>JAOUZG010053093.1:5167951-5216406 GCA_026289955.1 Argiope argentata
AGTTGTATTTTTTACCAAAAATAATCCCCCTAAAGAAATGCAAATATTAACAATTTCATTGGTGATTAGCGCCATAATATAATAAATAATATATATATTTGACAAAATATCAAACCAAACTTTTTTATATAAATTAAAGAGAAAAAATCTTTAATCTTTTTTTATATTATAGTCTTTAGCTTATTATTCATTGTTACAAATATTGTGGAAATTTGGAATAGACTTCTTAATTTTATGGAATAAGTTTTTAATCAAATAAATCCTTTATCTGGCTAATGAGTTCTAAAAATGCTAAAATATTCTTGATCAGTAACAATACTGAATTACTCAGAATTATTTCAAACTCAATAGAAACATTAAAAAGTCAGTAAAAATTTGATTGCAAAATTCTATTTTTTAAATAATGAATCAAAAACGTATAATAAACGTGTATAGTAAAATGAAATTTAAAAAAAATTCCAAAAAGCAAACAATATTAGAATAAAGACCTTTTAACAATATACAGAAATAAAATTCAGGACAGTTTGGAGGAAAGGAAATATATGGAAATAGTTTATGAAAGAGAAAATGTTTTCAGTGAATGAATTTGCGACAGTAAATAAAGTTGTATGATGTATATCAAAATGTCTTTCTTATTACAAAATGGTTCGAAAATCTTTCATAATATGTCTATGATAAAAGTGCGATTATTTATTATCAGTGCCTGCTCTATTGTTTTTAAAGGAATGTGGTGAATACTCTTTCTTTTCGTATGTCAGATTTACGGAACAAAACATTTCGTATGAAGTTTAGGGGACCGTTTTTTTTTTCGACAATTGACTTATTTCAATCCCAATACAGAGAAATTCTTAATCTTTAAGCGTATTATTACCATTCTGCTTTTTAAAATTGTAATGTTATTTAAGAGCCCCAGTTAAAGTCCTTAACAAATGGCGATAAATCTCTTTTATTACCATGTTAAATTTTTATATACTTGTTATCATAGTCATAATTACAGTCCAGTTTTTCTATTTCACCATCCTTGGAAAATAATAATTGCGTTTATTCACCAGAGTCACATCATTATCGCAACCACTAATATAAACATTTTAAAAACACACGTTGTCACTTTCATTACAAACGAAACTATTTGATTATTATCAAAGAAAAAGGCTAGAATTCGTCATTGCTACTTTTAGTTTCACAGTACAGTTTTTTTTTTTCTTTTCGTCATTTTAAAACATTATTTTATAAATAATTTATAGAGAGAAAATGTATGATAGTTCTGTATTGTATTGTCTGTAATATTCAATTGAAAAGGCAAAAAAAAAAAGAAGATTAAAATGAAATATGCTATGCATATTTCAATGTATCTGCATGTATAGGAACAAAATTTTTGAACGGCCAAGCAACACAAGCTAACTTACTCGTGCAAGTTAAATTATATTTTTATTCATTTTAATTGTTTCATAGAATTAGTTACTTTAATATTGCAGACGATACAATTTTTTAGCGCATTTATTGTTTGAAAAAATATCACATTTCCTATAATCATGTGCTCAAAATTACATTTTTCTAGTTTTTATTAGCTGTAGTCATTAACTTATTTTTTTTATTCTGAGCTTTTGTAAATGCAATGACAACGCGTTATTAAAAGGTGGGTTTTATTGAGGTGCTCGTGCAGATAATAAAATTTCAATTTTTCGCCTGCGGATTTTTGTTGATGCCAAAAACCTAATTCAAAAAACATTATCATGATCTGACATAATAAAAAAAAAGTTCGTGGCTGAGAAAAAAACTTGTGATCACAAAACATCTGGTTTAATGTGGACCTAAATAAAAAGTTCTCGCATTTGTTTGGAAAGCGCGAGTAATGAAGCAGAATTTTCTGAGCGAGATATACTCCAAGAAAATCTAATTAGGCATAAAAACATTAGAGCCATGTTGGGTTACAAGAAAGGAAAAAGGTGAAGTGGAATACTTTTCTTTAATTAGACATCTAAACAAAATCGATATTAATTCTACAATTTAAACTACGATAGAAACGATGTTGCTAAACTTATCCTCTTTTCAATATCACATTCTTAAGACTAGTTTCAGTATTTGCATCATGCCAACCGGCATTACAAAATACCAAACCTTCAGATTCATTTGAAAGTGTTCAGTATTTCGATCTGCATTGCAGTTTTGAATGATATTTCGATTTCCTTTTGCCAAAAATGTCTTTTGTCATCCTAGTTTCTTCTGGAATATGTTCATTTGGATTTTTTCTTTTTTTACAAACAAAATTTTCCTTTCACGAAATTAATACTGACTTGGCGTAAATTGCTATATAAAATAGATACTGAAAAAATTTAGTTTGCAAATCCTTCTGTTTAGTATATGAGCTAAATTTAGGAAAAGTAGATTACCAAAATGCTGTTAACTAATTAAATTATACCTTTTTTGCCACATTTTAATAAATGTTTAATAAATATGAAATTAGTAATATATATAGATTTGCTTGCATTTAAAAATCGATTTTTAAATTCATTATTTTAGTTTACCAATTCCAACTTCTGATAAAACTTATTTATTAGCGTTGTATACAATGTTAAATGATAAACTTGTTTAATATTTACTGCAAAATTAGTTTTAATACAAAAAGCTAAAGTTTGTAGTTTCTGTTCATGCCGAAGAGCAATTACAGTCGAACTTAATGCGAGAAATTAAAATGAAGATCATGATATTTTTTAAAGATTAATTGATCAGTCTCATCGATATTTTAATTTATCTTACTCTAGAAGCTACATCAGACATGAACGGGAAACTCGGTATTTCTTTTCGGCCTTTTATTTTTCGATGTTAAATATTTTAGTTTCAGAAATATGTACGCAGTCAGTCTCGAGCAATCTCTATTATGCAAATTCACAATTGCTATCATTAAATCAGCACTGCACAGTGGTTATCTTCTTTTTTTAAAAGGCAGACGATTTTAAAAATGGAATTTGGAAGAGTAAATTTTGGACACAAAATTCATTTTAATTTTAAAAAAAGATTAAAATTCAATGTATAATATTATGCCTACATTCATTATAATAATTTATAAAGAAACAAGCAAATAAACAAATGTAAGTTGCATAAGAAGTTTTAGATTCATAAATTTGTTACAATAGATATAATTTGTAAAGGATTGCCAAAATTTATTTTTAAGTGTTTTAATTTTTTTTCACGAGTGCTGAATCCTTTAAAACAAAATGTATAATAAATGTTTTAGAATAGAGATCCTTTTCTGTGTTACACTTAAAAATTCGAAACTTTTCTGGATCTAAGTCTCCTTGACATCTTTCTTTATTTGCTTTTGAATAATGGATTACGAATGAAAAAGAAGAAACGTAAAGATTCGACGATGCTTTAGCTTGTTTTGGTAAGATGATAGATTCTTGCTTAAATGAAAATCATGTATAATACTTTTTCATAACTCTGGCCGCCATTCTGTCATTTTTTGAGAGGAAACAAATCAAATTTCTTTGTATAATATTCTCCAAAACTTTTTGGAAGGAAATAATTTCTAAGAAACATTTTTTTTCATCAGTTATCTTCAAATGTTTCTTAAATTCTACACTCCGTGCTAAAATCTGTGGTTTGCTTCAATATGCCAACAAATACAAAATCCTGATTTAATAATATATTTAGAACCGTTCATCATTTCTTTGATGGCATCGTTTTTTTTAATAAAGAAAAATGTATCCAAATATCTGATACCTCTGTCCACTTTATTAATTCGAGAATGTTTTTTTTTTTCAATTCTACATCAACATTAAAGGGTAATCGAGAGTTCTTTTTTAAAAATAGTTTTATTCTGCTCTTGGCTGGCTCAGTGTTGCATTACATCGCATTCCTTTCATCCCCGTCTTTGGAGCCTGAGCCCCCAACGCACCTGTTCTGAACGGACGGAAGAGTGAGGATGTATAAAACACGCACAAACTAATCAATGGTAGCACAAGCAGAATAATAAGAAAACATTTAAAAGGGGATTAGATTAAAAATAAAATGGGTGTATTTTGGACTGCTGGAAATGAAAATCAATTTAAAAGGACGCTTGTTTAATGTAACTGTTGAATGCAAAGTCTGGATTATCATACACCAAAACCCACTTAAAGTGCTCTTTTATTTTCTGCTTCAACATCAATAAATGTCTTTAAAGTGATTTCCCTCCAAAACCAAAGTCTGATTCTTGATAAATTATTTTTGACGATGTCTTAATCCAGTGATGTCTGCTTTCAATTATATAAGTTTTGAAATGCCAAGAAACATCTTTAGTGTGTGCCGAACAATGGACATTTTGTTGCAAAACGCGTAGGATTAGCTGTTCCTCCCCTAAAACTATATCCGATTGCTTAGAAATAGAAACGACAAAGGTAGTACCATGAACTGAAATAAACACAACTTTACTCATTACTTATTTCAGATTTTGAGAACTATTTCATAAATGCCCTTATGTCTGCTTACGTAGTCTTATTATTGTACCTGATATTTAACCAGTTGTTCTAATATGAAGTTTTCAATAAGGCAGTGAGGTCGAGTTGGTAAGATCTCTTTTTTCGGAATGGAAAGGTTTCAGGTTCGATACCCGATTCCACCGAAGAAACGTTTTGTAAGCGGGTCTGGTACACGTTTAAATCCAGTAAGGCTGATTTTCCCCAAGCTGGTATGGTGCGGAAGTTTGGAGAAAAAAGTGTCTGCTGTTTCGCCGTAGTTGTCTGGCGAGGTTCAAGATTACGATGTTCGTCTCAAAAAACAGCCCTAGTGTTGCTCCAAAATAGGACGTTTATATAAATAAACTAACCCATAAGACAGTTGTTAGAGAGAAAAGATTGCCTATAATTAAGTCCTCTTCCATACAGGGCGGATCTAGGCGGGAGATATCATTCCACCGAATTTAAAGCCGGTGGAATGATATCTCCCGTCTTATTGATTGCACCGGTAGGTCTGGTTTGATGTTAACCCTTTGCATTCGGGAAAATAATTCAATGCATAATTATTCAATATACAAGGACTTGTTTATTGTTGAACATTTGTGTGCGTTTTAAAATTCAATTTCTCCGTCTTTTTACCATTCTGTAGGTATTTTCAATAGTCAAAATGATGTACCGTCTTGAATTGTGCCCAAGAGGCCCCCATCGAATGCAAAGGGTTAAATATGCCTTCTCATGTCAGCTGTATTGACGTCGGTGGGATATAAAAGATGGCTTACGGAGGTTGCCCTAATTGTAGAATGATGGGTAAAAATTTTGATACCGATCTGAAATTTGTTCTAATTTAATTTAAAAATAGAACAATAAGCTACCAAAAAATTATATGATACATCAAATTCAAAATGTGTTCTCAACATGGCTATGCACATTTAATAGAAGTAGACTAAACAATTCCGCGTTGTTCATTACTCTGATTATGTCTTTTCATTTTGTCCTTGAATCTCCTCTATATCTCCAAATTGTTCTTTCAGCAGTATGTTGACAAAAGTCCAAGTACGAACACGTGCTTATAAACGAGTTATTCTTTTTCAAAATATTTGTTTATATTTTAAAGTCACTGACTCCGTTTCTCTTCTTCAATTTAACTTCTTTTAATTTGAATAATGCGAAAAGAATAAAGAAATATTCTTAAAATAATATTTTAAAATATTTTATTCCCCCCTTTTTTTCTTACATTCTCACAGTTATTAATAGTAATGCAATGTCGTAATATCTAAAAGAAGTAAATACTCATTAATAGATTGTTTAGGTTTTTCTTTTAAAATCTTTCCAGTATTTAATGTCGTAGCGTTTAACAATTTTAATACTAATATTTTTAATATTTTTGGGTAAGTACATGATTTACAGTGTTTCTAAAATAATTTTCATTAATGTTTACAAAAGACAGAAGGAAAAAATAATAATAGAGCCATTTTGACACCATGTCTCTGTCCGCAAGAAGAGATTCAAATCTGGAGTTATGGCTTCATATTATTATTTTTTAAATATTTAATTATAGTGGATGTAAAAATTAGTTACAAACACAATTGATGAGAACAGGAAATCTTATTTACAGATTTTTTGATACATAAAGTGCTGGATTAAGAGGGCAAGCCATGGGGAAGTAACTCCATTTAAAATGGGCGTTCATAATAAGATGCTTTATCCATTGCTGATGATATTAGTAAGTAATTATTGCATATACAGACGCTATTGAAATTATTTATTTTTAATTACTATAGTTCTATTACTTATAATTTTTTTAAATCAAACTCTCTTAAAATCAGGACTAACATAAGTATCTAAACTATTATATATTAACAGGGACATCTGAACCGCTGTATTTATGGAGAATTAAAACGATTTTTGTGCTAATAAAACGTAGTAATCGCCGCGGTAAATTCTGCCTAAAATATTCATCGCCCTTCATAAATTCTGGGTAGGCCTATTTGACTTCCCCTTCAGTAGCGAACCGAACTCCCGCCTCTCCTCTCCATTGCAGCGCTTAAACCTGTTGTGTTGAAGTCATAAAGAGAGCAGGAGTTTTAACACCCCTTTCGCTTACAAGTTATTGCGGTCGCCGATGGTAACAGGGCGTAAACGCGTTGCTCTAGCCTTCACAGGTGAATTTGTGAACTAAATGGCGCGCCCATATGCACTTTACAGCGAGCCGGAATGGCTCTGCTAAGGTGTTGTGACAAACTGTAAATCGTCACAAGTGAGAAAAAATGGGGCAGTAAACACTTCGATTTCGCGAGAAGACTTGCGAACTTCTCATTTTTGCTTTTTTACTGTACTGCAGATTTCGAGAAACAGGAAACTTTTGATATTGAAGCAACATTAATAAACTTACTAGCCATGGTCCGATATGATGGCTCTCAATTTAATAATGTAGATACTCTTTGAATTTAATATGGCAAAATTAAAAGATGATTTCTTTGAATTTTTTTCTTCTTAAAGCTTAAATTTTTTCTTCTTATTAAGAAGTAGAAACCAGATCAAAAAGATAAAAAAATGAATAAAAGACAGAAACACATTAAACTAATTAGGATGCATTTCAATTTTATTAATTTAATTAATAATGGAATTTTGAAAATAATGGATTATAATAAATAATGGAATTTTCTTCTTTATAATATTCATTGAAATGCATTTCAATGAATTATCGTCTTACGTATTTTTGGTTTTATTATAATGTCCATATTTTTGATTAAAAAAAGTATTTTTTTATATAAATTCTTATTTTTATCATTTTTAATGATACTCTTATTAGTGTTTAAAATATTATTTTAAACACTAATAAAAACAGATGCTGAAAATCTTTTTTAATTTTTAGTTTTCATACTTTTTAGTCTATACCGCATTTCACTATCAATTATTATCCTGTTAGAACATGATGCTGTTTTGGGGATGAGGTTTTGGGCGTCAACAAAAATACGTGGACAATGAATTGAAATTTTATTATCTGCACGAATATCTAAAAAAAGCTTTTAACAGCGTGTTGCCACTGTATTTACAAAAGTTGTGATTAAAAAAAATAAGTTAATGACTACAGCAAATAAAACCTAGAAAAATGTCATTTTGAGCACATGATTATAGGAAATGAAATAAATTGGAAATGTTTTTTTAACAATAAATGCGAGACTAAGTTTTTTTAATCGTTTGCGATTTCTAAAATGACTAATTGAATGAATTAATTAAAATGAATAAAAATATAATTTAACTTGCACGAGCACGTTGTATGCTTTTGGCGCCAACAAAAATGTGTGGGCAAGGAATTGAAATTTTAAGCCTCAACTTTCTCAAAAATAGGTCTTAGAAGACTCAAAAATATTGGTAAATGTCTGCAATTTCGAAATAAAGACCTTTTTAATCACCAATTTACCACTCTTTGTTGAGATGATTTTTTTCAACTTTTTTAACTTTATGAAATCTTTCTTCAAAACTGAAATAAAAATCTTTTTAAAAATAGTTTAAATTGTTTGATTAATTCCTACATTAGAAAAATCTGCCATTTTTTTTTGAGAGGTTTTCTCCAAACATAAATAAAAATCTTTTAAAAAGTAGATTAGATTGTTTAGTTAAATAAAACCTCTTCAATGATTGGCTGTTCAAAAAATTATGTTCTGACATGATACATTGAAATATGCATAGCAGATTTCAATTTTCAGTATTATAAATATTTTCACTGAGGTAACGTTTTTTATAAAGATGCATATTTAATTACTTCTATTTTCTATAACAAGTAATTACTAAGAAATAAATATTTTAGCCTCATCTTAGATAAAGGTTTAAAGTTTTACTAGATGAGCAATTTAAACTATCTGAAATATTTTATTGTACCTCTGAATTTTGTTTAACTTGATATAACTGAAAAAAAAATTTATTATCCTGTCTGTAGATATATTTTTTATATTTAAAGTTGTTCCGGAAGTAGTTGCGATTCTACTGGATAAATAAGTTTGATAAAACCGGTTTTTTAAAAACATTTTTAAGGTGAATTAATGTAGAATTTTCCTATTATTTGACTTTAATTTAAATAAATATTATTATGCCAATTAATGAACCTTGAAATTAATTTTCTCCAATTTGACTTCCAAGTAGTATGATACGTATGCGTAAATACGTATGCGTAAAATACTAAAGTTTTTTTGGAAATATGCGTGTGCATTCTCATTCTCTATGGGTTTTTTTAAATTTCCTTAATGACGGGTATTTCTTTCTTTCTTTTTTTGTCATAACTGAATTTTTAATGTTCACATTCCATCTGTTAAATAGAAAAAAAGAATCTAGGGGCATGTAAATGACGTTTTTGACCTATTAATTGTAATCCGATTCAGAAGATAAATAAAGAATGCGAGATATAAAACTATTTTTTAATTATGAAATCCATAGGGAGGCATTAATAAATTGGATTCTGAAGCGTACTTGCATTATTAAAAAAATTAACAATTCCTCTATGGAGCTCGCGAAATGAGCTTGTATCTCAGAATAAACGAAGCCGTGAGGCATTGTTTTTCCTTGTTTGTGTTTTATTTCATAATAGAACCCGTTAAAAATTTAATTTTGTGATGAGGTTCTGGATCATTCCTGTTTATTTAGTAGCATTCAAAATTTCTCACACATTTCTTGTTTTATTGCCAAACCATATACAGAATACCGTTTATTTTATTTATTTTCTTTTAAGCAATGAGTTTACTCATGTCATGAAAAGAAACACCGACTAATAGTCCAATTGTAACCAAACTTGGTTTAATGTTTAGTTCAATTATATTAACATTGTTTTAAAAGCAGCATTAAAACTATTTTGGGATGGTCCTCGTAATTTTCAATCTCAAGTATCGTCCACGTTCAAGATAACGTGGACGATCCTTGAGCTGGCACCATCCTTTCCAAATTTCCACATCATGCCGGAAGGAGGATGCATGACCCCACCAGAGCCATTTACATGATATTTCTTCGGTGCTATTAGGTTTCGAACATGAAACCCTAAGATTCGGAAACCGAAATCTTATCAGCAGGCCACTGTTGCCTCTTAGTTCGATACTCATCAACAATATAGGTATCGTGCGTAGACAACCTTTGACATAATTTGATTTAATTTAGCTCTCTTTCTCTCTTCCATTATTTTGAATAATTAGCACTTAAAATGGGTAGCCGGTTTGCCCTTTTAAATTCCGGAAAAATTTTCTTTCATTCATTTTCACTTTATGCACTGTTTATGCGAAAAAATAATAAGTCAAGATACAAAGCTAATAATAAATCTGCTTCAGTTTGTAAACTGAATAATACAAATAAAATAAATTTTCATACTTTTTGATATTTTCCTTAAAAATTGCAAATCTGGTTTGAATCGAAATTCACTCCACTGTCTCTGAGACGGCCTTTTCGCACATGCAGCTGGCACTAAATGAAATGTTGCGCAGTCCACGGCTTTAGGGAAATGCATGACGGTGAAGTCCTAATTCCTTATTTCCTGCTCTCCTCAAGTTCCATTAATCTAAACATTCCTATTTAAGAATGCCCGCGCGTGTACGCGCAATCTCCATTAACCGAATTCTGCCATCTGTTATTAAGAGAAATAAAGCTAGGGCTGCCTACCTCTTTACATTAACTGCATTGCTTAATTCATAAATTATGCATGGAAACAAACTTTCGGTAACTTCAAATACTAACGTATCTCTTTAGTTATAAGAGTATACCGGATGTGTATGAACTTCCTTCTGGTTTTCTTAAAGAATATCCGTTTTACAAACAGCTGCCTGAGCCATCAAAAGCTCAGAAAACCCTTTCAAATTCTGGAAAAGAGGCCATATTGTAGTTACAAGTAACGAAAACCCTTAAGGGCTACGAATAGATGATTTTTCGGTTTTAGATATAAACTGCCCCAACTTATAAAATGACTATAGAATTATCTAAATTGTTGTTAAACCTTTTTGCTTGCTGTATATAAATTCAAGATCCAATTAGATCAAAGTTTTTGTAAAATTCTCTTTTAATTTTATTACCAAATCATTTGGCATTTTTTTAAATTTAATAATTAAAAAGGATGAGAAATTACTTATATGCCGCATGCATACAAAAAAGGTATTTAAAATGTCGTGTTTTATTTATCCTTTATTCCCTTTTCAAGAAATTGAACAAAATTTAGTTAGTGTGGAGCATTCGAAGTTTGTATTACCTGGGTTGTGAATACCTTATAGCAAACTTTTAAAAATAGAAGCTAATAAATAAATTTCCGTAAATACAAAATTTAATTTTTAAACAGTTGGAGTTGTTTTTCATGGTATTTAAATGTATTCAAATAAAAATTTAAAAATATTATTTTAATAAAACATTAATCTGAAAGTAAAACTAGTATACCAAAAGTCAGAACGAAAAATATTTGTTTATAACGTATGATGTTGTGATGTTAAAGAGTAAACTCTTGAAATAAGAAAAGTAAAAATAAAAGAGTAAACTCTTGAAATAAGAAAAGAAAAAAAAACCTTCCAAAACTAATGACGTATCTTCATTTCAGTTTTGTAGTAAAAAGAGTGGATTTAAAATGTAATAAGTAGAAATGCAAAAGAAAAGGATTTTCCGAAATTGCATAAAAAGCATTATTCAAGATAACAATACGCATCAGACATTAATTCATAAGATTGAAAGAATTTTCTTTAAACTCTTTATTAGTAAACTTTAAATAATTCTTTACTTTAACCAGATACTGCTGTAGAAGAAATCCCTAGCCTGCTTTTAACCATTTTTTTTAGTAAATAAGTTTTAAAGTAAATTGTGACGGTGACTGAAAAAAAAATCCCTTTTATTTCTATTTGGGCACTTTTGGAAGTACTTTAATGCAGCTAACTTACCCTGAAAGTTAGGATATTCTAGAAAAAAAAAGAGATTTTGGAAACTAAATAACCTGGAAAAAATGCGTCTAAGAACAAAAATAAATAAAAATGAAAAAAGAGAATGAATGGCATGCCATCGTTGATTGAAAAAATGGTTCAGTAAAAATTGACTTTAAAAATGATTAATTACCATAATTTTCAAAGTTATCAATGCTTAGCCTCGGGAAAATATGAAACCGCGTTTTTTTAATTCTGAATTTGTAGGTGAAAATTTGTGATAAACAACATTTCGAAAGGATCTCAATTTTTTTCTTGAAAGGCCATTTAGTTTAAGTGGTTTAGTTCTGAATTTTTTCAGAAATTGCATCAATTAAGGCACATTTATAAGTGCATCAAATTATACGTTTTTATAAATGTTGGAGTTCCTCACTACAACAAGATCAGAGCATAAAATAGGCAGAGGATTAAAAAACAAATTTTTTTAAGGAAACAAAATAAATTTCTGCATCTTGCAGAATATACAGCTAAGGTCTTATTTATAAAATCGACGTTGGTTCTTTTTATGGTTCTTTTTAAAACGTTCTTATTTTCGACGTTGGTTTTTTATGGTTCTTTTTAAAAATACTTCCAATCATAGTTCATCCATAAATACGACGTACTTCCGGTTACAACATGACTTAACCAATAAGGTTATTCCTCTGGGGTCGACCTTTTCTTGATTTAAATATTCAACAATAAATAACATTTAAATGAAGAAAAAAAGTTCCGGGGTTCCCTGGGATATTTACTCACTTTATCTTACTCTCCTATACCCATTCTGCTGTTTACTAGATTCTTCCATGTCACGACGGCAAGTGAAGCTGGAGATTTCACAGAAGCTGTTGCCGCTCTATTTGCTTTCTGCTTCTCATGGACAGCCAATAACCCCACATGTTAACCCTGCTTGGCAACCCTTAAGACGGCAGGTGCATTTAGGTCTCATGTATCAATCGGCTGCTATTCTGGTCATATGGGTAGATGCTCAAGGGGATCAAGCAAAAGGGTCAACTTCCGGGGTTTGGCGTTAAGGGTGACCAATGTTCACGGAAGTGAACCTGAGCGTGTGGATCCTAGCCAGCACCCAGGTGGATACCGAGGAAGGGAGATCCCCGCCGGCAACTGCCTTCCCCTGTTGGGTTCGGTGATGGGCATTGCCGTCGGAATCCAAATTTTTGTTCCCTTTGCATGGGTTCTTTATCTCAGTGTCAACGTCTGGATTCTTATCATTTTTTATTGGTAAATCTCTTTCTGATACTATAAAAACATGCTCTCAATATTGATGTACAAAGCAAATGTCAGCATCGTTGGTAAACCAAAAAATACTAAGAAACATTTTTCTGCTGACTTTTTTGTTGAGGTTTCATCTGCTGAGCAGACTAACAAAATTATGCTGATACGAAACATCGTAAATCATGAGATATCAATCTGTTCACATAACTCACTCAGCTCTTCCCGTGGCATTGTCTCTTAAAGAGACTTGCACTTTCAAAATGATTCAGAATCTTTAAAATCTCAAAATGTCAGCGAAGTGGAAAGAATTAAGATTAAACGGAATAGGAAACTTCCGACAATTGTAACTGTACTTCACCACTGTCCCCAAAAAGCATTTAGTTTTTTTTTGTTTCTTAACTCTTTTTCTTCATCCTCTGCAACGATTTATGGGTACACTTGTTTCTTGGAATTGTCGAGGAGTGAATCAGGAAGATTCCGATCTTAAAGGTATAATTAATTCTTATCAACTAGTTTGCACTGCCTTGCAAGAATCGTTTTAAAAATATAATGATACCATTTTATTGCATGACTCTCATGTAATCCATAAGGTCAATGTAGGCGAAGGAGCTTCAAGAAGAGTAGCTCTCATTATATTGAATTCTTTTCCTTCTTGTTTATTATTCTTGAGCACCCCGCTGCAAGCTGTTGCAGCCCGACTCCACACGTACTCTCAGATTTCCATTTGCTATCTTTACCCACCACCACACACTTATATTGATCAGTTTAATCTAAATAATCTTGTTTCTCAAACTCCTGCACTTTTCATTATTTTAGGGGATTTCAATAGCCACAATCTTTGGGAAAATAATAACACTAACGGAATAAGTCATCAAATAGAACAGATTTTGGGCGATTATAGCCTTTGATGTGAACAACTGGGCAGAATTCACTACATTAGCCAATATTACAAGAGATATCTTGAATAATATAATATATATGAGCTATTGTCTAGATTACACAAGCTATATTAGCTGAACTGGAGGCTTCAATTCCTAAATCTTCTACAAATTTTAGGAGGCAGTGCAAATGTATGGTGTAATAAAGCAAATAAGATGCAAAGTCAAAAAGCAAATAAGATGAAAAGGAAATTCTGGGACACTTTCCATGGATACCTACTACTGAAAACTATATTCGCATTAAAAAGTCAAAGTCCATTCAAGGAAAATTCAACGACATAGTAAACAAGGCTCGCGAGAGAAATGTTTGAACTCCATCAACAATTCACTTCTAAGTAAGCGACTTTGGAATAGGGTTTAAAAATATTTGGAATAACTACTAGACAAGTTATTTCAATCTTGATTAAATATAATGCTCCTATATGTTTTTTATAAAATGTAGCTAACTCTATAACTTTGGCATACGCTGGCACAAGTAGTAATAATCATTACACAAATGCATTCCAAAACTATAAAATTTCAATGGAAAAAAGAAAAACTAGAATTCCAAATAGACGCTTTCTATAACATACTATTAACACTTTATGAACTTAAAACAGCCTCAATATTTTCCCTTTGTCTGACAAGAAGCAAAAAATATACCCATTCTGAGACCTGGTAAAAATCCCTCGAACCCACATAACTATAGGCTGATTGCTCTGACCAACTGTTTATGCAAACTATTAGAAAAATAGTAAATAGCAGACGTATAATATTTGTTAATAAAATGTTAAACAATTTTGAAAGTGGCGTCAGACGAGGATGATCAATTATGGACAATCTGTTGACTCTGGAAACTGATGTGGGACATACTTTTCTGCGTAGAAAACGTTTAGATACTTTTTTTGATATTTCAAAAGCTTATGACACAACTTGGCTTTTTGGTATCTTGAAGGACTTCTATAATTGTAATTTAAGAGACAACCTGCCAATACTTATGCAAAACTTCCAAATAATAAGATTTTTTAGAACTAAGATGAGTTCGGAATATTTTAATGTGTTTATATAAAAGGAAGGATTTCCAAAAGAAAGTATCTTTAGTTTGAACTCTTGTTCTGTTTATTATCTATTTACCTTTATGTGTGAAAGGTCATTTATACGTACTACCTTTACCTTATTGTTCCGGAGATTGTATGGTATGGATTGTATTGAAAGGCAGCTTTAAATTGAAATCAATCAACTCAGTGGTTGGTTTGATAAGGATGGATTTTCTTTTTGTTCTTAAAAAAACAATAACAAATGCTATACAATTCGGTAAAAAATGCAACCTCCATCATAAACCGGAGATTTACATTAAACATTATCCCATTAAAGTAGACGAGGTTAAATTTTTGGAACTGATTTTTGACAAAAAGCTTATGTTTGCCTCTCATGTAACTTACTTAAGAAAAAAAATGTGAAAAACTTCTGAATATCTTAAAAGTTGTTTCTAATACTTCATGGGGTCCTAACAGTAAATCTTTACTTCGCTTCTGCAGGGCAGTAATTTTATCGAAACTTGACTATGGTTGCTATGCCTATGGTTCAGCAAGACGCAGTATTCTCTAAAAATTGGTTAATGCTCATCATGCTGCTCTTCTATTTGTTCTGGGGCATTTACAACATCACCTGTACAAAGTTTGTTTATAGAATGAAGTGAACTTTTCCTATGCATCAGAAGGCAAATATTGTCTATCTATTATTATTTTAAAATTTTGTCAAATCCGGGTCATTCCTATTATAATTTCAATCAGAGTCGATTCGTAAGTGCCTTCAGTCTGCTAGATCATCTTTAATACCTTCATTCTTTGAGATAATGACTGGTTTAGTTTCAGAATTTCATCTAAAGAAGGAACGAATACTTTCTAAACAGTTATTTCTCTTACCACCCTGGATATCTCATGGTATCAAATACTTGCACCCTTTTCAAAATGTTGATAAACACTGCAGATATCATTAGTCACAAAATCTTTGCTGACTAACGCCTAAAATATCGTGTATTTGAACCTATTTTTGCAAATGACTCTAGAGGTTTTTTTCCTAATTTCACAATAATGGGTAATTGGTCTTATGTCTGTTTTACACATTCTTGTGGAGTGTCCAAGACGTTTTATCCAGCGGCTTGCATGTTTTCAGAGATTTCATCCTGAAACGGGCAAGTTGATGCCAAAAACCTCGCATGTTGGTCTTTTTAGTTTTCTTTTTTTATTGGTTTATATAATCATATATAAGCATTCACCGTGCTTTTTAGCACCGTACCTTAACTTACATCATTGTTACGCTTTTTGATGACTCACAAATTCAAGATTATAGACATTTGGGGATTGTAATGAGTTTGGTACAACTTAGCCAATGATGATTTTTGTGCCATACAACAACAAATTCAACTCAACTCCTGTTGTGGATGAAAATTTCCTGGTAAGGCACATCCATTTCCTACCTTCTAATTAAGGATAAAAGTCGAATAAGGAAAACATTGAGAATAAGCGAAAGTCAAATAGAGGTCACTTCATCGGATCTGTTGTCTTTTTTGAATTCACTTGTCTGTAAGCAAACACTTACATTTCTGTATTTTTTTTTTAATTATCCGAAATCATAAAGCACTTTTATTAAAAGATAAAATTTAATTAATATAAATAGTTAAACAAGAATGGAGGCTTGACTAAATTAGGATAATAAATTGGATATACCAGTTTCATTTCTGAAAACCATTGTTGGAGACAAAAAAAGTTTTAACTTCAGGAAAAGATTTTCAACGAATTTGAAGAAAAGGACAAGTTATGAATGATTGCAAAATTTTTCTGAATGGCTTAAAAATAAAATAAAATAGTTTTAAGAAAAAAAGTTTGAAATTTTGCTTTTAACAGATCAATTTCTTTCTATCTGTTTGTAAAAATTTTTACAAACCATAACATTGGATTTCTGAGAACTTGTACTTGCCTTGACTTGTATAAAAACAAATTACAATCTTTATGCTTGAGTGTTATACGTATAAAAAACCTTATATAGGGGTATTTTAATATTCATGCAAAATTTTAATTCAGCCTATTTGAGCAATAAAGTGCTGCTAACGAAAAAAAAGTAGCGTGGCAACTGACCGCTGCTATTTAAATGGAGCGTTTTACGATAGAATAACGCCTTTTCTTTGTTTAAACATATTTTAAAGATAATAAAAACTTGGCAGCTAAATTTCACCTAATTTTAATTTCTAAATTTTAACATGTCAGCTGTCATACTATCGTTTTCTCGGTGATAGCATGATCTAAAATTAAAATCTTGCAAGAGTTTACGCATCATACTTCATTCACAAAAGATATGACGTTTCCATTCACCAAGAACATCTGGAAGTTTGGAAAATAGGTGCTTAAGCATTAGACCGTTGATATTTTCCGCCAAATTTGACGTCACAATAAGTTGCTAAACCGTCAATTACGGTAAAAAACCGCCATTATTTAAGAAAATGTTTAAACCTTAACTATCGTCCCCCATTTTGTTGGTTCCGTTAGCGTCGACGGTTTATTGCCGAATTTCAATCCGTCACCAATGAGTTACTAAACCGTTGGCGTCGATGGTGTAGTACGTAAGTAAATAGTATGAACTTCTATAGCATTCTCATTCTTGAGAAAGTACTATACAAATCGTGTCAAATAAAGGATTCTTCTTTCATTCATTCTTTTATTTTCACTGAATTTGTGTTACTAATGATAGCGCCCAAATGTATATACAACTATAATTACAGATTTAAAAATATTATTTACTTAAATCAATGCACTTTTAAAAAAATATAAATAAATAAAAATGGCGAAGAGTAATTAAAATTAAATCATTCAGTAATGAAGGAAATATGATTAAAAGTTGCTAATAAAAGGAAGTGAAAGTTGAATTATAAAATCATTTATTCCACAAAGCTCTACCAAATATACAATTTCAATAGCAATAAATTAAAAAATAATAATACCAAAAGTATTCATATATTATAAAAAGCATAAAGTACTGAAAAATAAGGAAAAAATATATAGAGATGAATTAAATGGGTGAAAAAAAATTAATATTGTAATAAAATTGGAAATAGTGTAATAATTGTTGTAATAATAATTATAATCTTAAAAATAATTATAATAAATACTATAAAGCAATAGGGGTCCAAATTTTAAAATCCATAAATATCTAGTTTATATGTTTTCTCAATAAACTTGAACTAGACCATTGTAAACTCGGTGTATAAATTTCGTAAAGTTTAATATACATATTAAATTATTTTTTGAATTTCCAAACAAATTTTGTGAAAAGCAAACAGAACTTAAAATTCATTTTTTATGTTTTTTAATTTTTCTTTTCAAATCTGTTGAAATTATTATTAAATTTAATATACTTCCTTGGCAACATCAAGCATTTTTGTACCCATTCATCATGCAATGTGCATTCCAAATGGAAACTATGAAACAGCTCATTTCAGTAATTTGATTTTTTCACTGCAAAGAAAGCGAATTTTTATGCATCCGACACAAAACTCTCGAAGATAAGGCGCGGCTGCTGCAGAATAAAGGAATCTTCGTATTTCTCCAGAAAAATGTCAAAGTTTGATTTATAGGGTCTTATTTGGAGCATGCCATGCAATTTTTCTTCCATGGGTGCTTTAAGTAAGAGAAGTGGAGGCGGTACATGGCCGCTGACAGATTATTCAGAAGTTGGAGAAGAGTATTTTATTTGGAAAGTGAATCTTTTAAGCCTCGGTGCTTCTTTCCATTTAATTTTCAAAAAAGTTATAAAGTATTATTCTACGATTTTACCTCAATTCCTTAATCATTTCGAACATGAAAAATTCTGATTCAAAATGACAAAAAAAAATGAAAGATAAAATTAGCAGAATATGATTTTTTTCTTCTTCGGAACTGCATACTTCAGCTTATTATTCAATGGAATCGTCATTAAACAAGGTCGATCAGTTCTTTCTATGCCAACTAAGTTTAAATAAGTATTATCTATCAATTTTGAATCAACATCAAATAATTGATTTTAATAGTTTTAGTATTATTATATAAATTTGTAGTATTTAGTTTAGGGTACCTAAATACTTTATTAGTAGAATAATGTATCTAATCAAAGTAAAAACGTTATTATTTTTATTTTGCTTAAGTACTAATATATATTTTTTTATTATTTTTCCAAAGGCGTCGAAGCGTTAATTAGTACAATAAAATATAAGACCTTTCTTTCGTACTCTTAAAATTACAAGCAGGTTACTTGAATTACAAGTGTACTTGTGAAATTACAAGCAGTTATTTTAGATATTTTTTAAAAATTTATTTCATAAACGTATATTTTAACCTTCTATTTATTGACGGCATTTAAAAATACCATTTTAATCCACATTATAATTTTGTAATACGGCTATTTTTTCTAATAGTAGACGGAAAATATAACCCGATGGCAGGTAGTTACTTTATACTAAAGGTAGAAATAAAAAATATTTTATTATTTTGTTTAGTTAAAAAAATTATTTGATTCTCTGGAATTGTTCTGCAAGAAAACGTAACTATAGGTACAAAAATAAAATTGAAAAATTGATGTTAACATAATTTGTTAAATAAAGGGTTAATATTGAATGCCCCTTCCTAGTTACTAGTTATGACCCGAACTTGATGTGGATAATAAACATTTCGAGCCCAAATTTTTTGAGTATCCCGAATGCTAAATATCAGAATAATGCCAGCTTCTCAGTCCCGTTTTCTTTCTTATGTAAACATGCTCTGCCTGCTAGACAACCTATGAGTTTCCAGACGACGACGTATAGATCTCCTCTGTGCTAATGGAATGCATGAAGGCTCAGAACGACGGATGGAAAGAAAGTGAAGACAAATGACTACTGCATGACGAAGTAATAAAAGGGGAGTTCTCTCTGTCATTTATGACTAATGCATTTCCTCCGCCCTGAAGGATCAGTAGAGAAAATAAAGCATATCAATGAAGATGGATGCTACGGAAATCGAAACTCATTCGCTTTTAAAATTATTTCGCCTATTCTTTTTATCTGAATCCTAAAAGGGAAAACAGGTGCTCTTTAATAAGAAAAAATGAATAAAAATATAGTGAGAGGGATATTATGACCCATTAAACAATAGAAATATCTCAATTTCTATTGCTAATTTATAATATCTCAATTTCTGTATTGAACAAAAAACGGGAATGTCGAAATACTCTGCTTTCAGTTCTAAATTTTAATTTAAGATGTGCTTGCATTGAGAAAAAAAGTTTTATATTAATTGCTGTTTCATCTTTTCCACCTTCATTTAAAACTGAATTTTACGTGCACTGATAGGAAATCAGAGAGAGAATCGTTGTACAATGATCAGAACTGCTTAAGACCTACATAAAAGTATAAGTGAATTATACGACTATCAAAATTTGAAGCTTAAGAATATTTTCTGGGAAAACTTATAATGAGATGATTAAATGTTATCAACAAATATTCACCAAATGTTGGTGCAATAACTAAATGTTATTTTGCATACAATTGTCGGTGTTCCCTACTTTAAATCCGCAACAACATACAGACTTTGTGCTGATGAGGCTTTCGGGCAGAAGATATTGTCCAAATAGATTGCCCAGGTGTCAATAATATGAGAAATTCGCAGGTAGCTAGTTGGAATGAGATTGCTTATCTCATTATGATTAGTTTGAAGAATATTGACAGCGTCGACCAAAAAGAATTTCCATTCTATATGAACGCCTAGCGGCCTATCCGATCAACCAAACGAATCCAAATTTCGAACATGGTCGTTTGAAGTTGTGAACTCGAGGATTTTAAATAATGCAGAACTCAAAGTTATGTGTGCCTTGCGTGTTATTTACAGTGAAAGAATTTCGAAATTTTTAAATGGTAAGACATATTTTTTCCATGAGCAGATTTATAAGCACATTTAAAAATTAAAAATGTTTTTGACAGTAAGAGTGTGATAAAAATTAATGGTGTGATACATCTGCACAAAAAGGCATTATAAGTTATCAATGACAACACAAAAGAGAGAAAAAAAATGTTTTTATTGGAATTACAAATTTCAAATTTCTTGAAGATCCGTCTTCTCTATAAAGAAGCCAGGGTGCAAGAAACCATTTAGGGCCCGAAGTTTTTTGTAATATGAAAAAATAACAAACATGAACATATTACAAGCATACATACATATTTCTATTAAGACTATTAAGTGTTTATTTATTGTATGATTTTTTTCTACTTATTATTTTTGAAATTTCACAATTTTTTTATGCTTAGCATGGAAAGTGTATTTAAGCGTTCTGCACACTTGCCCGACGAAGAAAAACTGTTTGTTAGTATTAATTTGCTGAAAGATATCTCAGTATTTGCTAAGGTATCTGGAAACGCAAAGAAAAGTTTAATTACTGTTAATCCATTGAGATATAACTCATAACAATTATTAATTCGTAGGTAATAACAGTATGGTCTGTGTGTTATTTACATTCCTTTCATTCAAAATCCAACCCCTTGGCAAACTAATATCTTGGATTAGGTTTTCATCTACCTCTTTGTTATAAGATTTAACAAAGTGTTTGGAATGTTTTTCTAATTCTTGTTATTCTGTTTCAAAGTTTTTATATCAATGATTCAATTGAAACACTTTTAAATCCATCTTCTTCTTCTTTTATTCGGGCGTCCTGGCACAGAGGCAGCGTGCCTTCCCCGTGATCCCGGAATATGAATTGTTTCGTACATTCCCAGCCGATTTTAGGCATTATATTCAATGTACAGGCATTCCATTAAATGGTGGATGTCATAATTTTCCAGAAATGTAGATAAAGTGTTAAACATAATTTTTCTTCAGGTTCACTTTCCTTTCATGACCAGATTTGATGAACCTTCAAAAATATTTCTTAATTAGAATAATGATTGAGCTTTCATTTTTTTAAAAAAAGTACAAAAAAAATATTTGTGGACAATAGTAGTTAACGAGAAAAAATCTTATGGGACTTCATAGGCATGATAATATTTTTGTGTCCTAACTATGCTGTTATTGCGCTGAATTGCTTATGAATCGTTTCCGTGCAATTTTATTTCTTTGCCTGTATTTCTTATACATCTCTCTCTTATCCTATTATCACTGTGAAATACTATCAGTGTCATCTGATGGCTTCCTGAAATTTGCATATAATTTTTTTAAAATATGTGTAGTTATTTTACGGGTTATGGATATTTTTTTATTCTTAATTTATGGACATGAATATAGATTGTACACTTATATATTTGCATTTAATGTTGCTACCGTTTCGCCTGTCCTCTTCAATTCATAATATCTAAATTTATTTCACCTTATATTTTCAATAGAGTTTTGCTAGTCCTCTAACTAGTTATTTTAATAATTTCTATAAATGACTGATTCATAATTAATTTTTTCTCCTTAAAATTCATTTACCTAATAAATACTGAAGTCCTTTCTTTATGAGAAATATCAGTAGAGAAATTCATTTAGATAATGTTGTATGTGGCTGTTTTTACATCGTCTTTGATTTTGTTAAGGATAAAATTTCATAATGCAGGAATTTCTTTTTGTGAGCTATTTGCTGAATGACGCACAATTGTCTTTTTCAAACTTCTTTTATTCTGTTTATATGATTCATTAGCTCAGCTTAGTAAATGAATAATTCTGCTAAAGTTAAAAAATTTCCATTAAAAGGAGTTCCTACCATTTTCATAGGTTCTATGAAATGGGAGATTATTATATGATAAAAATGGAACCACATCTCTAATTCTTTAAAATAGAAAGTCGTTCTGTTTATTTATATTTTTATTTGCTTATTAACAGTAGAATATCACTTTAGTCTTTCCAACCGGTAAAAGAATTAGAGACAAAATCAAAATATAGAACATTGGGTTTTAAATAAATTGACCAACTGCGAAGCTGAGTTTCACTATTTCGCATTTTTTTAAAAGTATTGCATTGTAAAATGGCACTCTTTGCAAAAACTTCTTTGAGTTGTACGGGTCAGATTTTAAAACAAAACATGGTAAACGTATCAGTTATAATACAGGAGCATAAACTTAGATCACTTATATTCTTGATTATATTATTTATTATTTGATCAAATTTGTTATACGAATGTTGTCAGTTTTTTCTGATTTGAAAATATTTGTATAAATATACGGTTCTTCAAAGAATTGCACAGCTTCTACATTTTCATTGTTTGTTTGTGCCGACATATTTTTTCTCCCATTGAAACTTGAATTGCAACTTCTGAGGTTGAAACAAATTCATTTCTAGAATTGCTTTATAGTCAAGAAAAAATCTACTTTTTAACATCATGAAGTTTAGATTCCCTTCTTTTTGCTTTCTGCTAATTTTCTTTCTTGATACCCAAAGGGATATTTCTATTGTATGTACTTGAATAAATATAACAATATTTAGTATTTTATCTTATGAAATATCAAAATACTATATGCAATCTAACTTAGTATATGAAGTAAATGATCATAAATCTACTTTCTTTATTTTTACAGTATGTTGAACATTCGCAATTGTAATATCTCTGTAAATTTTGTATGCTTCAAAACCCGTGGATTGCTTCAGTTAAATTTCTTCATCTCTTCTTTCCATATTGATATTATTGCTCAGATCAACATTTTAGTTCTTAATTATGTTGGGGCCCCGTGATCATGGGCATCAGCCGTACCTCCCTCCTTTTCAATTGGACTCATTTGATCAATTTAATCTCCGTATTGAATTACGCGACATAACTATATTTAATAAATATTCGCTTAAGTATTCGATGTCTGAGCATATTCAGAGTTTCCCATGCATTGACAAAAAGTTAATTATGCAAATACAATGTGTTCCTGATCACCCACCTCATTAGCGTAATTAACTAGGGTAATGCAAAATAAAATGAAATAAAATTTCAGGGATAATGTTTTTTTTCTTGTATCCATTTGCTTTCTGGATTTTGTTTCCTCGTTTTCTTTTCCCAAAACGAAGAAAAATCTCTTTATGTTTTGCTGGTGTGGTTTTATTAGCAAACACAGAAAAAAATGAAATCCTTTCGATTTAGATTATTAACCAGTTGTATCTGTCTTAATGAGATTTGGCGGTGCAATGCCGCGTTTTGTTTCTCATTTAAATGAAGAATACAGGAAATAAGATAAAATTTCTTAACAGCAGATTTTTCGGATACTTAACCAAAGATAAAAATATTAGTCAAAAAGTTTTGTATTATTTAATTAGTATAAATTTTGGAAATAATTTTTCTCTGAGAGTGGATTAAGAGCTAATGAACTTCTTTGATTATATCTATAATATAAAGAATATTTTAGTCAAAGTTTGCAATCATGCCTTTCTTATAAAGGTTCTTTTCTATTAAATTTTGTAGAAAACAAAACAAAACCATTTTGAGTTGACAATTATGTCAAAGTTGTTACCAGAGTATTCAAGTGGATGTCAACCAGTTCACAGATATTTATAACCAAACATCTCTAATATGGTTTCGAATATTTTATTGTTGTAGATGGGATGACCTGCCATCATTTTATCAGGTCATGCGATTTTATTGAAAAGCTCTTTAGAATGGCATTCGATTATTTCAATAATTCGTCTTTAGGAGGTATTTACTTTATTTCAAACATCATCATTTGGTATTATGAAAATATTAAAAATGAAAGTTTATTATTATATTAGAAATTAAGATTGTTTTTAATATAATGACAATCATTCTATCATTTTTCGGCATTTAGATGGTGTTATACATCAAAATGCTATCATTTGCCTCAGGGTTTATGTGCCTATCTGCATGCAACATTTGACAGTATTCACTTGTCGCATTAACTTATTTTATATGTGAACGAATACAAATATTAAGGTATTAAATTTTGTTTTTAAAAAGTGAGGTGCTCACGGGATACACATCAAATATATTATTCTCATTAGATTTAGCTAACTGTTGAGTATTTCATAGCGGAATACTGACATTAACCGCTTAACAATTTTGTTCGTATGCCATACTTCCATCGATTTATTGAATTTTGATAGCTGTAAGCTAAAAATAAACCATTTATAATGATTATAATTCAATATGAAAATTTCATCGAAAACGTAGATAAATCATGTATTCAATTGATTTCCATTTAAAGCAAAATAAGAAAATATGCCTAAAATAGAAGGTGTCATCTTATTAAATAGGGAAAAAATAAAACAGTTAAGTGTTTAATTTACTAACATTGATTGATCTGAATGCAATGCATACAATAAGACGTTAAAAGACCCACACACTCATTCTTTTCATGTGAGTTAAGGTAAAGTCAGATAATAATTATTAAATATTTATGTTTTCCACAGTTAAATAAAATTGTTAATTCTTCGTAATCTTTGGAAAAAAAATCAAAACATTTACAAACTTCTACATAATTTTAATTAATACTTGCAAAATGGTTTTAAATAAAAAGGATAATTTTCATAGACGTTAATAAAATTACAAATTTAGTAAACAGTGGCTAGGAAGAGAATAAAACCTCTCTTCACTAAGGAAAACGCAAATGAAATCTGAGAAAAACAAAATCCAATTTCTTTCCTCTGGTAAACCAAACAAGCAAATGCAAATATTTTCTCTTATTTTCATTAATCCATTCTAGCTTGTTCATTTGGAAAATTCCACTTGCTCGTGTAATTCAACAGATCACTATAAAATATTCCTGGTGTTCTGGCACAGGGATAGCGCTTCTTCGTAATCTGGACTTCCCGGGTTCAAGTCTCGCTCAGGGCATGGCTGAACTATCTGTAAGGTGTATGAATGTGCTCGCCTGTAAAAAGGGTATATGCAAGCAAATGTGATGAGTATGTAGTTAAGACGTACTCTTGGCCCTAGGCCTGAAACAAGAGACGCAATTTTAAAAATCGCTGACTGCTTCAGTGAGTTTGTCTATGACAAGTGCCATTGGTGACAACAACAACTATAAAATACCTCTCTCTATGAATCTTTATTTATTATCTCTAAACGGTTTCTCTTTCTATAAGTAGTTATACAGGGTGTTTCAGCGAACCGTTTCAGAGCTTCTAAGATGGGTAGGTTACATCCTGACAACTCGAAATCATAGAGCAACGTGGGGTCGGAAAGCTTTCCTGAGGCGCTGCTGTACACAGAAGCACCATAAAGAAAAGAGACTGTGTTAGATATCGTTTTAATAACACATGAAAAGAAGCAAAAAGTACATGGATTAAAGTAAGTGTTCGAAGTTTCTTCCATGGGCTACACTGCACACCTCACATCTCCGAAGCATGGGCATCCGAACATTGAAGAATTCTCCAGGCATACGCGATTCTTGCAATGAGCTCCTCAGCAGTGTCAACAAAGGTATCATGGACTAGAAATTTCATATGAATCCCCAGAAATAAAAAAAAACAAGACATGATAAGTCGGATGACCGAGCAGGCCAACGCACGGGACCCAACGTCCGGTCCATCGTTGACCAAATATGGCATTCAGGTAGTTACGAGCATCTCCGCTACAATAGGCAGTGGTTGGAACTACATTGTCTGTTGCGTCGATGCAAAAATTTGTTTATCTCTCAAAAGTTGTTACTTGCTGCAGAAGGAGCAAGTACGTAGGTCCGGTTAGACGACCAGGTAACAGGTAAGGTCCTATGAGGAGATCTCTTACAATACCGGCCCATACATTTACCGAAAATTGTTATGTGCTTCACGATGTCGTATTGAATGAGGGTTCTCGACAGCCCAGATATGGTCGTTATGCATGTTGAAAATTCTTTCCCTTGTGAATGATGCCTCATATGAAAACAACAATTTTAGCAGGAAAAAGGATATTTATAGCATATTTTCCTAGGTACCAATGTGCGAAAGCAAGATGAGGTACATAATCCTACGGTTGTTCTGTCTGGACAAACTGCACGTGAAGGGTCTTCTGCTCGGAAAATCCTCCAAACACTGCAATGGGAAAACCCGACTGCGTTTACTACACTTCGTGTACCCGTTTTTGGATTCCCCTGTACATGCTGCAGCACATTCTGCTTGGCGTGTGCAGCCCATGTTGTTCTTGCCCTGCCCCTGTGAGCTCTTTCTAATGAATCTGTATCAGCTAAACTCTGGTGCAGTCTTCCAAAAAAACTATGACTGGGAATACACCTCGTCGGATATCGTTCCATGTACAAACGCTGTGCGGCTGGCCCGCTACAATTTGCAGCCCCGTACACCAAATGTATATCGGCTAACTCGAGTAATAATCATCCATCGTGTAATCATCAATCCTACTAACTTTGCTTTCTTGTGCGAAATGAAGATTCCCTGCACGAACGATCGAACTTTTCGCACAACGCCATCTACCGCGTCAGGAAAGCATTTCTGACTGCCCATGGGTATATGATTTTGGTTCGTCAGGATGTACCCTAACCCTCTTAAAAGTTCTGAAACGGTTCACAGAAAGACCCTGCAATAAAAAAAATTGTTCCTTTTTTTCAAATTTAATCAGTTTTGTAAGTAAATTCTCTGGTCATCTTATTTCTTCCTTTAAAAGAAGGAATGAGTATTTTTCCTTGTTATATCCAAAAAAGGGCTTTTATTTGGATTAAAAGAAAGAATGGTGATAAGTACAAAAAATACGTACACTGTCAAGCGATTTGAGTCGGTGCGAATTTTAGTATTTAGTAAGATTACTGTGTTTTCAAGACCCCACTGTATTCAGGAGAGCTGCTTTATTAACAAGAATTTTCCAACTTTGATCCTTGTGACCCCATCTACAACATCTAGCAGTCGTTTGCCAGTTCAATACTTCTGCTTCTCCCGGAGGGATGCTTCTCCAAATGTGCTTAGATAACTTAGGTATAAAGGATTCCTAAGGGAAACCTAATATGATCTTCTGTGTGCTTATGCTCCAATATCACAGAACGATACTAGTAATAAGCAAAAGGGGGACAATATAACCCTGAAGGGGTGGAAAAGATGGGGAAAGGTGTGGAAGAACCCAACTATTCCGCAAATATAACCCTTTTTAATACTGATACTCATTAATCACGTTAAATGCTTCATTCAGCTAATTACTTGCATTAATCGACTTAGGAGTAAAAATTCGCATCTAAAATGCTCAAAGCTTACTAAAAATGGGAGCAAACTTAATTGTTTTTTTAAAAATTCTTTGTTATGAAAGGCGAAAAAGTGTGGATTTATTTTATTTATGGTAATTATTTAAAAATAAAAATAATAAAATTTTTTACATTTGTTTGTTTTGACTTCGACTTAACGATGGGAGATTCAATTTATAGAGGGTACTTTTACTGTAAGAAAATAAGAACTTTTAGTTTCCAGGCGTTTGAATTTTTTAAAAAGTTTTATTTTAATTACTCACACATCATTGTTTTAGGGTTTTTTTAAAATCATTTTATTCTAAGATTTTATATTATTACATTTTAGGAGTACTCAGCCTAGATGGAGCAGAAAAAAATATTTATAATGTGAAACCTTTTTTAATTCGATATATCCAATTAAATACGGTATACAAGTCCAAATAAATAAATGCAGTTCAATTCAATGCGAAATATCGTTTATCGGAAAATTCGCAGTTGCTCCTTTAAAGAGTGTTTCACACCCTCCTGTATAATTCCCTTGACAACAAGAGAGCTTTCGTGCAACTCTTGAAAGAAAGAAAAGGAAGCTACTTAATCTGACTAACACTGGTCTACAAAAATCTTAATTGAAAACTTTTTTTTCATCCTCCGCAACACGTTTGCCAATTTTGAGAAATCCTTTAATGCAATCAAGTCATTTATCCTCCTTTCATTTCGAAAAGAGGAGCCCTCACTAACTTACTTATAATTCGCTACAACTGGTCGTGAAAATGTCGAATGTTAATTAAAATGGTTCATCTATCAAACCATTAATGCTTTTCGCTTAAAAGTGTTTCAATTACTTTTGACAGAATTTATAAGCGAGATTAATCACATTGCAACTAATTGAGGTTCCCTAGAGATAACCTTTGCTCTGCAAATGAGCTGAAAAATCAATTAAAGTTTTCCAAGTCTCGCTGATAAAATTTACTCTGAAAATCCATTCCAATTATCATTAAAGTTATCTTTAGTGTTGTGGCCCCCTGATATGATATGGAAAAATTTCTTTCCAATTTATGTCAATGTATATTTGTGTTTAAATTGCTAATAATGAAGTTTATATTTTTTTCTCTAAAAACTAGCTAATGATATTTTTTTAAAACTAAGCACTGTATTAAGTGAAAAGGTGGAGAAATATAGATATAAAAAGAAACTTTTCCTTTGATACAAAAGAAAGACACTCCTAACTTTACTGAAGTTACTATAAATTTCCTGCTGGTGTTGTTACTTATGGTACTTGCCATGGACAAGACCCACGCTGTTACAGCAGCAGATTTAAAAGGAGCGTCTCTTATTTTTGAAGTAGCGTCAACTAGGGCCAAGAGTACGACTTAGCTACACACTCGCCACATTTGCTTGCACAGCCCTTTTTTACAGGGGGGAGGGCACAGTCGCACATCTCACAGAGAGCACACAGAAGAACAACCATGCCAAAACTGGGACTCCCAGAACAAGAGGAAGACGCGCCACCTCTGTGCCAGAAAGCCAGGACAAATTTCCTTATGACAATTATAATTTTCAGAAATATATATTTACGCACGATAATTATTGCAAATACCTTTTGTAATACGGAAGTTTGTTGTTAATTTTTATATGAACAGATGTTTCAATCAATATAATTATCATAGTATTCATACTAATAAAATTTCGATAGGGTTCAGCTGATTGTCCAAAAGTTAATTACAGATTTTATTATAAGTTAAATATTTATCTAAATGCAATTGTTCATGATTCCTTTAAGGAAATACTTTTTAATGTCAATTGATGATAAATATCAATGCTGTGTTATTTTAACAGCCTTATAACTGTGTTTGTTAATATCTTAAATGGAGTCAAGTCCGGTGCTATTATAGTACTATTAAAAACATAAATGTACATCTATATTTCATATTCCCTCGTTCGCAATTTCAGTTCCTTATTTGATTCGTTAAGTATGCAATTGTTAAATAGATTATCTTCTTTAGGTTACAACAGTGGTGGAAAATTAAGCAATTAAATATTTTCTGAAACGAAAAGGCGAGTTTAAATTTCAACACAACTATATGATTTATTGTTGAAAATTAGATAAAAAATATACATTTTTTAATTTTCATGATTACTAAAAATGATATAATCGAAAATACAGTTTTTTAAATTTAGAAATAGTTTAAAAATATATTTTATGACCTAATATCTTCTAAAATTGTTCAAATATACGGAAAAACTCAGATTAATTTCTAATCTATTAAAATTTAAGAAATGTATTTCATAGGTGTATATCCCCTTTCCCTCTGCAATAAAGTATATATTGTTAAACTAGATCAAAGGACCTGGTCTGCAGAGCACAACATATTCACAAATATTTAAGCTCTAGCACCGTGCACACATTGTAATTTGAATAGAGATACCCGGTTAAAAATATAATTGATTTTTCATATTAATTGACTTTTAAATGTAACTACTTTCATTTGTGGTTATCTGACTCGTCAAAAATATTGGCTGTTTTAACTAATTATCTTATACATATATTGATATCATGATTTTGTGAACAAATTACTTTTAAGCATTAATTTATGCATTAAAAACGCGGGTTTTTTTATTAATATATCAAACACACATACTAAAATCACTTTTAGCATTAGAAGAAATAGAGGTTACCGATTATTATTGCAATAATTGTAATAAGTAATGCCAGTAATTGCATTGCTTGCAACAAATGTATATAAAAAAAGATAGCCCTTTCCCACACACTTATAATGTATAAAATAACCACTCATTTATCATTTAATACTTACAATTAAATTTTGGTTTGGGATTTTGAAATATTTAGAGAATAGAGGGAATCTAATAACCATACTCTTTCCTGAGAAAAGTACATTTTCGTTTTCTTTATTTAAATGAAACCCTCGATTCCCAATCCCTGATTTACCCCCCCCCCAGCTGAAAAGGCAGCAGTGCTAGAAATGAATAAGATGAATAGAACAGTGAACGGAATTCAAAAATTTTTGGTGCTTAAAGGTAAGTAGCCAATGAGATTTGGTGAACATTTTTGGGCAAGAAAAATCTATGTAAGTTAAATCCAGGGAGTATCAAAGACTTTCTTAGGCCAAACTCAGACGACCTTTGGGGATCTTGGGACCGACACATTTAGTCCTTTTTTCCATCTCTTATGGTTTTGGGGGTATTTTAATGTATGTGTATTTTACCAAATATCGGGAAGATTCAAACTGATATGTATAGGCGGGGGTTGTCCAACAAGTGGAAATTTGGCAGATTTACGACTAAGTCCATAAATGCCACTGAACGTAAGAATGCGGCTTTAGATTTCAATTTCTAGGATAGATATCACACTTCTGAAAAAATCGCCCCTCCCTTTCCTAGGACGTAATATGGGAAAATCCATCTATTGTTAGTGCGGAACACGGATAACGATCAGAATATGGAACTAACGATTGGCTACTAAATAACTGGCATTGGGATTACGACAACCCTTTGGCTGGGAGGTCGAAAACGTTTGTAAACAAAGGGAACTTTTCACGACACTTATGCCGTCCATTATGATGTGGTTATCCCTAGAACTAGAAGTGTAGTAAAAAAAAAAAAAACGCTTTCTCCGATTCGCCCTAAGTATGTTTTCACTCCTTCTATTGATGAGGCGCCAAGACATTCTTTGTGAATTGATTCTATCTTAAACCGCGTTTCAAATGCGTATGCTCCAATACATATGCGTTTGGCATGCATGGTTATTAGAAACGCCTGTGTTAACCAAAGTTGTTACTCAGTTTTCCCCGTTGTTACTTTTTGAGAAATATATATTTTCAAGAATTTTACAATGGAGTGGAATGATGAAATAATTATAATATTTTGCAAAATGTAAAATATTATAATTATTCATCACGTCGTTACTCATCAATGTCGTAAAGATATGGTCCAATTTGATGATGCTTGCGGTGTGATTCCAAACAGCTTAAGAATTAAGTGGGCTAATGTACTAAAGACGAAGAAAGAAAATAATCTAATTGTACTAAGACGAAGAAAGAAAATAATCTGATGGCTACTTATATGAAGCTGAAGATGAAAGCACAAAGCAGTGCAAGGGCTGGGGCTGAAATTATTGAAATATACAAACATACAATAATTATGTATGCAAAAAAATGATGTCCTTTTGGGGATTCTATTTTGTAAAAAGGGAAATGGGGGCTCTTATGAGTCAAGTTTTTAAAATGAGATAAAAAAGATTGTGCAATAACTAATTTGACATAATATGACAAATGGTGTTTTCTTTCATTATCAGGATGGAATTTTCTGGACATCATTATTCTTAGAAATGGAAGCATTGTTTTATCATTTGAGAAAATTTTGTAACTGTGCAAGAAAACAGAAATTCCCCATCTATGATTAGTTTAAAGGCACACTTTTAATAAAAACCTTTACATAATTTTCTATTTTTGTTTTTAAAGCGCTAGCATAAATTTTCATTAACAGCACTTGTTCTACCATGGCACGAGTAATTTGCTTTTTTTTTGAAATACTCATTAAAAGATAATGTGCTTTTCTATTTTATTTTTAAAGAACTAGCTACTTAACAGCGCATAAACTTCTGTAATATATTGTATTTCCCCGTCACTATTCGAATAATGCACTTCAGTAGGTTATTTGAAACATTATTTCCAAAATATATTTTAAAATTGAAGAGAAAAATATTAATCTGATGTAAAGCGTATGAAAATGGCTCATAACGGAGAGCTGTTTAATGCGTCAGGGGGGAGGCACCGCCATTCGTCGAATTTAAAATAACCAAAAATAGGTTAAAAAAAGTTGATGCAAGGTGCACACGGGATATGGAAACAGGACATTGAATTCTGGGAAGATTCCTGGAGATAAATGTTTCATTCTGTTATCCATATATTATTAACTGTCTTTAGGAAGATATGGACGAATAGATAATCGATTTTTATGAATCCTAACAAGGAGCTCCAATGTATTTAAAACCCGTAAACGAGACTATAGATGCATTCATCGGATTTAAAATCTAATTGTACATCTCAGTGTATCACAAAAATTTTACAAGAATAAGACAGTTTGGATATAAAGCAATTGTCTTGCCTTTTGAATTTTAAAAATGGTTATCAGAATAAGTGCTTACTTATTAGGGTTCCCCAAATGTCTTTTTAAATTGTATTAATTAAATACAGCAAAAAAACATTGGGGTTGTTAATCTAATATACTCAACATTTATAAGCATTATAAGCAGTTATTACTCATTGCATTAAATTAATGATTGTCTGGAGTACGTAGAAGCTGCTAATATGGAAAATTGGTTTGTCATTTAACAACCGTATAATGCATTTTCAGGTTGTCTTACTGAGGCAGGAGGAATACGTTGTTAATTTGATTTTAAATTATGTTACAGTTAAATTTACTATTTAAAGTTCACTTACTCTGTTAAACAAAACAACATATTTATGTAATATTCATGCATAAAATCAAAAAATTATTAAAATTGCAATTTTCTAAATGGTTAGGTTTATAAAAAATATTTTAAATGTCGGATTTATAATTTATAAAATTAAACATAGAAATGATGCTGATATATAAAGGCTTATAGAAAAACACAATGATGGCGCGACGATTTGCTTGTATAGTTTTTATACTAATCCTAAAGAAAATATTTGAACTTGTCCGTTATTTTGAGAAGATAAAATAAATAAATTCTGCAATTTCTCATTTGGATTTACACATTAAAAAACGTATTTTTTACTACAGAAGTAGATGAAATCTATTAAAGAAACCTAATCATTTTAAATTAAATTTAATTTAATCGCATTTTAAAATGGAAATGATGAGATAAATGGAGGTCACTATATGTTAAAATAAAATAGAAAGCTACGAGTATGGTTGTAGTTAGAAAATAGACTCTGAAAAGAAATATGACACCATCGCAAAATGCATAGAGCCCATAAAACTGATTTATTCTTTGACAAATATTGTTTAAACAATAAATAAAAACAGAAAACTATATATTATAATATTCATGTAGAATATCTAAGTACTTCAGCGTTTTACGTACTTGTACGGTGCAATTAAATTATCTAGAAAAGGTAATGCGAAATGTTGTATTTTAGTTGTATATAAGAACTGTCAAATATGGTAGTTTTTCATATTTCGTTCTGTTATTGCGAAGGAATATGTATAGTATTATTTTTTTCAAACAAAAGAGAAAGTAAAATTAAAACATTCCCGACATTAATGTAGTAGCAAAATAATAATGTATATTTTAAGTAGTTTCCTTAATATTCGGGAAAAAAATAATAATGAATTTTCTGTAAGAAAAATTAAAATACAAAAAAATTGAATTAAAATTTACATGTATGTGAAATTAATAGGCGACAGGTGACCTGTAAGACTATTGGGTTTTTTCAGGAAGGAAACTATTTTTTTATTCTTAAAATGGTACCAAATTGTTAAATATTTTTTGATAACAACAGGAAATAGTTTTTAATCTTAGATTAATCATTTACCGTCATTAATGAATTAAAGAAATATTTTTATTCTTCTTGTTGCTGTTATATACCGAGAAAAAATATAATCATTGTTGTTTCTATGCAATACAAGCCATTTGCTTGATTTTTTAGCATTTTTTAAAGAACATGTAATCTTTTATTTAAAAAATTACTTTTCCTGAAAGTATTTGTTGTCTCTGGACATAATATTGCCATCAGATTTTTTAATGCTATATCATCGTTTAAAGGCACTTTGTTAATATAGTGGATACATTTTGATTTATAACAACAAAGTTAGGTTGCTGCTCAATGGGTTTTAATGAGATAGAGAATAGGATATTTTGGTCTCTTAAAGCCATCACTTGACGTGGAACGTATACGAAAATGCGCGAAATACCATGGAATGGATTTTATGTTATGGCCAGAAAAGATGTCCAGTCAATAAAACATAAAAAAAAACGCCAAGAAGAATTAAATTTCTACAAGTTCTTACGAGACCGAAATTTTTTTAAAAAAATGTATATAATTATTTCAGTTATATTTCTTTATAAAAATATTCTTCAACCATAATTTTTAAAATTATTTTTAACAATTCATTTCATAGTAAAGTACTTAAATATCATTTCATAGAGAAAAATAATAAAATTAGTCATCATTTACGATCATGTCCCTAAATTAAGGATACTTAAGAGTCACGTGGAAATCGAGCTCTAAAATACATATGTCACCCTAAAGTGATTGCATGCATCTTCAAAAATCTTATACAAAATGCAGGAAGCCTCCAGATGACAACGACAGTACGTCACAATGATGACAGGGTAAGAGAGTGATGTATATGGGATTCAGGCAAAGAACTAAAATAGATCGAACGCTCTTTCCAAACCTTTCAGGGCAACAACCGCTTAATTATGACACAGAGGAGCGTTTGGATGATTTTTTACGTGCTAGAAATATCGGCAGTCTGGAATGTGGGTGTACCCAGCTGGAAATATCCGATGAAATTTGGAAAGTGTCATCTCCAGGCTTTGACAACGATTACAAGATGTTGGTAATGTGAGTAGATATTACAGCACAGGTCGATTCCGAAATATAACGTTGAATGAGTACCGGTATCTTGTAGTTACGGCCGAAAGAAACAGACGGGGCACAGCATCAGACCTGTCTCCTCGGCTCTCATCAGCCAGTGGCACGACAATTTTAAGGCAGACCATGTACAGAGGCTTATAGTAGATTGGTCATGTGTTCGTAGGCCTGTCAGATGTGTTCCACTTATTGCAACTCACTGCCGCCTGCGGTTAGCAAGTGATGTAATGTCACCCAAGATCAAATCGATAATCTGATAATCAGCATGCCATGGAGTCGTCCGGACTATATTGCATCGTCTGGGAGACATATTATATATTGCCATCATACAAACCATGTAATATTAATTTTTGTAAATGGGCGGGAGTTTTTTTTACTCCAGGGAGCTTAAAACCGCAATTTTTATTAATGATATCTAACATATAGCCCCGTTTTTGCTCTTTACACTTTGTTGCTTCTTTTTGTTTTCAGTCACATTTGTTTTGCTTCTTACTCTTTCTTTTCCTAAACGTATACTATTCTTAATTTATGGATAGGAATATAATAAACACATTTGAAATTCGTTGTGCACGAAATGATTGGATCAACTACTTAAACTTGTCGTCTGACTATTTTGAACAATGAAAACTTTGCATTTACAGGCAGAATAAATTTTAGTGGCAAAAGAAATATGTTAGAATTGCAATCTTGTGAATCAAAATACATTAAATACAAAAAAGAAAAAGAAAAAGAAAACAAAAGCGATTTTTCTGCAAATATTAGCAAGGTAGCAAGTTTAAAATAATATTTCTCTAAGTCACTTAATCGTTCAGCTTTATTTCAAAAATAGGAACTGATTTTTTAAAATATCTATTTTAATTACATATTTCATCACTAATTATTAAAAGTAATTTTATTAACATAAGTAAAGTACATAAATTTATGAAATATGTAAAATAATTAATAATATAAATTAAAAAGTAGTAAATAAATAAAAAAAATTAAAATATATATTCTGCCAACTATAAAACGGATGGTAGAGTTTGATAAAAAAAATAATTCCTTCTTGAAACATTGATCAGCTGAAAAATGTTTCGAATGTCGTAACATCCGATGAAACTTGGATATATCCCAGAAACTGACAGGAAAAATCGATACCTTACCGAGAAAGATAAGAAAATCTCTTTGCCCAAACTTTTGCCCAAGAATGAATATTTTTTGCAAAACTTGAATGTAATATAAAATGAATGACAAGATGAAATAAAAAAATGTATACAATTCAATTGTTTATATAATAAAAACTAATTTCGGATCCTTCTTTAGTGTAGAAATAAACCTTATTTCCTCCCCACCTCATCAAATATCTAGAGCGTTTCACCTAAGTAACATAAATGAATCCACCATTAAATTCTTGAAAAAATATTGTCATCTTATAGACGCAATTGGGTGATTTTGTCCAACAATTGTCTCTAATTTGATTGAGAGGTAAAAGATTTTTTTTAAGAATTAATGTAAAGCAATATAAATCCCATACATTTAATAACTATAACTCTAATAATTCTTTATAAACTGCCAAATAAATCATGGGGCCGTGTTGGCATGGTGGTAAGGCATCGGCTTCGAAACCGGTGTATTTCAGGTTTCAGTTCCATCGAAGAGCTGTCGTTTAAGTAGAAATGATGCCCATTAAATCAATCGGGGAACAAACTTCTGCCCATTGGCGTGGAAGTTGGAAAGGGGAATACCAACTCAAGTGTCGGCTTCATCATCTGGGCGTGGTTCAAACTTATGATGACCTTCCCAAAATAGTCCTATTGTTTCGTAAAACATGGAAATTTAAAGTATTTAAATTAGAGATAAATTATGTATTGACTCATTTAGGTTATTAAAAAACATTCATAGGCGCAAATATTGTTAGGATTATGATAATTATGAAACAAGTAAGGTATGGTATATATTTATTAATTTTCCAAATAGTATTACGGCCACGGAATTAAAAAACGGAATGACAGGCAGTGAACAAATGCACTCAAATATTAAAGCTCAAGTGTTTTATGTAAACCCCACATTTGTATAATTTTAATTCTATGTTGATAAGCTTCTGATGTAATTAAAGTTTTTGTGATTGTCTTCAATATTTATTCATTTCAATTCTGTTTAACTTTATTCCTGTTTGTGAAGGTGGCATTCGGTTACCGGCTTTTGATTGGCGTGATTTTTGGAACTTTGGGCTTCTATTTACTCTCAGTTGTTCTATTGTAATGCTTTCACAAACAGAAGTTAACCATCGATGAAACGATTGAATTCATTTAGCTTTGATCCCATGAGGTTCATGTATCTAGTAATGAGTATCGAATTCCTGATTCCATACTTATACATATTATTGAATTATAAATTAAGGAATGGAAATTAATTTGAAACAGCGGGAGTAGCTACCCAAAAGCTCGCTTTCATACGCTCCAATGAAAGTCTTATCCTTTTTTTTGCATAAATTTATAGATCCTGGTTAAGGCCTCGACAGTGTTGGATGGCATTATTTGTCATTACTTCGATGTGAATCTTTTACTGAGTATGTGTGCGAAAACACATTTTGGAGTATACGATTTTTTTTCCAACTGACAGTACATAAATTTTATACGGAACTACAGTTTAATTACCGACATTTTCAACTGATTTAAGTCAATCAGTTGTTAAACCTATATACGAAACTTTATTGTCTAGCTCTTTACGTTTTGAAATAATCGAATTTGCATTTGAACAGCTAGACAGCTAACTTTCTTTGAATATATTTGTACAAAATTTTATAGAAATCTATAAATTTGTTGTTAAAACTTTATATCAAATTTCATTTACTTAGCTCAAATGCTTTTTTTTTTTCATTTATCGTGCTCTTAAACAAAAGTAAAGGCAGAATACCCTAAATGAGTATTTTGAATTAAGAGAATTCTGAAAGATGTAGGTCCACTAAAATCTTTAGTCCTAATATTTATCCTATGTTGTCTTCTTATTGGTGGAAGAAAAGAAATCGGGCATTAATAACATTCCCATTTTAAATTTAATTCCTTTTATAATATTTATTGACGCATTTTTCGGTTTAATTTAAGGCCGCATGCATTCCAAGTATGATTTAGAAAAATCAGTCTAAGGAACTCTGAAATAGCATGATTTGAATCGAAAATAGAATAATTTGCCGGAAACCTTTTATACTCTTAAAGACCGTTCCAAATTATGGAATGCCGACGGAAAGACGAATCCAAGATGTCATTCAAATTTCGTTTCCCTGCTTTGCATATAATTCTGTACTCTTTTGCTTTTCGTACCAAAACTCCGCATCATTTTTCGCCCAAACGAGTTTGAAGAAGAATATTTACTCTGATTTCTCTTATTTTCTCCGAAAAAGGGGAACATCTGGCGAAACCAGGCTCCTGGAAAATGGAAAGGCAGATCTGCAGCAGTAGAAGAATAGCATTTTTGTAGTTGTTGTTATTTACCTTGCTCATTTTGATTTCTGGCAGTTCATTTTAATTCAGAAAATAATTGTATTTATTGCATTAATCTCTCCTTTTTAATTTTAGATAAAAGCTGCATGCTAATATATAATTCAGAGAAATATATATATTTTTTAAAAAATTTCTTGTGAAGGTTAAGTTTTTCTCTTATGTTCGTGCACTATTCAACGTTATTTTTAATACCATCTTTCGTGTAAATTAAAAATTTAATACTTTCGAATTGTTTCAAATGAAATTAAAATGTCTTTAATCATTTTCTAATTTTAAACCTAAAATTTTGTAATTTATTATTGGCTAATGTATATGAAATCAGAGTTTTCGTCAAATAAATCTAAAAGCAATCACCCCATTTTGATTCTATCATATGGTTTTAATTATCTAGGATCTAAAATATATTTCTAGATCTGAAGAATCGGAGATATTACAAAGCACAGAAAGCATTTATTGACGAACATGAACACTAAGAAATATAGTTCTTATTTACATCTCTAAGTAGATATCATAAAATCTGTGGCTAAGTATACAAAAAGGGCATCAAAGTACGATAGAAAATGCCTATGCGCCGCAACGACAGCTGGAATGGAGAAATATATCTCTAAGATGGAGCATCCTGGCCCCCGTTGGACGTTTGTCCAACACTTCTTCAAAAGGAGGTGATAGTCTGTTGATACGGAAAAATTATTTTAGGGGTTTTGTTGTCTGAGACACGGATTTTTCTATCTGCTCCAGGATTAGTCCTTTTGATTTGGGCCAATCTCCATTCCATGAGACTCTTTCTATTATCCTTCAGAAGTGCCAAATGTTCGGGTTTGATATTCAGTTGAGGTAGTTTCCATTCCAAACTGCAAAAAATTAAAATATTTTTGGCTCCACCTTTCTCAAAATTTTGACCTACGAGACAGGATGAGCGATCATAAGATTAAGGTATTGACAAGGATGGTTCTCTTACCAAAAAATGGCCAGGAGTCAAAGGTTGAAGATCAGCTGGATCGGCAGAAAGAGGACATAATGGTCTCGAATTCAAAACTGCTTCAATCTGTGTCACCAGCGTAGAACGCTCTTCAAAAGTCAACGCTATTGAACTTCACAAAAGTCAACACAATTCAGACCGTTGCACATAATTTACCAACATTTTTGTAACATTTTATATTTTGATAGCAATTAAATAATCCTTCCTTCTATTAAAAATATTAATTTTACGGTTATTAATTAATCTTAAACACTATGCAGTGACTAAAATGAAGAATTTTTTTCAATTAAATCTTTTTCTGAAGAGTCTTCAACAACTGCTGAAGTTAAAAAGGGCTCTTATTCAATACTCGTATTTTTCTATTTTTTAAGTATCTAGCTATTTTGACAGTTCTAACGATATGGGTCATTTCTAAAGATAAGAGTATTCATTTTGTGCTAACCAATCAGAACTATACCTCCAAAAATCACTATCTCGAAGTTCGGCTGCCGACATACCTCTTGAGATTAAATATGCAGGATTATTCTTTCCAGGACAATGAAGCCAATCTTTTGGATCAGTAAATCTTTGGATCTTTTGAATTCTATTTTTCACAAAGAGTTTAAATCTGCTCGGAGCCACATTGATCCGAAAGTAAGTAATAGACGAATCGGTCCGGAAGTAATGAGTTATTGGATACTTTAGAGCTTTGAAGATTTTACTACTCAATCTGGCTATCAGGAGGGCACTCATAAACCCAAGTCTAGGTATTGAGATTGTTTTTAATGGAACCACTCTGTATTTTGATGCGACAAAACTAGTAAAACTCTTTCTGTTTTTTAATGCTACTCGAAAATACACAACAGTTCCATGCGCTTTTTCAAGAGGATCAGAGAAACAGTGCATTTGAATGTTATCTACTTCAGTGGAATGAGTATTTCCAAAATAGTAACACGGTATGTTAAAAGTATTTAGCTCTAGACCTTCCTCATACCACTCATTCCAATCAGTGTCACTTCATTTCATTGGGAAACGCTCGTCCCAGTCTAAACCCAAACACTACAGTTCCTGTATTAAGATCTCTAATCTAATTAGAAATGATCGAAGAAAATCTACAGAGTCAAAAATACGACCTGCAGCTTCCAAGAGATATTGTTTAGTGTTTATTCGTTTCAGGAGAAATTGCATTTAAATTTCAGATACAAAACGAAAGGAATCATGATCGGAATCCCATACAACTCCTAATACCTTAGAAGGCATGAAAGTTTCAGATTTGGGCTCAATGGATTGGCCAATGTCCATTGTAATATCTTTCCATCGATCATGCAAATCAAATGTATTAGTTTGCCACTTTGTTGAAATCCTACTTGCATCCTTAAGATTATTAACACTTTCTTAGCTTGTTTTTAAAGCTTCTTCTACGTTTTGTCGACCACTAATTGAGTGATCGACATATAAAGAACTATTTAAAAGTTTCAAAAAACTTGTCCACATACCTTTTCAAGTGATGTTTGATTGCGGCAGTGAGGAGAAATGGACTTGAACATACCTCGAATAAAACACGTGTCATTCTATATACCATCAAATTTTGTCCTTCAGAGCCATATGGTTCCTTCTCTCCAAAAAAATTCTGGTCTCATCTCGATCCTTTTCATTAGTTTCTACCTTCAGAAATACTTGCTTTATGTCAGTTGTGAACTCTATAGGATTTTCTCAAAATCTATCCGAAAGAAGAAAAATGTCAGGTTTAAAATTTAATCCAATATATAAACAATCGTTCAAAGATAGATCTTCTTTACCACGGGATGACGTATCGGAAACGATTCGTAATTACTTGTCGTTTTATCCTTACGAATTATTATTCAGTGAGGCAAATAAAATGCTGATTCGTTCGTCCTTTTTTTAACCCACACGTAACTGATTCAATTATGTTCTCCTTTAGGTACTCATCCATAGCTATTTTGTATTCAGTGAAAAGCAAAGGTCAGTCAGAAGTTTTGTTTTTAAATACAAAAACCGTTTTAGAGCAATTTCACGATTATCGTTAGGTCCTCCGTCATATCAGGTTTATACCTGTTATTAGAGAAAGTAATACCCTACTCAAATTTCTTCGTAATTGCATCATTAAAAATATTTTCAACAGCATTAGCGTCAACACCTAAGCTTTCTAAATCTCAAAACCTTTTCAATTAATCCTATAGAACTTTTTCTTCTACTATAATTTTCATTTCCAATATTTTATTTTTCATATTGATTTTTTTGGAGGTTTCAACGACTACAAGCTTATCATTAACCCTTTTTATTCTACTAGTTATTATATCATAATAGTAATCAGCACCCACTAAGAGGTCAAATTTGTTATTTATAAATTCATAGCAATCAGCAAACTGAAATCCTTTTAATTGCTTATTTAAATTCGGAATATCGTTTTTAGGATATTAATTAGAGTTAATTGTTCAGTTTTTAATATTTCAATATTTAAAGTCATTCGTTGCGATTTTTTAATGTAATACCAACATTATATATTTGTTTGGATGTTTCTTTAGAACCGAAACCAAATACAGATAGAGTGGTCCTATTAAAAATAGGAAATTTTAGTTGTTAACAGGAACTTCTCGTGAAACAAAACTTCTTATGTTACCATTGTCTAGCAAAATGCGAAGTATTTCAGATCTATTATCATCAAATGGAGAGCAAATGCAGGCAGTTCATGTTTGCAATAGTACAGAACACTTAGTGCTGTCTGAGACTTCCCGGTCCTTCTTTTTTATATTATAATTACAATGGGAAACTACGGATACAATCTTCTTCTCTATGTTAATAATTTTGTTTTACATTTCATAACAGTGATTTGATATCAGTGATTGTTTCTTGTTACAATTTTCCCACATACCTTTTTCCTAAAATCTTTAATTCAATTATTTTATTTTAGACATAAGAAATAGCGACCATGTTTTCTTAATAGATCCTTTTTTTCTCTATGTTAAATACTCACTAAGTTCTGAAATATATTTATCACTGCAATATATTAATTTTTTTCTCAACTGGTACTGAGTTTTTGACGAATAATTAACCCCGAATTACGATTTCTTTTATATTACCGGTCATTTGTGAAGTTTTGTTGAAGTTTTGTTTATACCTTTGATTGTATTTAGAATTTTTATAATCAATGTTTTGAGCGACATTATTTTCCCTCCTCTTTAGAGCCACTTAGCAAAATAGATGATTCTCTATATTTGATGATTCTCTAGAACTCTATTTCAATTTTTTTAAAAATGCAACAATTCCATAACATTGAATTTACTCTGTTCTGTTTTTTCCAAGTGTTTTATATTAAAATCTAAAACCAGATCTTCCGGTATTAATTTAAGGAGAATCGGCTGAAGAAAACGGCCATACATTCCAGATGTAACAATAAGCGATTCTAAGCTTCTGATTTATATTTTACAGATGCCATATAACTTTCTCAGTTCAATTTTATGACTAGAATCCGGTACAGGATAAAGGTTCAACAGTTTTGACATGTGAGAATTAATAACCATCTCCTCTCTATCAAATCTTTCTTTTAATAACGCCAAAGCTTTATCATAATTTTCGTCGGATTATGCGAAGCCATTCACTACATTACCTGCAGATTCTTTTAATTCTCAGATTTATCTATTTTTGTTAAGCTTTCGCTTTGGTCAACCGAGTTTTGAAATTTATTCCAAAATTCTAACCATAAACATAGATCACCGAAACATTTTTCGATACTGAATAGAGACGGACGGAGTTGACAATTCTGTTAGAATTAACATACGCTTGAATAACCGAATTATTTAACGAACCACTTTGAGTACCCAATGCCAAATTTGGGTTGAACTGTAATGAAATTCTAGAACCCATATTAGACAGCTTATTAATTTATATTGAAATTCTAGATCATAATAAAGTAATCTTTTTATTGTATTGAAAAAAAGTTTCTATTTCAGGATCGAATTTGTTTTCTGGATCAATTTCGTTTTGGCCTCATTTTAAAAGATTTCAGATGCATTTCTGTGAGTTTATCTGCAGAGTAAACTTGATAGCTCTTGTCCAGTATCGTCGATTAAGGATGACGACACTTTAAGAAATTTTAGAGAGAAAAAGATTCTAGAGAATAATTTTCGAATCATTTTGACTCCAATTAAGTTTTCATCACTCCATCACATCGGTCCATTATTACACAAGTGTCTCAATTCGAAACAAAATAATTTAAATCGGGAAGAATATGTTTTTGAGGAAAAATAGAAAAATCAGCTGTCGATATCACAACGCGATATTTTTTTCAATATTTTTCTTTTTTTGACCTGAAAATTATTTTCAATTCTAATCTAATAGTATCATATCTAAAATTATCAATTTTCTGGAAAGTACTTCATTTGGAAAATATCGTTCGATTTTTAAAACATCGCATCCATTTTCCTTCAAGGCCACTATTTAATTATCATTTCAGTTACACGCGATTCTCATATTTCATAAGTAGAATTTTTCCTTTATGTGACAGCTGAAATAATTCTGAATCGCTAAGTTATTGGAATTCCAAAACTAATTTGTATGCTTGCTAATTACCATTACGATACTTAACTACTGAACTTTGCTACATCACCAGTAAAATGAATAATTCAACACTCATAAGAATGGAGGAGTGGGTGAATCCCCTTACATTAGAAAGAAAATGTATATCGTCTTTAATATTTATTGATATTCCCATTTAAAATAAATTTTAGAAATGCTATCATTCTATAATCAGCGAGTTAAATGTATTTTATGCATATAATTTTTTACATAAATTTCTTCCAGTTAAAAGTTATTATTGAAGTATTATTTATTAGTGATAAAACAATCTAATAAGAAAAAGAATCTCATTTTACTGTGTAATTCTATAAAAGTATAATTGTGTATATTTCTATTTAATGAAACCAATATAGATATATAGTTATACATGCCTGAATTTGGGGAAATTGTGTTTATATAATAAACTTAACGGAATCCAGATATAACATTTCCCTCGTTCCTTAAAAAAATTTGGGAAAAAAAGGATCAGAAATTGATACTTCCAAGTTATGTAACTCGTCTTTTTTTATTTGGAACTAGAATAAAAAATTTGATTCTACTATCAAATTTTAGAGGTACAGTCAGATTAATCATAGAGAACAATTGGAAAAACTGATATCATAAGATTCTTCGATTTTAGAAAATCGTCTTTACTTCTTACGGAAGTGAGCGTATTGCTTCAAAAAGAACGACAGAATAGAAAATTATTTTCTCCTCAAGTGTTCTTATTGCAAGATTTTCCCAATTTTTCTTCTTATTTAAAATTAAGATTTCTCTTTTATGATTAAACAATAAGTTTTAAAGATAACAGATATATAGATTGTATAGATCAGTAATCATACAGATTAAAGATTTTAAGTCAAAAGATTCTTTTTTATTTACCAATTTATTTTGAACTTATCAAACTTTATTTTTATTGAAAAAATTTCAAAAGTTTAAAAAATAATTATTTAATTTTATACAAATCATAATATCTATTTGAGTTCTTCACAAATTTGTTATAAATGTGAAACTATTGACAGGAGACGGAAAAAAAGAAATGAACGTGAATTAAAAAGAAGAAGTTGTATCTAATTTCTTTTTCTTCTTGCCATATCTTCATCTTTGCCACACCCTGCAGAATTTCAAACTTAGATTGAAATATCTTGAATTCCTGGATAAAGAAAATTATCAATATAACTATTCTGACATTTTTATGTCAAAGATTTGATTTAACATTTAAGGCCAAATTCTGAAATTTTTGTTTAATTTCAGTGTATCTGTTAAAAACATTATCTATTTAAGTTGGAATCCAGCCAATTTCGTCTATACTTTTTTGTTGCATTGTTTTAAAAAAGCAAAAACGAATTTTTAATATAAATTATTATTATAAGTTCCATTTTCAATCTAAATTTTATGCACATTAAAATTTAGAAAGATTTTTCTGATTTTTTGTGTGTACTTTTTTGTGGGTATTATAAGTACAAATGAAAGATGATGAATTTTCATAATTTGGTACCAGAATTGAACAAGAATAAAAAAAATTCAAAAACAAAATTTCCGAGTTCTTTTGGTTATTATTAATAAAAATCAAAAATTAGTTAAAATAGAATCATTAATTTCTGAAATATTAACTTGGCCCGTTCATATGGAAGGGAACTCTGCTCTTTTTGTTTGTTTTTATGATATCAATAAACTATTGAAAAAAAATAACATTAAAATTGAATTATCCGATGAAGACAAAATTTTAAAATTAATAAAATTATTCTTGCAAATAGAAAAAAAACTATTCTAATGAAAAACATGCTGAAATAATAATTTTTTAATAATATTTTATCGTTCGTAACAACTGTATGGGATTAATTGTTTTGATTCTATTCCTAACATTTTTGAATAATCAAATAATGTTAATTTCTCATGTTTTAAATTCAGAACTTACCAATATATATTGTTATTGTGAATATTTATAATGACTTCCGATTTGAACATATATAATTAGTTATTTTTAACAAATTTGTTTATAAGTATCTTTCTAATCATAATGCAATTTTATTCTAGATAGCAAATTATTATTATTAAGTACAGGAATCTTGCTAGAAAGTGTGCATTAAAGCAAAACGCTTATTAATTAAATAAAGAAAAATCAAGAAAGAAAAAATCGGATTAATGGATAAAGTTTCTATGTAAAGAGTTTCTTAATTTGTAATTCCATTGATTATTATTCAAAAAGTAGGTAGAACTACTAACCTAAGTTTAATTAACTTCAACTCCAAGACTGGGTCTAGGGCCATGTATTAAACGAAAACGTGGGAAGTGAATTAATCTTTTTTTTTTAACTTAGGAACTATTTTTTTCGTCCTAATTTTTTAATATTCTATAATAACATTTCTTGTACTAACAATCATGAAGTTAAAATTCTTTTGTTCCTTGTTGTAAACATACAATTTCAAGTTTATTTTTTCTTTCTTTTGAAGCCAAATTTTTCTCTATTTTACTTACATAGCGTTATAAAAGAAACAAAAACATGTATTATTAGTAAGAAATTTTTTTCTAACATAGAAAAGTATGGTAATTTAAAACTTTTTAGCTCCTTCTTTATCTAACTAGCACTTAATTTAAAATGCAATGCAATACCATCATAGAATAAATCTAGTTATTTTTGTAGGTTGTTGTATCTCTCTTAAAGTAATTTGCTTCAAGAGTCTGTATTTTTTTTCCTGTTGCAGGCTAATTTATTAATTAAAAGACTTACGTTATGGCTACTGTAAGTCAGAAAATAAAAAAGAAAAGGGAAGATAATTTTTTTACGGTCGCTGGTTTTTATTCCTCTTTGCTATTAGTTTTTACACCTTTGACGATGCAAAATTTATCTATAAAGTAATTAGACTTTATCATTTATTTGTTGAGCAGAATCTGGGTTATTATTGATGTTTTTTTTTAGGTTCGCTGACAAAGAGTTTTAAAGGCTCTAATCAGATGTTTAGCTTCATTGAATCCACTCTAATCAGAGTATTTATTTTATTATTGTGGTTATGTTGATTAATAATTTTAGAACACTTTTTTATTTGTAAGAAACAAGCAAATTTAAGTTAGATTGCAAACTTTCCGAACATAGTTTACTGCATTTTATGTATATATGTGAACATCACGCTACTGATCTTGAACTGGAACAGCACCTAATACAGTGAAATACAAGGGCATAAAAATCAACTCATTTTATAAAAGTCAAACAGGTGACGTTCGAACGATGCTAAGCAAGATTCAGGCTTGAAATTCTTCATTTTTGTATTAAAAAATTCTATCTTCATGTATATGACGCGAAACATTTATTTGAACGGATAATTTAATATTTTTTATAATTGCTGATATCAATCTTATTTATATATATTCGACTTATTGGTAACTATCAGGAAAACTTATTTCTACTACTAATAAAAGTGAATGTGTGTGCATGTAGGCACTCTACAAGCTTAAAAAACAGGCAGATTTATAACTTATAGATTAGGAATGTACATTTCAGAGCTGTTATTTTGACATTTTAACTTAATAAAAATTGAGTAGAAATCTCTACAATTTACAAAAATATTATTGCAAAAAAGTGAATTTTTTACCAGTATAAAATAAAAAATATATCTGTTTAATATTACCAATAAAATCATATAGTTTGGTAATTCATTAATATGAATAAAATCATAGGTGATTTTATTCATATCTTTTAATGATATGAATAAAACAAATTCTGAATTTTTGTGATTTAAACAAAAATGTTTTTGTCGCTAAAATACTAATTTCCAACCCAATATTACATGAAATTCAATTTTTTGGGAAATATTTGATCTAGTTATTTCCTTCGGTTGTTGAAAACTGGGAAAAAAGAATTCTGTTTAATATCAGTGCAGTTTACAGTAAAAAGTTAAGTCATTGTACCTCGAAATTTAGAAATATAATGAATAAGTTATTTTTGTTTTATTAGACTTACACTGCTATGGGATTTATTAAGAAAGGTTCATTTATGTAATGCCCAGAACTTTCGTAAAATATTTGAAATAACACGGATATCTGAATTTGGTGAAAAATTGGATACAAAATTATATTTAAAACTATTTATCTGATATTAGATATAAATAATCCTCTGGTGCAAACTAGCCAGTTATCAGAGGTGACAAGTTAATGAATATATGACTAAGCCTCGTGTACTTGAGAATTTTCTGTTATAAAGGAAGTTGAAAAAGTGAAAAAAGTTTATATATATA
>JAOUZG010053093.1:5221303-5262686 GCA_026289955.1 Argiope argentata
GATTGTTTCAAACCGGTTTAAATTGGTTAATGACTTAAATTAAATAAGACAACACATGATAACTTGAAATTTAGGTTTAAAGATTTCATTTTCTTATTGATATTTTATCTGTTTAAAATCTAGTTATTATTTTTTTTCATGAATTATCAGCAAAACTTATTTAATTGACGAAAAATAATAAAATCATTCTTTTGTAGACTTTTGTTGTTCAATGAAAAAAAAATAGAAACAATTTGTATCTATCCTTTTCTAAAGCCGTATTTTGTTATTTAATGTTCGCAGCATAACCCATCATTAATTTATTTTATTGTTATCATTAATTATTTAATTAAAAAACTATATATGAGCGCTGTATTTCCTATTTTTTTATTATTACAAATATAAGAAAAGAATTAATATTTTCAACTAAACTAATTTCGGTATAGTTATCCAAAAATACGTTAAGTTACATTTTGTGTCTTGGTGTAATATTAAAACGACTGAATTGGTCGAGCAAATAGTGTATTTCAAATCTGTAACGTAGTCTAAAAAATCTATTTATTAATATTTTTCTTGTATTTAATTACAACTTCAATCAATTAATTCTTCATTTGTATAATATTTATAGCCATAGAATAGTATGTCATTACTTTTTTAAATAATAGTAATTAAAGTAGTTAAATAAATCTTTGGTGAATGAACTATAATTTTATTATGAATAACAAAGAATTGTAATAATATATCATAAATTTACATCTTCTTCATTTTGAAAGTAACTGCAATAATTTTATCGAGAATTAATCTCAATTTTAATGTTTGTCTCTTGAGTTAGGTACTTGATTTTATCACACAGTAGTAATACATTTTAACTTAACATATTTCGGCAATGATATATTAAACTATTATTCACTTTTCAAAAGCTGTATAGCAATCAACTGGGGTGGGGTATCGATCGAATAATTAATAAAATTATTTCAAAACTGAATAGCTCTTGAGAAAATAATTCCATCACAAATTAGCCTCATTTCAAATATTTGTCTTTTTGGTTAGGTGCTTGATTTTATTATCTGAACGCAGCAATGATGCATTTTAAAGGATTTAAGATTGGGGTGTTAAAGTATGTTTCAATTTATAAAATAACTTGATAATTAACTGCGGGATATTTATCGAATGAGACATTAAATGATTTCGAAACTAAACGATTTAAAAAATTGTTTGATACCTTTTTTTAAATAAATAACACATGATATATCCTTTTGACTCAAATTATGATATGTTTCTACCTAAATTTAGTTTCAAGGAAAGTTGACACGTAATTGTTAACTGCAAAGTTTATTAGTTTGATTTATTGTAACCGATTGAAAGATTTGACAGTTTATGTGAATCGCCTATTAAAATAGTTCCTCTTAAATTTTTATGCCATGAAATCTTCATTGATTTGCTGTAACTTAGAAAATAAAATTAGAGAAAATTAAAGAAAAAATTATATTTTATCACATTAATAAAAAATATTTTTATTTAAATTTAGCTTATTTTATTTTTGAAATGTTATATTATCTAAATCTACAGAAAATTTAGCGAACATTTTTAAAAAATATTAATGCTCCATCATGTTTTAACTGTCAGCGTAAGTAGAATATCCCCAAAATGTGTAACAAACGTTTATTTCTTCAATTATTGCAAATAAACGCGTACTTTCGTTTCATATTTTCATCAAATAACATATTTAAACGAAGTAAAGTACTTTGACTTCTATCATTGGAAGGATAGAAAAGAGCAAGAAAAATTAAATTTTTAGGCTACTACTACAGCGAAAAAATTTCGTTTTAGTGGTAGTATAGAGGTAATATAGTAAATCATTTTCTTACATAAATTTACGCACATAGGATGTTTCTTCTATCTGCAAAATTTTTTGAAATATTAAAAAAAAACTTACTTAGACCATGTTTTCTATCTCTGACCGTTATTTAATGACATGTCGCCCATTTTTATAGAAAAAAGACATTCATTATGGGAATGTTTTCGTCGAATTCTCTGAATGCACTCGTTATTTTAGAAGGCACGACATATAAACAAAAGTACACATGTATTTTTTGCGGACCCTTTTCATCCGTTACATGCGAATTGTTTTTCCTCAGAATGATGCCATCTACCAGCTGAACAATGCGACGTGACATAAAACTACTAACCACATTCGATGAGCACCAGGATGTGTTTAGCGGACTTCTTAGCCAAAAATTTCTTGAACTTGACCCCAATTGAGAATCTATGGGACATCCTCGATCGGGTTGTTCGCCCCATGGATCCTCAACCACATGACCTAGCCCAGCTGCCCACGGCACTGGAGTTGGCATTGTTTAACATTCCAGCGAACTCCTTTAGGAATCTAATTGACCCTCTTCTGGTACGTTTCATAGCTGACAGCTCCGCAAACGATGGTTATTCTGGATTTTGACTGGTGGTCATATTACTGTGACTAGACCATGTAATTAGGGAAAAAACGATTAGCTCTGGTGTTCAACGTTTTTATGCTAATGCCATAAAGGAGAGAAACTCCAGAAAATAATTAAATCCGATGATATCCGGAAAAAAATGAAAAACATAGAATTTTGCGATAGAATACACTTTTTTTAACAACTTTATTCATTACCTTATTTTGTTACCTTCTCCTGAATACGAATTTTCCAATTTTGTAAGCCTGCTTGCTCTCAGTGGCAATACTTATGTTTTGCAATTTTTTCTGAGCCTAATAAATTTGAAATTGGAATTCCACATTACAGATTTCTATTGGCAAAATAATAATAATAATAATTTTTATTATTTATTTAATAGCGAATTTTAAGCAAAGACTACAAAGATAATAAAACTTAATGTAAGAAAAGGTTTTTTTAAATAGCTTCTACTTTTCTGCATAGTATTAACATATTTTTTTTATAAAATAAACTATTTAAATCTAATGCATTTTTATTTATTGTAAATATTTCTTTCAACACTGCATCGCTTGTATTTATAAACTTATGACAATATGAACAATTAATAAAATTTACAAAATTAACTAGATAGTTTTGTTAACGAATGAATAAGAACAATCCAATGTATGTAATTCAAGTGCTTAATTTCAATGGCGAAAACATTTTTTAAAAAAAGGTTTATAAATAAATGCTGTGCATTTTTTAAAGCACAGTCATTTAATTTATTGTGAAACATCGGCATTCAAGCATTCCGTGGGGAATTTTAACTCTAAAGTTGCTACAAATTTACTCTTACAAACAATTACTTAGCAAAAACGTTCCAGTTATCATATTTCACGTTGTAAGTCTAGCCACCACACACTAGCTCAATGCTGATAAAAGCGAACAAAAGATAAAAGCACTTAACCTGGAAATAGGGAAGATATAAAATATTGTCCTCCGTCTGCAAGAGGCTAATGAATTGGAAGCACGCTCGTTTTACCCTCCCATAAAACTGACACACAAGTTAATTTTATCGCAATTTTCCACCAATGATCTTCGTACTGCTGTAACATAAACACTGCAGCGTAGCCATAAAAGTTTCTTCATTTTTCTCTTGCATATGGATCTGATAAGCTACTTTCTATTTTTCATGTATGTCTGATGTCAAAATTATAAGAAATAGATACTTTTATTTTCCAAAAAAAAAGCGAAATTCAGAAGAAATTCTTTATATTTTTTCTGGTTACTTCGTTTAAAATAGATTAAGCAATCCAAATCCACCTTTCCAAGGTCACTATATCATTTAATACATGCTTTCCGTTATAAATAAGGCGATGATTTGATGGAGTATTTACTTACCATATGATAGAAATTATTCCAATGTATTTTCTTGATTGGCAGTTTATTAATCATGTGCAAGTACTTTGAAATACAGAGTTAGGTTAGATTTTATCACTTTTTAGATCCCATTGCATTCCTTTGTTAAACTATCATTCTGTTTTTGTATAGTATTTTTTCTAGCGGACAAATCATGTGTTTAATATGCTTTTGATGCTTAAAAAAACGAATAAAAGCTGATTTTTTAAGGAAAGCATAAATACCTTTTGTTATTAAAATCCAACACAGATGTATCCATTGAGACCTCTTCTGTCAGACTTTATGCGATTTTAATATAATGCTATATGAAAATGAATATAAAAATATTCATCGTTTTAACACTATAATTTTAAGTTGCAAAACGATGCATTTTTTAAAATTTTCTTATTTGCAGTGGTCATTAGGTTTATGGTTCAAAAAGATTTATTCCATACTATTTTTCCCTTAAATTGGTTTACAGAAAATTATTCCTTTGCATTGAAATGAATGTTAAAGTCTTGATATTTAAAAATTTAAATGAGAGTAGCAGTTATATAATGGTTATTGATTTGTCTTTTTATAAAAATCATTTCGTTGTTTTAATTTTATTTACGCCGATATCCTAACTCAAGAGTAGCTCATCTTCCCCGTAATCTGGACTTCCTGGGTTCAAGTTCCAGTTCAGGCATCGTTTTTGTTTATTTGTGATATGTTTGAATGTGGCTCATTGTAAAAAGGAATTGTGCAAGCGAATGTGATGCGTGAGAAGCTGTGCTATATGTGATGACTTTATGAACTGTGTTGTCTACTTTTATAAACCCCGATTAATATTTAGTGGTGCACGGGGATTTCTAAATATTCATTAAAAAATCAAGTCACATGCCTCTCCTGTATAACATTGAACCCCTTAACTGATTTATTTTCCTTACTATCTAATAAGATGACACCTTCTATTTTGGAAATAGTTTCGTATTTTGATTCAAATGGAAATCCATGGAATACTTGGCTTATCTACGCATTCGAACTCATTTTACTATAGAATTATAATTGTTATGAATTATTTATTTTTTGTATGCAGCTATCAAAATTCGATAAATCGATGCACGTACGGCGTATGGACAAACCGGTTAAGGGGTTAATAAAGAAACTCACATAATTTATTTTATCGTTACAATGTTGGAATGAAAGCAGATTGACCTTTGAAGTCGAAATTCAGCCAGCAATTGTTTGCCTGGCAGAAAGAAAATGTATCCGGTTCTTCCTTAAATAAATTTTTGCCTACTTTTTGACTATACATTTTTTTGTTACTGTAATAGAAACGGGAAAAAAACTATTCGTTTTGAGCCAAATACTTGCTTTATAAAACGATATAATAAAATATTTTTAATTTTATTCAGCGTTGTTTAATTGAAGAATCAGCATTAATTTTAGGGATTTTTCTGCTAAATGCAAAGTATTTTTTTATTTTATTCCTTGCAACAACATATTCTTTCAACCAACTTCTTGTTTCTTAATCCCCTTTCTAAAGTGTATACTTAAAATTTACTTTTTGACTCGAAAATAGTGCCATAACTGAATTTTTATATGAAATTTTAAAATGATTGTGCAATTGAGAAACACCGAAGGAAAATCTCGGATAATTGATATAGATAAGATGATAAAAGATAATAAAAGATGATAATTGATAATGCAGACACCGTTGATACAAAATATTTTTAAAACCCATTAAAATTAGAGAAAAATTCTGTGACAGGAAGATTCACATTTTGAAAATTCTGGTGTGTTTTTGAAATGGGTGTGTGCAGTTATAAATCTTTGACGTTTTCAACGAATAATAGCCTTGTGAGTTTTTAATTAAAAATCTGATCATAATTTTATGAGGAAGGAAGAAATACCTCCCACATTTGCAAATTCAAATGAAACATTTAACTTTATGAACAACTTTGAGTGACTATTGTAACATGCATCTCGTATGCACAACAAACAACATCAAGTTATAAAAATATCATTCTTAAACCAGCGGGGTTGGTCTCCTTTATACTTCCACGAATATTGTCTAGTAATTACCCTTGTGTATTATTGATAAAATGTTATAGATAAAGACGACTTATTATGAAACAGCATAACAGAATGCGATATTTTAGAATTAATTGAAGCTATGCGGTTAATTCACACTTACGAGAAAATAAATATATATTTTATAAGAATTGCATTAAATTATAAATACGAATCGAAGCCAAAATTCGACGCAGAATTGTGATTGCTGCTCTAAAAACTCATACTAAGTTTTATTTATCTAAGTCATTTCAAATTTTAAGCTATCGTATTTCCGCATTATTGAAACAACCTTTTGACAGATGCCTTTGACGTATTTGCTTCCGTTTTTTTTAAATATATTTTTTAGAGGTTTAAACTGTATAACAAATTTTATCTTTTTAGCTGTCTTCGTCTTCTGATAGTCGTTTTAATTTATATTTGGATAGACTATCAGGCAGATTTCTTTTAAATTCGCAATTTCATAAAAATCTGAATATTCAGAATGAAAACTATATGCTAGATTTCTCAATCATCGTGCAAATAAACAGTCAGATATCATTCCAAAATTGTGGAACTCTGAAAAGTATGAAATGATCAAAATTTCAAGATCGATTTTTTTTATAATACTTTAAATGCCTCCTGCTATGGTTATTATTATATGCTTCGTATAAAAAGATTTGAAAAGGCACAAGAGAATACGTAGGATTCTTTAGGAAGATCAGAGATGAAATAATCTCTATTTCCAATTATATACAATGAAGCAATCATGCGCCAGTGATTTTACAACTTGAATTTCAAAATCCATTCAGATTTTGTTTTATTTCAAAATATTCATTTAATTTTGAATAAAATTGCGCATCATTTGAAAAATGGAACTTTTTATTTTTACATCTTGTATATGAATTAAATAAAGATTTTAAACTTTTTCTTTATGCAAATAAATGTATTGTTTATAATTATTTTGAATAGCAATATTTTACCATTGTTAACTATGCTAAATATATTTCATAAAATTTCAATTCTTTATTCCTTTTAGAAATTTCCTACAATATTTTTAAATACATTTCAGTTTTCTTCTAACAGAAAAAGATAATAACGTCAGAGCCAACTAATTTATATATGTTTAAGGTCAGTAAAAATCTGAGATATATTTATTTTCTAAAATAAATGAAAAAACCATCTTATCTATGTAAAGCAGCAGTCAGTTACAGATTATTTGTACTTGTGGATAGAAAACATAATTTGTAAAGAATGTATGTTTTAGGAAGTATTTACATAGGAAAATACAAATAAGCCACATAAACCACATTTTTCTGTTCAATCGTTAGCGATATATTTCTAAATTTAAAAATTACAATCAACTTTTGTGATTATTTGCCTCCCCTCCTAAAAAAATTGAAATCTGATCGAATGAAAATTGAGAAGCCGAAAAAGGCAAAATAAACATTAATTTTGTAAACAAGAATGAAGGTTGTTGGGGGAAGGTATCACCTCGGCAAATGCATTCAAAACTGAATATATGTAGATTTATTTTCACAAGAAATGTTTATCTTTGCCGAGAGGATACTAAAGGAAAACGAATATTTCCCTTTTTCTTTGTGATTCAATGGCTTTTACAAGCTTAGAATATTTATGAAGCTGGAAAATTTGTTGAAACTTTATTATTGTCGCATTCTGTCCTCGGATTTGAATTTGGACTTCATTTTTTTAAATATCTAAAATCAAATGTTTTATTCTTTCCAATGTAAGCAATCTAGATAAATTTATAACACTGGCGACAGATTTCTACGTAGAATAGAATTCTTTCAAATTTCTGAAGTTTCATTATGAAAGTATCTAAAATTCTATTCGAACGTGCATCTTTTATTTATGTTTTATTTTCAATTCTGATAGTATTATTTTATAGGTTTTCATCTTTTATTTGGGTTTTTTTCAATGCAAGTAGTCAATTTTTTAGCTCTTTAAAAATTTGTAAAGCTTTCGTGAACCTTGTTAATATTATTAATTCAATTTAATCAAAATATAAAGAAAAAAAGCTGTGTCGCTATTTAAGTGCAATAATTAAATATTTTTTCATAGCACAGAGGTCTAGAGCTAACCTTGTATTACTAAGAATCTTAATAAAATACCTTAATAATTTTCAGAAAATTCTTTAGAAAATACTTATTTTAAGAATTTTACTTTGAATCATTCATTAGTAAAAAAAAATCTCTAAATAAAATCGCGAAGAACATTTTGGTTTACCTCATATATTTTACATCATATATTCTTATATCTATTATACCGAGAGCGCAAAAAGTCCGTAAACACATTAAAAATTCTTAAAACCCGTAAAATGAAGCGAAATAAAAAAAATTGATTCGCAGATTTAGCATCGAAAAATCAAGGTATCTTTTTAGGTAAGAAAAAATAATTATTATTAGAAAACAGTCGATAGGTGGCACTGATATGAACGAAGTTGGAAATATACAAATGAGTAAATGCTGTTGACCAAGAATCAGTTCTCCATTGCATGCTATGTAAGTAAAAAAATCCTACGAGAAAAAGATAATTTTTTTGGGGTGAAGGTATTCTACTTGAATCAGGAATTATCAACTGTTGCTCTGTATAAATTCCGACTTCAGAAAAACATGAAGATTGGGAAATGACATTTAATGGCGACAGGCTTCATGAAGTTTGTTCAGCGGTTTGAGGAAACTGGATCGCTGGAAGATAGAGCAAGGTCCGGATGACCAATGCAGGTACGTTCTGAGCACGTTACAGCCTTAATGAAAGCATCATCCGAAATCGCGAGAGGAACTAGCTGTGCACGAGAAGAAGGCAGACACTTGGAGCTACCACCATTCTCGATACACAACGTTTTTCAAGGAGTTCTTAATAAGTATCCATACATATCACAGTCTTGCCGAGAGGTTTTAGCTTCGGATAAGATAGAGAGAAATGCATCTGCGAGGTGAACTCTCTCCACATTGAACAAGATCCCTTCTGTGTTTTTAATATCGAGTGGATAGATGAAGTTCAGTTTTCTCTCCATGGCGACATTAGTACACCTAAGAGTCACATCTGGGCGTCAAATAACCGAATGTATGCTAGAAAGCCATTGCATTCTTCCAAAGTGACTGTGTGGTGTGGGTTTACATGTCCCTTATTCACAACACCCTTCTTCTTTTAGACGCAGTGCCCAGTAAATGGGTGAAAAACGATGACAGTCTGCTCAAAAAGATTGCTTAACGTTTGTGTGACAAAAATTCGTTTTCTGCGTTTACGGTTATGCAAGATGGTGCAACAAATCACACTGCTGTTCCAGTCAAGGAATTCCAGAGACAGACAGGCGTTAGAGGAAGATAGAATCATCAGTAGACGATGCAAGTTTCTATGGCCTTCTTCGCCACCATATATGACACCAACAGACTATTCTCTTTGGGTAAATTAAAAATTCCGCTTGTATCGATCCTGTCCATGAAATGGGTGGGAATTGAAAGATTCAATCCTCTGAGAGATGCCGTATATACAGCCGGACATGGCATGCTATGTATATAAAAAAATGTCGTTGCTACAATTAATAATCATTTATGGTGGTGGACATGTTAAACATATATTGCAATAACAAATGATTATAAGACATTTTTTTGTTATTTATCAGCCTATTCTTTTACTTACGTACGAAATACCACCTATCGATTTGTTTTATGAATTAATTTTTTGTTGTGCCTAAAAAAATCCCATGAATTATCGATTCCAAATCTGTAAATCATTTCTTATTTTGCTTAATTTTACGAGTTTTATGATCATTTTAAGTTTTCACATACTTCATAACAATTCATATGTCGTTTGCCTTCATTGTGTCAGATTTAAATATGTTTAAATATTGGTAAAAGAATGCGAGGCTGAAAAAGCAACAATATCTTACAGTGCAACTGATAATTCAGTGACTGACAGCAGGTTAGTTGATGGGAAGTTTGGAACTCAACAGGTGTTACATTCGAAATACCCCCCTCTCCCAAAACAATAGAGATTGCAATAAGACCGTACTAAAACGATTAACTTCTTCAAAAGTTTTTTGCAAGCTTTCTTTTAAAAGATGTTTAAATAATTTTAAATATGGTAAGGTTTTGACTTAGTCAGCTTCTAAATAGTAAAGAAAAAAACTTTATTAAATAAATTAGAACAAAAGTGAATAGTAAAAATATGTTATACATTAAATTTGGTACTTATATATTAGACCGTTGATCCCCCAACAACGCAAAATTTCATTTTGGTTGCCAAAATTCCTTAATGCCTTCGAATACTTGGCAAATCAATTTTGACACATATGCGATCTATTGGCGACTATGTTTTGATATGGCGAAAATGATCGACGGCTTAATAGTAAGTACCTTAATTTTTGATGTTTTTGTTACTTATGGCCCTTGCCATGGACAAGCCGTGCTAAAACATCGGCAGATTTAAAACCAAAGATATGCGTTTCTTGGAGAGGGGTGTTACAAGTAGCGCCATTTAGGGCCAAGAGTACGACTTAGCTACACACTCGTCACAACCCTTTTTAAATAGCGGACTTCATTTATGCAAATTCATTCTTTTATCTCAGATCGTCACCTTAAATTTTAGAGCTAGTAAAAATACCAGCTCATTAAAAACAAATATTTTAAATTGTATTGGTTTCTACGTTTTTAATTCATTATTATAATCATATATTTTTTTAATTTTTAAAATTCATTAGCAGATGATGCCTTAAATACAGAATCAATATTAGAATAAATCATTCGATTGAATTGATTTAAATACTTAGCACATCGAGAATTTATTGTGGAAAAAAATTTTAAACCACTTTTTAAGAAAAAACTGATAGACATTACAAATTTACGTTGTATACTTTTACGCAAATATTGGAGCCTAATAAATTTAGCCTCCTTGTGACAATTCTTTGTTGTCTAAGTAATTCAAAGTAAAAAAAATATCAGCAAATGGCTTAGGTTACAAAATTTTTGAAGGCATTTCTTTGTACTTTTGTGTGAACTCTATTCTAATTGTAGGTATATGAAAGCTTGAAATTAGTTTTGGCTAATTAATATATAAGTTAGTTTCACAGCAAACCCACGTCTTCCATGCATAGAATCGCCTACTCAGATGGAAAAAACCCACAATTCATTATTAAATGCTCAACATTTTGATTTAAAATGCATAGAAGCAGTTGTATGCGGTTACCAACAGCAACAACTTCATCCTGTAATCATTCAGGAAATATTCTTACTTCCCAGGGTCTTTCGAAACATATTAAGTAAGCATTCCGCCAACAGTGGGATGTGGTTGCTAGGTAATTTGTGGAATGTGATGGTGGCTGAAAACTTGTTTTGTGACTTGTTAGAAATTCCTAAAAAAGAAAAAAAAGCTAAATTAATTCCATCCAAATTCCAGTTGGATGAATGTAATTTTGTTATGTTTAATTAAAATTACAGAAGTAAAAAAATATTTTTAGGGGAAAAATTTTTTGACGATTAACACATAATTTATTATATTTTTTGATGGAGGAGCAAAATATACAATTTTTCTTTTCCTATTACTTTTACAAATTCAAGACAATTAGAAAGCTGGTCTGAGACAAGATATAATTTTGCATGTTAACACGAGGAAAGAAAGTTTTTGTATATTGTTAACACAAGGAAGATGCACAAAAAAGCATTTCAAGAGTGCAATTTAAATATTTCATTTGGTTACTTCGCTTTTGCCTCTTACGAGATTTTGTTAAAATATCTGAAATAAATGACGTTTGGTAAACAATTCAAATAAAATAATGACAAAATCATTTCTGGTATCCCCTCTTCTAACTCTTTCAATAAATATTAGGGTTTTTACATAGTTCTTTTCTTATAACTGTGAGCTTTATTTTGTCACCCGTGTAAATTAGTCTCTAAGCTTATGCATTAAGAGAATCTGATTATCTAGCATTTTGATGATTACAGAAATAGTAATTATCTATTTAGTCAATGTCACATGCTGATACAACATAAATAAGAATTCAGTGACAGAACTCGTATGTTTTGATATGGAACAAAGCAGGAATTTGAATGTTTGTAATTGATTATTATTCTTGATCATTTGATATATCTTGAATATATTTTGAAGCCATATTTAGTCACGCGATAAACAAGGTGGTTATAATTAAAGTTACACTTTGAAGTGGTCATTAAAGAAAAAAACTAATGGACCAATTATCAAATTTAATAATAGTTTAAAGGAGATCACAGGAATTTCATTTCTGTACAAAAAAAAAGTTCAAAAAAATTAACATCAAGGGAGAAATGGCACAGTAGGATAGGCGCAGTATTGTTAAGCAAAATAGGATATGAAAATATCGGTTTAAAATGTTTTCAATCGCGTCTGAAACTTATTACAAAGCATGTTTAGTGTGGCCACCATTTTCTGAAAGCAAATTAAATCGCATTACTGCATTTGTAGCTCTTATCGTATAAGGAGGAACTTTACACACTTGTAAGTATGTTGCATCTTTCAGTTCTGTCAAATTGTTTGAATTATTACCTTAATCAATGTTTTTTGAGAGGTGAGACACATTGAACATGCTTTGTAACACGTTTTAGAAATGATTTAGCATATTTTAAACAGATGTCTTCATGTCCTATTTCCTTTATAGACACTGCATACAGAGTCATTTTTACTCTGAAGGTGAGTTTTTGAAATTATTTAGCAGAAACAAATTTTTAGGTCCTACTTTTAAACTATTGTCAAGTTTGATAACGTTTGGTCCGGTAGTTTTCCCTTTATGACCATTTCAAAGTACAACTTTAATTACAACCAGGCTGCATATTATAATTTAAAATGGAGAAATTCAAAAAAAAAAGAATTGCTGCTCGTTTATTTATGGTATTCTTAATGATGATATTTTCATTATTGATGATAATTTATCAATTGATTTTAATTTATTTTTAGATTTTGAGTTACTTGAAGGAAAATATAAAGAATTCTATGCTTTTGCATTTTTGATTTAATGTTACTTGCAACTGAAAAAAATATTGAAGAATTGGGGGCTGAAATCGATTCCGAGGGTAAATATTGTCAAAAAAATCAAACGCTTAAATTTAATTTTTGAAACAAAGTGTAAAAGTATTTTGATGAAAAGGATGGACTGATCAGTGTATTTGATTCCCACATAAAAATTTAAGTCACCTCGGTTAAAAATTACGTTTTGAGTTTTATCAAATGATATGCTTAACATTTTGTAGATAGCTTAAGGAATATACAATCTAATTCCGGAACTAAAAAGTCATCTATTTTCATCCATTCTTTAAACAACCATTTTTCCACTCTTCTCTTCTGCACTTCCAGTTTGGTTTTGATATATATAACATGAAATTTCAATTAGTTTTTTTTTACATTGTGAAGTACTAAAATAACTATAAAATGTTTTAGGAATAGATTAATAATTCTTTATTTCAGTAAAAACAGAACATATTGATAAATTATTATACGAAATACATGCATTTAATTTTAATTCATGCTTTTTTAATTAGAAAATTAATCAAAAAATTGAATTTAAAAAAACAGCATTTCGAAATATGATAAAGATACCAAAGGCATCTTATTATAGTGTTTTACATTTTAGCATTGAATTTTGAATGTTAGATAAATACAAAAATACTACCTTACATGTACGTATAGTTGTTTAACATGAAAAAACAGAGAAAATAAAATGTCGTCCTTTATCTCCGGAAATGAATAAATATGCTCTTTCTGAATAGAAGTCCTCTACAAAATATCACTCATACCTTAATGTTTCAGTGAAGTAAGCATTTTAAAATTGGTGTGCGATTCTCAATGCCGTTTTCGCTGTAAGATGTAATTCTAATAAATTAAAATTATAGTCTACTTGGAGATGTCTCGATCTTTTAATTTATGTGCTCTGTCAAGATATTAATACACTGGTGTGCAAAACTTAAGCAACAAGTGCGTTTTTTGTCATAACTCTACAAGAAATCAACCGATTGACATGAAATTTGAATATGATGTACATTATTTTGTACTTAAACGATAGTGAAAGAATAATGGCGCAGAAATGAATATAAAGCTTAAAGTAGGGTATGGAACAAAAAAAGGCTTTATTTGACATATAGTGGCGGTACACATTATTGCCTGAAGAAGCGTAAGTACAACTGGCAGATGTTCTCTAGTATGGGATATGCCCTCCCCTTGCTGCAATTATTGCTTGGCATCGTCTCTCCATGCTAAGCACCAGATTATCCAGGAGTTCTTGGGGTAAACGTCTCCATTCCTCCTTTAACGCATCTTTCAGCTGATGGGTGTTACCAGGAGGATACTGTCGTGTCGCAAGACGTCTCCCTAATGCATCCCACACATGCTCTATGGGATTTAGATCTGGAGAGTAAGCTGGCCAATTCATTCGTCTGATATCTTCACTTTCCAGTAGCTCTTGAACATTAGCAGTACGGTGTGGCCGTGCATTGTCATCCATAAAAATGAAGTCTGATCCAATGGCCCCTCGAAACAGACGCACGTGGGGTAGGATTACCTCATTGCAGTAGCGATCTCCAGTTACAGAACCTCGGTCGAAGATCTGAAGCTCAGTCCGCCCGTTCAACATAATGCCACCCCAGACGAGAACTCCAGGACCACCGTAACGATCTCTTTCCACGATGTTATTGGGATGAAATCGAGCTCCAACCTCTCTCCAGATCAACTGACGTAGAGAATCGCTTGTAGCACTAAAACGACTCTCATCTGTGAAGAGGACACGACTCCATTGATGAGGTGTCCAGGTTTCGTGTTCTCTGCACCACTCTAAACGGTGCCGCCGATGGCTAACTTTTAAAGGTATGCAGCGTTCAGGACGTCTAGCAAATAAGCCACCTTTGTGAAGGCGTCTGGCCACTGTAAATCTTGATACTTGTCGTCCTGTGGCTGTGCACAGTTGCTGAGATATGGCGCTCGCTGACTGAAAACGGTTTCTTTTCGCCTGTACGACAATGTAACGGTCATCTGTTGGTGTTGTTTTCCTTGGACGGCCACCACCAACCTTCCGAACAGCTGTACCAGTAGTTTTAAAGACATTCCAAGCACGAGAAACAACACTTTTGTTGATCCCGAACTCTTCGGCGACACTGGTCACACTACGCCCCTCTTCAAGCTTCCCAATCATTCTTCCTCGAGTAAAGTCGTCTAAATGATTTCTTGAAGACGTGTTTCACAAAACAAATCACTTGCACTTGCAGCGAATGTCTTTAACTACGGTGCTCTTCATCCTTTTATCACAGCTTTGACCTGCGCGCGCCGACCCACAAGGTTTACGTACACTTACATCACCTACGACGTTTTATTTCTAAAATTTGCATACAAGTAGTCTTTCTACTGAATTACGTGCATATTATACTGCAATTTCATGGCTATCTTATACTTTGTTGGGGAGCTGTGGCCGAAAAACCACTTGTTGCTTAAGTTTTGCACACCAGTGTACATAGGAATGCATCTTTCAGCTTAAAGGCTTAACTTTCTGAAAATGTTTTCCCATACATTTTTCTAGACAGCTTACATTGATTTTTCTCATTTAAAATCAATGCACCTCCCTAAAGTACCAAACATTAAACACACCATTAACATTTAGCATTAAACACACCAAAATTTAATTCATTTCGTGATTTTTTATTGAGAATTTTGAAATCCCCGTGCAGCTCTAAATATCATTCGGGGCTTATAGAAGTAGACAACACAGTTCATAAGGTCATCACATACAGAACAGCTTCTCACGCATCACATTCGCTTGCACAACTCCTTTTTACAAGGAGCCACATTCAAACATATCACAGATAAAGAGCAACCATGCCCGAACTGGAACTCGAATCCAGGAAGCCCATATCACCTTGAAAACGCTCTACCCCCATGCCAGGACGTCGGCGTATATAAAATTAAAACAACAAAATGATTTAGATAAAAAAAATCAATAACCATTATTTAGCTGCAACTCTCATTTATATTGAAATAACTAAGACTTTAAAATTCCTGCCAGTGCAAAGGAATAATTTTCTGTACATCAATTTAAGGGAAAAATATTACGGAAAAAATCCTTTTGAACCACTGACCCAATGACTACTGAAAAAAAAGAAATAAAAAAATTGCTTCGTTTTACAATTTAAAATTATAGTTTTAAAACGATGAATATTTTTATATTCACTTTCATATAGCATTATATTAAAATCACGTAAAATCTGACAAGAGAAGTCTCAACGGATACATCTGTAGTGAATTTAAAATAACAAAAGGTCTTTATGCTTCCTTTAAAAACTTGGTCTTCATTTGTGTTTTTGAAGCATAAAAAGCATATTAAACATATATTTTGTCCACTTGAAAATATGCTATAGAAAAACAAAGGGACAATAATAGCTAAAAAAATCAATGCAACGCAATCTAAAGTTTGATAAAATCTAACCTCCGTATATCTAGGTAATTACACATGATTAATAAACTACCCATCAAGAAAACACAATAGAATGTTTTCTATTACATGATAAGTAAATACTCCATCTTGTTTTTAACTCAAAGCGTGGATTAATTTATATAGTTAACTTGAAAATGTGAATTTTAATTGCTTAATCTATTCCGAAAGATGTAGCCAGAAAAAATATATAAAGAAACTGCTTTAAAATTTCGCTTTTTTCTGGAAAAGGAAAGTATCTATTTTTCATAATCTTGACATCAGACATACAGAAAAATGGAGTGGATTTTATCAGAGCCGTATGTAATAGAAAATGAAGAAACTTTTATGGCTACACTGCAGTGTTTATGTTACAACAATTCGAAGATCATTGTCGGAAAATTACCATAAAATTAACTTGTGTGTCAGTTTTATGGGAGGGTAAAACGAGCGTGCTTCCAATTCATTAACCTACTTCATAATTTGTAGTTGTGAATATTCATATAAATTTAGTGGAGAGCTTTTCTGTCATAAGATGGAAAGTGTTTCTATTATATTGTGGAAATAACTTATTTCCACCGCATTTATTTTTCCCTGTTCTTTTATTTAGATATACGACAACATAATTGAAAGTCAATAAAATTACAATTGCTGCATTGCTTCACAGAAAGGGAATATAATGTTTTTTAAATCAAGTGATAATATGATGTTGTTTTGGTTTGGAGGTTTTGGTGTCCCCCAAATTTCAGAATTTGAAGACGTGAATGCATTTGAAAAAAATATTCGTTTTTTCTTTGAAGACAAGAATTTTTTTTTTTTTTTTTTTTTTTTTTTTGTTTTTTTCACTGGTAGATAACGAGTCACCTGACCCATGACATTTGAATTTTGATTTGTCAGTATTGTTTGAAATATTTAATTAAGTTTATTATCAATTGTTTTTTGTTTGTCGTTTATATGAAATGACGTCATCTTCCAGTTTGTTTAAGATTTTTAACTTTTAAATAACTAATCTCTCTTTCAGAAGGTTATCGTTTTTTTTAAAAAAAATATTTTACAGTTTTGACTATCGCAGTTTTGTAAAACGTTTACTTTTATTCTTTAACGATATTATATGTGCATGCTTACTAATTGTTTTTCTAAAAATGCTGTAAATATTAGAATATAATTTTAATAACAATCTGCATTATGTTCATTGGATCTTACCGCGTATACAATAGCTTCCAGTAATAGTGAACTTTTTTTAAAAATATAACAGGGTTTTTTTTAAATCTTAAAACTGGTTGATATCCAAAACTTTGTTTGCCAGTTACAAAAATTGAAAATGAATGTTTAAAAAAATTATGATTATAGACTGAGAGAGCGAAGTTTCGTAAATTTTTCAAATCGGTTTAAACTGGTAAATGACTTAAATTAGTTAAGATAAATAATAACTTAAAAATAATAATGTTCTCACATGATAACTTAGAATAATTTATAACTGTAAATTTCCTTTTTTTTTCCTTTTTAAAGCTTTTTTTTACTGGAAGTAATATTGTAACTGATTTTTTTCATATATATTATTTTTTTTCCAACAATAGAGTTTGAATTTAGCATGTTTTAAAATAAATGTCAAACTTTGTGCATGAATTATGTACACATAATTGAATAAAGTTTGAATGCACAATTCTCCCGTTTTCATGTTTGATATTTATTTATTTCTAAATGAGGTATATTAAATCGGTTATAATTTGATTTCGAAAGACGAATGATATGTGCATAATCCTTATGACAAAGGAATAATGAAAAAGTCGTGTTTACCAAACACATTAATTCAAAAAATTTTAAGGAAGCCATATTTAATCAAGACAGTCGAACGAAAATCTGAATTTGAAGATCTCTATACTGATATAGAACATGCAATTAATATCGATTCATTCATGCCGATACACGTTTCAGAAGTTTCTGAGTTGAAGGTGAACAAACGAAAAGGCAGTCATGTTTCATAAAGTTTAAAATAGAAGCCATATAACGTTAATACAATTTCTGAACATGAAAATATAATCAATAAGATTATGCGTTCAGTTAAATACATTTTTGATTAAAAAATAGTTAATTAATAACAGTAATAATTGAAACAATTGAATGCATTCCATTCGACCGTTATTCAATTGCTTACTGTGCGCAAAATATTGACAAAAGTCAAGCGGCATTTTGACAGCCGTCCTAATGTCATTGACAATTTACCTATTTCATCTAAATTGTACTTTATTTAAATCGTAAATAACGAAATAATTTCAACGGGATCCTATTTTATGGCGGTTGATTGAATATCTTTCTTCAATTTTTCTTTTTTTTTTGGGGGGGGGGGATTTAAATTAAATTCTTTCGTAGTTCCATGTTTGCATGGGAATCAAACAAATGTTTGATGGAAAATATAAACCCTTAATTATTTTAAGATTTTCTACCATAACTATTTTGCATATTTTTCTAAAATATAAAATGTTATGTTCTAATAAATAACAATTTTAATTTTTGAAAATAGATGGAACAAAATAGTGCGTTTTATTTCAATGTGAATAGGGGAAAATTGGAATTAATCGAATTGTTATATTCTTAGGATTATCGATTTTAAATAATATTTTTTTGCATGAATAACTTTTGAAACGTTTTTTTTTGAAGATTTCAAACCTTGGAAAGTTGTAATTCCGACTTGTATGTTAAAAATCCTTCATATTAATATCCGTTGATTCAGGTTGTTATAAAAAAAAACTGAATCTAAATATTATGATATAATTCTTATCTAATAAATCTGAAACAAGCATTTAATTTAACCTCGGGCTGTGGTGACAAGGGCTTGGCTTCTCAACTGACGTGTTTCAAGTTGGAGATCTGATTCAATAAAAAACCATATTGTAATCGGGTCTGTTGCATGTTAAATAAGACGGGGCCAAACGTCGTCCCGTTAGTGTGGTATGGAGGTTTGGACAGAGGGATGTCATATCAGGTGTTGTCCTCACCATGTGATCGCAGTTCAGAAGTAGTAGATCCGTCTCTAAATAGCCGTAGTGATGATGTTTTAAATGGGACGTTAATATAACTAAATTAAACTGAAAATTTGGTCTCATTTTGTACAATTCTAAAATTAATGCCAGTTATTTCCTGAAAAGTTCCTATAATTATTATTTGATTTATTTGCTAAATCTCTTAATTGACATTATAAATATATATATATATTCTTAAAACGTTCATTTATTGTCAAGAATATATATACGATCTGGACTAAAATGATTTCAAAAGAAATACAGAGAAAAGTGAAAATCAATTTTTCTGTAAAACATAAAAGAATGTGTTTTTAATAAAGGAAACAACAGTGTTTCTGTAGCCAAAAAAGTTAGTTGTTTTGGGAATGTAATATCAATTTATGTTGATCTAATTATGAGTTTCTTGTTTATAAACGGCTATATGTGAATTTTTTTTCTTTGTGCTATTGGCTGTAAAGGTTAAACATATTTCTAAACGTGTCTGAAATGGTGATATCTAGCTAATTAACTTCGTATTCAGCTTAAAGCTGAGAAAATTTTATTGTTTAAGAATAATGTAACTTTAAAAAATTCCTCTATTTATTTTGCAAGAAAGGATAAAAGAAAAACATTTCAAAGTAATACAAAAAAAAACGGTAGAGTTTTGGTTTACTCATGCAATAATTGTTATAATCACTCATAATAACATCCATGCGATATTCCATTTCACTTTCCTGCGAACTCGATTGCATTTTGTTCATTAGTATAGGCAAAGACGATGATTGGATAGAAAATTCAACAAATCAACATGGAATAAAAATGTATGAATTTGTCTTTAAAAAGGTTGTAAAATATTTTTTTAAAACAATAGGATTTGTACATTCTACGCATTGAAAACATTTTGAATGGGAATTCTACGTTTTTTCACGGGCCCAGTAATGATAAAAAATAACATATAAAAAAAGCGCTGAAAAATTAGTCAAGAAAATTCTTCTCACCTTATGGTATGAAATAGGCTAACAATTGAATGTTACTTATGTGACTAGAATAGCACATATCTATTATTATACATATAAAGAAAATATTCTGGTTTCTACTGTTCGAGTGCTCTCTTCCTGTGGTTTCAGATTGCAGCCATTTGTAATCATGACAATATTTTTTAATTCTCTTTAAAGTTTTTAATCGAGGACACGCTGCAGTTTAAGAAATGATCACAAACTCTTCCCCTAGTTACAAGTTATTGTTAAAAGAACTCGTATAATTTAACGTTGTCGATATAGTGCAAAGATATATATGAAATATTTAATAAACTCAGTAAATTTCATAAGTAAAAAGCATATATCCTTGGTAGACGGTATTCAATTTATGCCAAGTATTGTGCAAAATTTCGACTTTCTTAATAGACAAAGCATCTGTGATCCTAATGCCAGATTTACAATTGGATAATTTTAAAACGGCCAGTAGGCAGCGCATGCAGTGAAAGGAACTTATTTATGTTTACCACAATTTCATAAGATGAATACAGACAATCCATGCTCGGCTGTAAATTGCCTTTTGGCGTCCCTGAATTTCTCTTTTTTCATCTCATTTCGTATTAAAAAGATAGATATTTGCACGAAGAAACATAGTAAAATAAAATAAAACGATTCATATACGAAATTTGGAAAATTATAAAAAGAAAATGGCAAACAATATGAAAAGAAAACCTAGCCTCTCATCTGATAGAACCAAGCAAAAAAAAATGTAGGAATTAAACTATTATAAGTGATCTTTTTCACAAAAAAAATATAATTGTCCAGCTGGAACAACTACTTGCCTTTGAATGAATTTCTTTAAGCCTTTCTATGCATACTCTGCCCACTTACCGTCTCATAAAGGTCCGAATTAAAAACACGCATAACTTTGATTGCATAAATATCTTGCGTAGTTAACACTCTATACTTCATGTAACCCCAAAACTTATAATGAACAATAATACCCGATTTGAATTCAAACCAAAAAAGAATATACTGAATTTTTTCTTTCTTTAAAGCCTTTAATTTTTCTAGCATTCGAAATTAACATCGTTATTTTTGTATTAGTTGCGCTATTTGCAGGATTAAAATTAATTATTTCATTGTAGTGACTTCAGGAACACTATTCCATAGTACAAAATTATACTGTATTATATTAAATAATTCTTTAATAATACTTTTTTAAATATGACCAACTTGTACTTCCTTCAAGCCTTCTTTAAAGTGCTTCCGTTTATTCTAACTCTCGAAAACATGCACCAATAAAACTTCTCCTCTTCCACTGAATGCCGTCACTTGTCTAGCGTTAGTTACATAAATATTAATTCTCCCTTTTCACGAGCCCCAGTAATCCTTTCAGAGTTTAAATCTTCTCATTTAATTAACTAAAAGATTTTGAAATTTGAGTCATCTCAATGATGGTATTTTCTTCGAAATACCTCAATAATCCTTTTTCTAGCGTAATAAATAATAATTTTAATTGCATATTTATATTCGAAACAAGGCAATAATTCCTGTTTGAATAGCTAAGATCTAAAACTTTAAAGATAACACATATGCTTCTAATTATCCTTTAAATGGCTTAAATATATTTAATGCTTTATAATCAGTAAATGCACTCCTGTAGGAATCCATAAATCTAAATTTTACAATTCAATTTGAATAAAAATTATGGACAATATATTATCACTCATCCCTCTCAAAAGAATTATTAATAATAATAAACGTCCACTCTTTTGCAACTTAAACTGACCAAATTATGAACTTCAAATGTCACTATTTTAAATGATTTCAAACCATTTCAGTGGAACCCTTCCGGAAGATTTATGAGCCGATAGATGGCGTTCTATCTATGCTCTTAAAAGTTGTGCTGTAATAATTTTAAGAGAGTTAAACGTAATTAAATAATTCTTCCTTCTGCTTAAGATTTTTTTTATTTCTTTCGAATTTGAAAATTTTATAAAATCCTTATAAGAAAAAAAATCCCATTTACTATCTAAGAAATCTCAATCCCATTAAAATAAAAATATTTGCTTGAAAGTTTACTTATATTTACACTTTTTTTGTTATTGTTATAGAAGGATTTCAGAGCCATATTCTCAAATAAATAGATAATGCAGTGTAAAAAATGGCGGTAGAATCACCCAAAAAATACAGATAAGTTTTGCGAAATTTCTTTGGATTAGACTCGTTCTATGAAGAATCGTGTCTAGAAGTTTTTAGATTTTTATGCTGATTAAGATTAATCCTTGTATTAATAATTATCGAAGTGGAAAATATATTACTCTTAACAAATGGAACCAAATTGTGGCTTTTATTTGAAAAATCCAATCATTTCGTATTTATAAAGGTTCAAAACTAAAACGGACCATTCTTAAATATCTATTTTGGAGGATATTTTCATTTTATCTGTAATATATAGAAAAGATGGATAGATTTGAGGCGCAGAAAGATATAGCAAAGATGCAGATCTGATTTGGAAATTATTTTAATTTAGAAAGTAAAACAACAATATTTCCATATATGTTCCTTTCATTTATTTATGAGGGAATGGAGATGGTGCCAGAAGTTTTGGTTAAGAAACTGCTATAGTTAGTAAAATATATTTACTTGTATTTTTTAAAAAATATTTGCATATAATAAACAAGAATGTTCTGCCGAAAAAGTATTTTTCACATGAAATAAATCATTGAAAGTAAACAAAAATGTTTCCAGTCAGTTTTTTTATTCATTAAATAAAATATTAGAGTCTTTTGCACTGAATAATATCGGGTCATTAATATTTTCCTTCTCGTTTCGCTGTTCCGTTAGAAATCACGCAAATTGTTGCGTGGCACTCCGCATTTAGATCCTACGCGCATTTGCATCGAACATTTCTGACTGCGCACAGTTGATCTTTAAACCTAACAATTTATGATTACCATAAAAAAATTATGACTACGTGTTGAATGTCAAATGTTTCGTATAATCTGGTGGAAATACTTTACAGACTGGATATATCGCAAACAACTAAAGGGGACATAGTTCGAAGAGATGTAAAAAACTTACTTTGATACATTCCTTAGAGAATAAAAGAGAAGAGAAAACCGCCTTTGAAAACAATTATTGAAAAAGGAAATACAAGATATTTTTCACATACCTTGGACATTATTTCCCTTCTCAGTTTTATTAAAAAACTGGAAAACGGAATCAATCAAAGATAAAGTAGCTTGCCTCACAGCAAAGAATTTTGCCAAAGTAGCAGATCGATGCGAAGCGTTGGAGTTTTCATTGGGCAGAGAAAATTCCAGAATTTATAAGCTACTTTGTATCCTAAGACACATTAAAGAAGAATGTTTGGTGATCTTTCTTTAGTGGCTTAGTGATAAGGTTTCGGCTTTGGAACGGAAAGATTTTAGGTTAGAAACCGAATCCCGCAAATGAACCGATAGTGCTAAATACATTGGGGCCAAATCTCCTTCTGCTGGTGGGGTTTCGGTGTTTGAAAAGATAGTGCAATCTCAGATGTTGTCATCATAACCAGACCGGGGTAAAAAAAATACCTGGCCCGACACAAAATAACTCTAGTTTTCTTTAAAATGAAGTTGAACTAATTTGTATGAATTTATAGAAAAATGAATGATTCATCTTCACAAACTTGTTCAATCTTCTTTCTTTCAAGCTTGTTTCATCTTCTTATCATTGATTACAGGTATATGGAACCATCATAATACATTTTACTTGCCTGCCACTCTAATTTTTGCATTCTAAAACTTGAAAAAGTAGTAATGTCTTTTATTTCTTTATTTTATTTTATTAATTTCTTTATTTATTATCGCATCTTTCCTTTCTCAATTTTGGTCTGGTTGGCAATCTAACTATTTTTATTCATCTCAGAAACTAAGAACCTACCTTTGTGTTTGATTATATAAGATAATAAATCATACACAAGAAAAATGTTCATTTATTCATTACTCTGAAATCTTCTTTTCACCGTTACAATAAGTCTTTTCTCATAACAATAAGCCTTTCCTAAAAGTCTTGTGGAGGAGATCGTGCTTTATAGACAAATTCTTTCATAATTTAATCTCAACTTTTTTTGTCAGTTTTGATACTTCTAGTACCGTTCATTATAAGAAATATTTTAACACTTAGTCGTATTAATAACTATTATTTATGTCAGGAATTTCAAACCTGGAAAATTCCTTCCTGGCTTACATAAACCAGCTTCCCTCTTGAAACAGAAATATTGATTGTAGGAATATTAAAAACATTTCACTTTCAGGTTAACACAACTCCACACATAAATGGAAATAAAAGATTAAGACTTTGGTGTATCTTTATTTTAGAAATATAGATGGTGATGAAAACTTACTTTTAAATGAAGCTGCCTATGAAATAAAAAGGAATGAAAATATATTTCGATTTTTCTAAATATAAAAAAAAATCAAGAAAAGTGAAATGCATTTAATTCTTTTTCTTATTCCTTAAATCTATTTCAAAAGTTTTTGACAAAGTTCTTTGCAGTTAAAATTTGCCTTCTCATAAAATGCATTTTCCATCGAATCAAGGATTTTGGAAGGGAAAGCAAACATAAACAGGTAAACAAGACGCATGGAGAGGAGGAGGATTCTCCACCTCCCAAAGAAGTAAAATGCAGGCATAACTGAATTTATATGGATTTATTAACTTTAAATTCACGAGAAATGTTTATTTTTCCTGAATGGGTTCTCAACAGAAAAAAAGGAAAAAAATTCTAAGAGCTTCATTTATATGCGCATTTTTGGCAACAGATGGCGTTTTACACACTAAGTGTATTTACGAAAGAGGAGTATTTGTTAAGACTCCAAAAAATGCAAATGTGGATTTTTTTAAAGTTGTGATTGTGTAAATTTATGTATAATAATAAAATATTCATTATTCAGGGACTATAAGCCATTTGTTTTTGTCAAGGATATATGCATACGAAAAGTAATTTCAAATTTTTTATGATTTTCTCTTCAACTGTGTTGTATTATTTTTGTGGAGTTTAAAATTATGAACCGGATTTTGTACGTTTGATTCAGTTCTAAAAAAATAGTGCAGAGATAGCATTTGTCGCCAAAGCTCAAGGGATTTTTAAAACAATCAACAAATAGACTCTGAATTGGAGAAGTACTAAAGGCTTTTGAACACAGTCTAAAAACATTATGATGAATAGGGTATAATTTCTGTAAAACTGTTTTTCTGGATTACCCGTAAATAGCAAAACCATAATCTAACTTGAATTGACCGAGATCTTTGTATATTTTAAGCATGAATTGTTGATTTGCTCCCCAACCAGTAGTTGACAACACTTTTATTATGTTTAATATTTTTTCACAATTTTTTCGCCAAATATTTACGTGAGCGAGAAAAGTGAGCTTATCAATGGTAATACCTAGAAATTTAACTTCATTTTTGAAGGATATAATTATTTCATTTAGTTTTATATCAGGATCAAGGTGAAGATTTCTCTTCGACAAAAGCAAACACAAGTAGAGTAGAAACCAGTTTTGAAGCCGAAGTGGTAAAAATATTGGCATCGCACCATTGTGTCATATTATTTACTGCAGTTTGCAATTGTCTATCAATAAAAATCGTCAACGTATATGTAAAGCTTCCACAGAAGTGAATAGTTTCTGTAAAATATTATTAACTTTTAAAATAAAAAGGGTGGTGGCCTCCTGACTAGGGGTTAGCTCGTCTTCCCCGTGATTTTGGCGTCCCTAGCTCGAATTCCGGTTAGAGCATGGTTATCCTTCTATATTATATCTATGAAAAGTGTGAATGTTCCCCCTCCTGAAAAAGAAGTTGTAAAAGCGAATGTGATGCATGAAGTAGCTAAATCGCATTCTTGGCCCTAGTTGGCACTACTGAAAAACAAGAGACGCTCTATTGGCTTAAAATCGATGGCGACCGTCTTCGCGCTTGTCTATGGCAAATGCCATTAGTAACAACAACAATAACATCAAACATAAAAAGAATCACTCTTAAAATACTACCTTGAAGTATTGCCTCTTTCTAAATAAAATAATCATAGTATTTCTAGGATTCGCAAACGAGAGGGATTGTAAACAGGACTACCCCGAAAAAGGTCCTTGAATAGAAAAGAACTTTCTATTCACAGAGAAAAAAATAAATTTATGTTCCCTAGATTCTGACGCAAAGCAATTTAGTTTTTACAGAACACTTTTAACATGATATACACTTGAGAATTTTTTATCCGAAAATTTCAGCACATTTATATTGATTGATTCAACACATTTATTTTGATAGAGGAAAAGGAAAGGCACTTCACTTAAACAAGTAATATGAAAAAAAAAATCAATTCCTTATGCGATAAAAAAAGAATATATATAATTTTAGTTAATTTTTATTACATAATTACAATTAATATAAATATAATTTACAATAACAGTTAATATAATGACAAAATAAATTACAATAACAGTTAATATAATGACAATATAAATTACAATAACAATTAATATAATGACAAAATAAATTAGAAGCATAATTAATATAATTACATAATAAATTACAAGTATAATTAATATAATTACATAATAAATGACACATGTAATTAATATAAATATAAATAATTGAGCTCGCATTCTTCACCTTCACGTGAAAAAAAATAAAATCTTCGCAGTTTACCTATTGAACTACTGTCTGTTGATTTCAATTTTCATTGCAAACTGTTAAAACTCTATTTAAAGTATTAAAAATTCATTAAATATAATTAATGTTTGAAAAAACTGTATTAACTTTTAAAAACTGTATATCAAGTATCACCCACTGAAAGTTTAAAAAAAATGCATTTGAATTTGAGTGGATGAATAAAAAGTATTTTATTAATGATTAAAAATTGGAGCAAGTTATATAAATCTATATACGGAGATTGTAAACTAATAGAAGGAGTTCAAAAGAAACAAATAAATTGAGATATTGTTCATTATTTGCAGGATTCATATGAATGAAATATTTGCAGATTCATACGATGTCAAAAAATTATAAAAACTTCTTCATTTTAAACGTTTTTTATTTAATTTCAGGAAGAGAAGGGCCTCATTTTCCTCAAAACCTGAACTTACTGTAAGATTTTTGTTCTATATTTGTTCTCTTTAGGCACTTTTATTAATATTTGTTGGATATTAAGTGAAAAAAATATTTAACATAAGTATGAGAAAATATTTATCTGGAACTGAAATCTTTCGTTGCTCTTGTTTAGATATGAAGTTTAATGGGGCAGTGCCAAATTTAAATATTAATTTTTAGTATGCTGCAAGAAAGTTATCCGCTTTTTAAAATGTAATAGAAAATTTAAAATTTTCAGTGAATTTCGATTCATACTTCTTTTTTTTCATTTATTTATAATTACAATTCTTAGTTCAAACAGTAATACTTAAAACCGATTTCTGTCTATTCTCAAAATTAAAATTCTTTCTATGCTGCACCTCACTATATAGATTTTACCGAGTTATTCCACCTTATGCTCTCTCTAAATGACATCTTGACAGTCGCACTGATGCCTCTGGCACCTTACAGGGATTCGAAATCGCATTCCTTATCATGATCGCATTTCATCATATCAGTAAATATTCCGAATATTCCCGAAATGGCAGATCTCATCTCAGATATAATAAGCTATTATCACTCTGAACTGGGAAATGGAATGTAAATTGAAATTTACATTTGAAATTTTCAGCTCTCCTATTGTTTCTACCTGAATAAAATACAAACAAACAATAAGAAATACAAAAAAGCAAATTTATTTGTATGGTTTGATTTTAATGTTTAATGGGAAATAATAAAGAAGAATCTTTTAGAATTTCATATTGAAATATTAAAGGATATTTCAGATCCTACTGGTTAAGTTGTACAGTTATAAAAAAATCAATCACAATTGTTTCAGTTAATATGTAGTACTATAATTAACATATTTAATACTCTCTACCGCAGAGTGAGAAAAGGCGTTTTAATAATTATTTTTTTATCAACTATAAATTTTTGATGTTTACGATGAGATGACATCTTCTTGTTAAACCTTTGGGGAAAAAAGAAAAGAAACATTAAAATAGGCACATGAAATTGTATTATAAAATAAATAGATTTTTGATCTTGGATGATTTTAATCACATTTTGAATAAAATGATAAAAATAATTTAATCTTTTATTTATTAGTACTTGCTTTTGGCGGTCAGCTGATTCTCCAAGAGTATTGTTCTCTAAAAATTTTAATTTCATAGGCATTTATTTACTTTGGTCTTGCTTATTTAGTAAAAGATTTTCCGACGTCCTGGCATTGGAGGAGCGCGTTTTCCCCGTGATCTGAGCGTCCTGGTTTCGTGCCCCGATGCGGGCAGGGTTGCTCTTCTGTATTCTATCTGTATAGTCTATGAATGTGCCTCTCCTGTAAAAAGGTACAATGCAAGAGAATGTGATGGAAGAGTGGCAAAAGTCGTACTTTTGGCCCTAGTTGGCGCTAATACAAAATGAAAGACGCTGGTAGACTTAAATCACTAACTACCTCAGTGAAGATGTCTATGGCAAGTGTCGTAAGAAACAATAATAACAGTGAAATATTTTTTAAGCATCGTATTTTGGCATGCACGATGCAAATACGATGTTAAAGCATTGTATTTGGCACGGCTAGATTTAAGATTAATAAAAAACTAAACGACATTTTGGAGTGATTTCTTGCCAATTTGTAATCGTGACAATTCTTTATTTTCTGGAAATGTTTTTACATTTTTGACAATTTTTCATAACCATTTTGAAAGTCGTTTATTAGAATTTTTCGTATACTCTCACGATAGCAGACTTTTAAAGACTTCATATCTTTGGCACGATTTTGATGTGCTTGGAGAGAAAGTCTTACCACGGTTACTTATCTAGCAGCAGTTAAGCCTATAGTTGATTTTGAATGAATCTTTTTGCTTCATGCCTATTTCTGGATTTCTTTTATATATTATTTCCTCCAAAGGAATGTCCACTTTGGGGACATATATCCAGAACACGCCTAATAATATTTTGCAATTAATTAAAATAAAATTAAATATTGTGACTTAATTAAAATATTGTGACTTGTTAACTGAGGATGATGTAAATTTATAAATTTTATTACTTTTGACGATCAGTTTTTGAGCTTTAACACAAATTCAAATTAAGAAATTTAATTCCCATTAGAAAGTTTGTTGTTGTTAATGTTACTTATGGAGCTTGCCATGGACAAGCCCCTTGCTGATACAGCAGCAGATTTAAGTCGAAAGGTGAATATCTTGTTTTTTTGAAGTAGCGCCAACCAGGACCAAGAGTGCGACTTAGCTACATATCACCACATTTGCTTGCTCTGCCCCTTTTTACAGGGGGCGGGGCACAGTTACACATCTCACAAACAGCATAGAGACAAACAATCATGCCCAAACCGGAACTCGATCCCGTGACTTCCAGAACACGAGGAAGACGCACTACCTCTGTGTAAGAAAGCCTACTTTATAAAGTTTAGATATGGTTTAATATCTATCATAGCGTACAATTGCAAGAAAGGGAAAAAATTCTTTACTTTAATTGCCAACATATGCTCAGCCCATTACGCGCATGGAACTTCCTAATGGTTATCAGTCACAAAACATCAGTGGCACTATTAAAAATTTAAACCTGCTGTTCATCTACTTGATAAATTTCTCTTTTTTATACTTTTCTGAAATTTCACCGACATCTGGCAAAATTCGTCTACTTTAATTTTCAACGAAGTAAGTCACAATATCAAATACTTTACGAAGCCATGAAAATGAATTAAATTGCAGCCATCTATTGTTGGTTGTTGTTGCTTAGGGCGCTTATCACAGACAGACTTGCCCAATGATTTTATACCGAGTTTTAGCGTCTCTTGTTCAGTAGCGCCTTTTTGTTCCAAGAACTTATTCTTAGCAATCCATGTTTGAAGGATATTATAACTACGATAAATTTGTACGTGCACCAGCTACCATCTGGTTGGGGATGGGCTGACAGTATTCAAAATCATTGCTTAATTCAAAGATGTGAATCCAAAGTCCTAAATTCAACTTAATATTTAATTAATTACAATTTGAAAAATCCAAAGGTGCACATTTCCATTTTCTAAGTCTAATTATGTGACAAATTTAATACAGATACAGATTAATATTAATATTAATACAGATTACCACGCATTTAGACTTTGTATGGTTAAAAATATTTTTTCAAATTCTTTGCCGCGATGTATTCACTAATTTTTAAATTTGTCGACTATAATCGTGAACCGACAATCAATTCCATGTCACATCAGCGCACATATTCTCTGCACATTGAAACAAGATTCACAATCAAATTTGTAGTATTCTAGTCTTAAAATTTGCTCTACCTTAAAGCAACAAGGTTAACGCTCCTCAAATGAACCAAAGAAGTATATTCCGTTTCAAAACTTTTTTTTGTATTTCCTTAAACATTTTGTTTTACATATGAACATTTTTTCTAACATCTGGGTTAACAGAATGAAAAAAAATTGTACTAATTTTTTCCATGAGCAAATTGCATTTTCGTAGCGTTTATTTATGTTTTCAATACATTTCGATTTGTTATAATATGAATGAATTGTTTGAAAAGGGTATTTGTGGTTTCATCCCTCGATTGGGATTAACTGAGCAATCTATTCTGCCCTTCTGTTCTGTATGACTGGATTAAATTTTGCTCATCAAAGGAGAATTGACAAAGTATTCCCTGAAAATGTCCTCCCATAGTAAGATTATTCAGCTTTTATAATCTGAGGTAGCAAACGAAGAAGGATTTTCTATACTAAGAGGATTACTCCATCTAAGTGGACTGATTACCAGGGGAATCCCTAAATTAGGAGCGTTGCTTCAAGGAACTGTCTTTTAACAACCGATTTAAGCATAATATATTGAATAATCTGCAGAACGATATATTGAATATTTTTTTTTTTCTATTTATTAGTTCAACTAGGCAAGGAATAAAATATTATTATAATTTGAAAATTGATTACACATTGCTGATGAGCCTAGACGTAAAATGTAATTTAATAATTCAATTTATTTGGCCCATTACTATTACTCTAAATAAAATTATATCCTTCACGACATGATAACTGAGTCTTTTTACTACTGAATAAAGTGAATGGTCAAAATATGTAGATTTGAAATTAAATGTTAGAGCTTAATAAAAAATTTCAGAACCTTGACAGATTCTAAAGATTATTAGTTCATATGTTTTTAAATAACGCTTCATGACTAACTACTTCATTATGAATTTGTTACTTATCTCCATAGAAGAAATATGGAGTGGGAGAATAAGGTGTTTCCATCATAATTTTGGAGAATAACTATTCAAAAGTTATTTTTATTTTACATTCAAATTTAAATAGCTAGAATTTTATTGATTCAATCCCATTTCGATACAATTATTTCTCAGATATTTAACCATTGTTCTCAATTAATTGAAACGAAATTTTTATGAATTGTTTATTTTTTTCAAAATATTAAATCTACTAAATCTGAAAAAAGTTTAATTCCATATTGTATTCTCACAATTTTTCAGATGTTAAACTTAAGTTGCCTTTTACATATATTTTCAATTTTGCTTTGATTATAATAATTAAATTTCTTTTACCTTTAAGAACCATTAGTATAATTACAATGTTTTGTTTTTTGCCCAAACTTTGCTTCTATTTCTGTAATTTAAAAAAAAATTTAAAGGTTTCAATTGCCGAATCATATGTCTTGCTTTGCATTATGTTTTGGTTTGAGTTCATTGAATACGATTTTTACTCCTCTTGTAAATTTGTCACTTTTATTGCAGCATAAAGAACATGGCTTGTATTTATCGTTTTTGTACTAACTCAAAATGATAACAACATTAAAGTTTAATACAGCAGAATTATCTCTAAAAAATCCATAAAAACATAAAGACACCAGAAAAAACCAAAATATCCGACGCCATTTGTTTTAATTAAAAGAAAAAATTATAACAATCTTCAAAATATTCATATATTTTAGTTTTTTTTTTAAATTTTAAAGGAATATTCAAAATTATTGAGTTTTGAAGCCTCCGTTGAATAAACTTTTTATATGAATAATATCTATATACAAGCATATGTGGAATATATGTCCAGATGCTTGTAGATAAATTTTAAGACAGTAAAAACTTAATAATAGCAAAAAAAACATTATAAAAGCGGGATAATTAACATTAATAAAACCTTATGATATTTAAATAAAAGGCAATAAAAGCTGCCATCCGAAATCCTACATGTTCAAATGTTATTTATAAAATTGTGTTTTTGCCCTTAATACTGTGAGTGAAGTGGGTCTCATATCCTTTGTGATGTCGTGTTTATTCATACTGTCTTTTATAATAACTTTTTAATTGCTTTGTATGATGAATTAGAAAATGCTTTTATCTAATTCATTAATTTTTAATGACACAAAATGCCTTAACAACAAATCAGTTTTCTAAGTATTCCTTATTAAAAAGAAACCGAATTCCTTAAATTTTTTAGATTTATTTCAATCAACTTTATAACTCAAAAAAAATTAAAAATAAATCATGTATTCTTCAACTTACAAAAGTTTTAATACTCAATGTTATTAATTAATCAACTAAAACTCCTACAGAATCTTAGGTAAATTTTATTTAAAATAATCATTTTATTACATCTTATAAAAAGCAAAAAGTGTAGAAATGGCAATAAATCTAGAATATGAAAATGAAAAGAATGTTCCTTTAGCACTTCAAAATTTTCCATTTGATTTTATTCTCTAAAGAAATAATTGGAAGAAGATACTTTGAAGAAAATGGCAGATTTCAAAAAGCTACTAAGCGAAATCAAGTCTAATAACTGGCAAGCGTAATGCATAAAGTATGAGAAGTCGTTTCTTTTTTTATGAAAACACAGGTTTTCTGTTTTTGATGTCCTTAGGGAAAATGATTTCATTCGTACCTTTTCAAAAAGAATATGGAGTTGCCTCCAGATTTTTTTCCAATTGCATTCTTGAGCTTTTGAAATAAATGCTTTTCAAGATTAAGTAATGGAGGAGTTGCTCTTAAAAAAAGTTGACATTCGAGTACTCGTGGGAATGCCTCGTAGTTGTGACAGCTTTTATTTGACATTTTGTTATTCAAAGCGCATTGGTTAGTAGTATCTATAGTAACAGATTAAGTTTTGAGAGTTTCTTAGAAAAAAGAACAAAAATGTAGAAATGAAATAAGAATATTCTTTTAATATAATATAGAAAAATATCTTTTATATATTCGCATGTCATTTTATGTAAATTGTACATTTTTATTTTTAAAAATCAAAATATTGAATTTTTAATAAGTTTACGTTGAAGTTAAAAGCAAAATCCCTCACTTTAAAGTGATTGCAAGCAATAAATAGAAATTTAAAGGAATCGGTTCTCAATGTTAACTGTATTTAAAAATTGTGAATAAATGAATCCTACAATAAAATATAGATCACAATTTGATTAATATTTTATTGGAAAAAATCATGAATATGAAACTATGTATAATAGGTTTAACCCAATCAGTATCTCTTACACACACACTGTTTACAAAAGGTTCCAAATTAGATTTTAAAACAGATTAATTGATGTTCCAGAGAATTAACTTTGAAGTTTTTATTAAATTTAACAATCAATAATATAGAATTAATTAATTCCCACTTACACATTTCAAACAAGAATCATGGGTGATACACTCTGATAATGTCGAAGTCAAAATTTATTAGATAGATTTTTTTTCAATGAAAAATCAAGCGTAATCTTCCCTAAAAGTGCTGGAAATTCCATTAAAAAAACTTTTGAAATTCTGCTCAATCTTAGTTTAAAATCGAATTTCATATTTTGTTTGTTGACGATATTACTTTTCTGATTAAAATAAAACCACATTTCAACAAAACTTTTTATTTTCATGTATTTTTTCAATTTTAAGGTTTGATTATCTAAATTAATTGATCGACTTTGGATTATCTAAAATTGTTCAAAACATAAATAAGATATAATAAGCTTAAATACAGAAATAAAAGCTGCCAGGTTTTGTAAACCAGTATGCCTTAATTAAAAACTCTTTTTCTTTTTATTGCAATTGAAATTATCAAAGTTTTGACTGAGACGAAATCTTGATAAAATTTTATTTATTCCGAATGATTTGAATGCTGTATATTGGGGGAATCTCTAACAAGTTGGGATATGTGTTTTCAATCTTCCTCACATTCCAAGAGTGACCAACCTTGGTAACGACATTCCATATTAGTTCCGAAAGCCTCATCATAAGAATATTTTCCAAATTGTTGTGGCGTGAAAGAGGTTGCTGTTGACAACCGCAAATGCTCTATTCTGGACACTTAGAGCAAAATGTTTAGTAAATTAATGCTTCTTGGATCTCTTAAATGAAAAAGTAGTTGGTCAAGACACGAACCGATTGGATTGGGGATAGGCATTAATGTTAATTTTTGTAACTTTTTTAGGCATTTCACATTCATTTGAAGTCATCACATTGGTCTAATTTGGATGTATTGGATGATTTCTAGATTCTTTATGCACATTATACGAATCAAAACACTGTTATAAAAAGACGGAAATAAAATAACATTTATCTTTATCTTTACCAAAAAGGGATGATTGTACGATGCTTTGTATATATGTTAGAATCAAAGTTATCAAAGAGGATATGCTCTCAGAACTTCTTTAACAGAATTTTCTTAAAACATTTTTTTCTTACTTTAATATAATTTGAATACAATCTTTAATTAGATTCTTCAAAAAGACTGAGATTATGGAAGCATGGAATAGTCGTGTTTCATATTTTTTTCATTTTGATTTAAAAATTCCTCATGCATTCTACAAACTTCTGTATAATTTAAAGAAAATATTAAATTCAGGGAATTGTTTAAAGCATTATATGTAAATAATGCTTTATATATTCATGCTACTTTTTTAAATTTATGATCTCTAAGAAATTGTTATGTAATAAAGAAAAAATTGATAATAAAAACCAATTTTCAGCTGTTTACTGTACATTATCAACTAAGAATTTTACCTGAGTGCAAGTTTTTTTTTACTATAATTCGTGGGCTAAAAGTGACAGCAATTTTTCCATCTTTGGATAACTTATCTTTTTTGTATAGTAATTTCATTATTCATTGCAAATTATTTTTTTCCGTTATCAGGATTTTTATTTAGTTCTGATTTGAATGTTGGTAATGCAGTATTAATAAAGGAAACCCTGCTGTTGGGAAACGAATAATCTCATTCATAAAATATTTGCCAGTGTGCATGCATTTTTTTACTGAATCTTCCGTCAATAAATCTGACGAACAGATCTGAGATTTGACTGATTGGCTAAAAGTCGATATAAATGGTCTTAAATCTTCTGGTACTAGCCAATACATTTGCAAAGAAAGGGGAATGAAGTTTATTTGAGGTTTAATAAGTGAAAATGCTGTTTTTTAATTTATTAGTGATTTTAATTTAAAAAGTATAACAATTTTGCTTTCTTTTCTTTATTTATTGCTTAAGAACCTATTCAGTAAATTAATAAAAGAAAGGAAAGAACGAAAGTCTGAAAATTTTAGATACATATGAAAAAAATCGGAGAAACCTGTTGGGAAAAATCAGAACACTAGCAAATAACAAGAAAAAGCCAGGGAAAATAAAAAATGATGGTCTCCCTGAGTGATGTGATATATATTTTGTTGCAATATTCTTTATTAGCAAATTTTGATGTTAGATTAGACTAGTCGCTGTATATCATGCAGTTTTCCCCCCACAGTCAATTTCTTTCCTGTTAGCATTTATTTTGAAATCTTCACTGCGGTATACTTTAAAAAAACTTAATCATACTCCAAGAACAATTTACGATTTCTGAATGTAATATGCAAATATAATTAGGAACAAACATAACAAATGAGGTTCGTTAAACACTGACGGAACTATGAACAACAATCAGAACGCTGCTCTATTCCTATTACAACTGCGTACTTAACATACGGAACATAGAAAGATCCTAACAGACGTCGGCTTTTAATGCCTTTGCAATCTTGTCAATTCAACGCCTGCTCTCCTCATTTAAATGCGACAAAAGAAAACTAGTCCGGACAGCAGGAAATTTCAGATAATTGCCAACTTATACTCTGGAACATACTGTATTTGCATTTGAAAGAAAATACTGAATTAAAATTCAATTTCTATGAATATTATTATAGAGTGTAACAATTGCATATACATAACAATAAAATAAATGAGATATTAGCAAAAACAATTCACTTTCCTTTCTCACAATTTTCATTTCGAGCCATAACAATTAATTGTAAAAAAAAAATAGATTTTAAAATTTTGAAGAACGAAAGCAAGTTATGAAGACTTATAACACACTTCATAATTATTTTTTTATATCTATTCACGTAACATAAATAAAATTCGCAGGCAAAATATCGTCGGTTAAAAGCATGAATGAAACTCGTTTAAGGAGGTTTTTTTTTCTGCTGAGAAACCACTCGGTAAAGGTGAACATTTCTTGGACATTGGAGGTTAATAAATCTATATAAATTCAGTTTTGCTTCCATTTTGAAGAAACCGATTTCTAAAACGCCTTGATCCCTGTCTTGTTTACCAGTTTATTTTTGCTTTGACACGAACCCTTACAAATTCCGGTTTAATAAAAGACTTTTCTGAAAAGGAACAGTTTAAGGCACTCACAGGTGGAGGTCGTTTGGCCTTTTTCGAAGCTGAAAACAGATTTACAATTTCGAAAGAATGGACGATTATATCTTCTTCTTTCAAAATTTTTTTAAAAAATTTCTCTTTTAAAATTTACGAACGAGGAAAATATGCGTACACTTTTAGCTTTAGGGCATGCTTTTAATAGGAAACAGTGAGCATTTTTAACAAGTATCTACGTTTATAAAACTTGTCTATATAATTTTTTGAGCTTCGAATACAATTAATTTTATAAGCTTACATTTTTTGCAATTATTATTAGTTTCATTCAAATAAAAATGGGAAGAACCTTCATTTTATTATAGTGTGTTCAAATAATTATTTTATTTCGATTAATTACTGTTTTAAATTAAATATAAATATAGAAAACTCTGTAGTTTACTATATAAATTGGAGATGTGATATTAACATGAAGAATTATCTTGACTCATTTCATCCTTATATAAGTACTTCTTGATTTGTTAGAGTTTAAAATTTATTATACTCAATGTTTTGTTGATACTATATTATTTTACGACTCCTAAAGTTATATTATGAATTAATTGGTTAATTTAAATACTAATAAAGGTTCTGAAGATTCGCTTGATTAATTATTGTTTCCATAGTATTTCCGTCACCTAATGAGGAATATGAGAAAAATTGATTTCAATATTCAACAATATTTATAATAAGACATTTTAAATAATGAAAAATACATAAGCATGATTTAAATAAAAGGAAGCTTATACTTCGTATTTTCAATAATAGAAATGCGTTTCTAAATACTATTTTTTTTTTTGTTTTTAAATTGAAATATATTTACTATGGTGATACTATTAATAATAATAATAATAATAAATGTGATTCAAAAATTGTTTACGTGCTTTTAATTTTTAAAATTTAATAATCAAGCTTTTGAAAATGCATTTCGACTTGTTTAAAGAACTTTGGAACAAAAATTAGATATAAAAAATTATGAAAATACACAAATGTGTTTTGTCAGCTCTAATAAACATTAGCAAGATTGAAAAATTTGCTAACGGAAAATTGACACAGTAATACGATAAAGTGTTATGTTGTAATAAATAGCAACATAATATTTCTAAAATTGTATCCTTAATTATAATAAAAATCACATGCTTCAAAAACCTAGTTAATTTCGATGCACCGCGCATACATATAAATTCAATAATTATAACAAAAAAAACTGCTATGACATAGGATCTTTATAAAAATTTTTTAAAGCAGTTAAAAATGGTGTAAAAATTAGTCAACAGTGTCACTGAAAGCTAGTTTTTTAAATTTTAAAATGATGTAAAATCCTAAGTGATATTTAAATACTCATGAAGTAAATACAATCAGGATTAAAATGCTAGTTCTGGGTTCAACCGTATAGAAAGTGTTGAAAAATATCTGCACTTTGAATATTGTATCATGCATCGTTATCATTTTATGCTTAATCTGATTTTACAGCAATATTTTACATTAAATTCTTGTTTTGAGATTAAGTGAGCATTTTTCTGCAATACCGTTGTACAGATGAATAGCAATGGGTTTCTCTCATAGATATCCCTCTTTTTCCTCTTTTTATAGATATTCCTTCTATCCCATTTTCTCTCATTCCTATCACATACGCTCATTTTCCCCCTAGATACACTAAATATGCAGTTGTGTTTATATTACTGGCCTCAAAATGTTGGTCCTTATTTGTTCTTCCTATATAGATGCTTATATGCATATATCAATATGCTGTGTGAAAGAAAAATGTACGAAAGCACTAATAACATATGCTGAAATTACACTTATATCCAAAAATTAAGGATAATTCATAATCGAACTCTGAAATACATATATCACCCGTAAAATGACAACACACAACTTCAAAAATTATTTGCAAATTGCAGCGAGCTATCAAATGGCGCCGTTATTACATCACAATGACGAGAGGGTAAGATAGTAATTTATAAGGCATATAGACAAAGAAGTAAAATTATTCCCAAGCGCTTTATAGACTTTTCAGTGCAATGACTGCCTTGTTATGGCACAAAGGACGCATTTTTATGATTTTTTAAGTACTAGAATTATCGGCCGCTTAGAATTTAGGTATTTTCAGCTGGAAATATCGGAGGAACTTGAAATCACCCGGAGTGTCATCTCCAGGCTTTGGCAACGATTCCAAGATGACGGTAATGAGAGTAGACGTTACAGCACAGGTCGCCTCCGAGTTGCAACGCCGAATAAGGACCGGAACTTGGCATTTACTGACAAAAGAAACAGACGGAGCTCAGGATCAGGTCTGTTTCCTCAGCTCTCTTCAGACAGGGGCACAACAATCTCAAGGCAGACTTTGTATAGAGGCTTAGGATAGATTGATCTATATTGGTCTCACACCGCAGTAGTGAGTTTGTGTGAAGTTTTCTAACGAGTTTAGGTTTAGCTTGCGCTCTCGTCGAACATTCATATGGAGAGAGACTTGTACCCGTTACGACCAAGAGAATATCTAATGCACGACACCGTTACGGTAGTGAAATGTTGCTCGTTTGGGGAGGAATTATTTTGGATGCCAGAACTGACCTGCATGTTAAAATTTGAATCAAGACAGAGCAGATCTATCAGGGCGCCATTCTAGACGTTTGCTTAGGGGCACCATGGTAGCAGAATTCTTGTTAATAGATGCCAACGCCCGTCCTGACCTTGCAAACATCGCAAACGAATATCTTCGATCGGATGATATCAGTGGTCCCTGAGATCAGTTCGGCAATTTGATACTCAGCATGCCTAGGAATTGTACGGACTGTATTACATCGTCTGGGAGAGATACTATGTATTAACAAACATACCAACCACATAATATTGGGGTTTTTTTTGTAATTTCCTGCAGGGAGCAAATAATCGCAATTTTTATTCATAATATGAAACTTAAAGCATCTTTTTTTGCTCTTTACATTTTGTTTAATGAATAAGTTTTACAATTAAGTTTCATTGGTTTTACTTCTGACTCCTTATTTACCTGAATTTACATTATCCTTAATGTATTATCTTGAATGTATTTAATTTAAGTAAATTAAAATATTTAATTCAAAAACAAGTATCATTGATTTTAATTAGCTTTCTATCTTTCCATCATTCAGAGGGTAAATATTGATTATTATATGGCAAGAAATATAGTAATTGTATTCAAAAATAGAAAGATAAATTTTATTCCTCTTAGATATAATAATTTAAAATTATATAGTTTGTTGCGAGCGAGGTACACTTTTTTAAGGAATCAGAGTTGACTAGTGTAAGAGAATAATATTCTACAAGGTGCGTCTAAATGGTCCGGTGAATGGATAGATATCACAAAAGCAATGTGTGTGAGAAATGAGCCTGGGAGGGACTTATGTAGAGATATTATCAATGACTGCAGGATATTGATGCAAAGTTTTGTGCTATGGGCAGTCGAACAACATATGTGCGAAAAATCACGGCATATTGAAATGGAGAAACAGTTTTAGTTGGAGTTTTGTTACAAATTAGGAGAAAGGACTACAGAAACGCAAACAATGTTGGTAGGGTGCAAAACAGACAATGTTAGCAGAAAAAAACGTTTGACCGATAGATTCAAACTTTTTTTAGGTTTACAGATGCGCAGAATTAAGACACTTTTTATTGCTTTTTTGACAGTAACGGCATGATTGACCTGGGAAGTGTTCCAGAAAGCCACACTTTTAACCCCGAGCTTTACGGCGCTGTTTTGAATAGATTACTACCGCTCATATAATGCATTCGCTCACAGTTGCTTAGGTCTGGTAAACGGAGTCTGTTACATGATGACGATTGCTTCCACACTACCATCTGGGTACTCAACTTGTTTACTAAATGCCGTGTAACTGTCCTAGCACATTCATCGTACTCACATGTTTTGGCACCTGAGGATTAGTCTTTGTTTCCTCGCCTCATGAGAATCCTGAAAGGCACACGTTTTGCAGACATACTTGACATCCGATGACAATGCTCAATGTTTCCCACCTTTTCAAAATAGGCCTTCGTTGACACCTTCCAACAGCTTTATTAACGATGTCAAAAGTGCATTGTGGCCAATGGATGTTACTTTAAAGGAGAATCAAGATATTTTATTCGCCTGATTTGTTTTATGTTCCTACCCCCCCTTTTTATTCCCCTTGTATTAGCTCATACCTTTGGCGAACGTTATTAATGAAATAAAACATCAGCGTGCAGTTTTCTGTAATTAATCATTGGTATATATAAGCAGGCAAGTACCTAAATGTAGTAGTTTTAATTAAATTTCTCTCCCTTCCCGAACGAATAAACAAATACGTCTCTTCTATTCCTTACAATCAATAACTGAAACACAACCAATCATCGCATTATA
>JAOUZG010053093.1:5281784-5354311 GCA_026289955.1 Argiope argentata
TATATATATATATATATATATATATATAGTCTTGCTCAAATTTTCAATTGTTTATTAAATAGTTTTTATTCATCCACTTAAATTCAAGTAAATTTTTTAAAACTATAAAACTTGTAGTAGATGACATTTGATGTTAATACAGTTTTTTCGAATATTGATTCATTAATTTTTATTTATTAATTAAAAAATAATTTTCCGTCTTTATAGTAGTTGCAATTGTTAGGCTGGGATAGCTTGGTTGGTAGGGCGTTGGATTCGTATCCCTTGGGCAGCGAGTTTGAACATGGTCACAAAGTTCTCCATGTTGGGAGTAATACCATTGGGGGTACTGAATCAGAGGTGATCGTTATTTGGGTGTTCAAGGGTCCGTGCCCTCAGAAGCTACTACATCTATCCTTCCTTTGTAAAACGAAACACGGAGCGCTAAATGTAATTATTTAATAAGAAGTAACTCAAATAAAATCTTTTCTAATATCCAAAGTATAAATTGATTTTAAAAGAATTGTTTTTATATTACTTGCTACATTTTGCATTTAAATCCATTTCTTTAGGTTTTTAAGCTGCTGCAATATTTACTACATTTATAGCAATGTAAAGTAATAAAATGTCAGTCGAACTCTGATTTCATTTCGTTTTTCCTCTGAAAGCCAATTTATGGAGCAAACTCGAATCGAGATCTTAACGATATACATCAGAGTCAAATTTAGCAAATATTTACACAAGGAAATTTATTAAAAGTTTAGATTAATTTAATTATACTAACGTATACGTTTTAAAGCAACATTAGGGCTATTTGGGATTAGATCTCGTAATTTTGAATTGCTGTTAGGATGGCACTTGATCTGTTGCCCTCTCTCCAAGCTTACGCAAGCTTACACCAGTTTGAGGAGGTTTGGCCTTGACAGATTTATCATACACCAGATTTGCTTACGCAACGATTCTTCGATGGAATAGTGTCTCCATCCTACAACCCTCTACTTAACACCAGACTACCGCTGCCCTACTAAATGAAAGAAAAAGAATTGATAAGATCGGGAAAATGTATGTTCCTATTTTGAGATGTAAAAACGATTTTGTTCAGAGAAAATTTGAAATACAATATCCTTAACTAATATTATTCCACTGTACTTCTCATTTTTTTCTCAGAACAATTAGAAAAAAACTAATAATTAAATAGACCGATGCAAATCGCTGCTTTAATTGTATTACTAACTAGCCGCCTTTGGCGACCAGTCGGTTCGCCAGTATTAATGCTCGCTAAAATTTTCATATAATATTTTATGTAGCTGTATCTCATAACAGGTTTCTCAACAAAATATTTTTAAACCAAACAAATTTTGATAATCATATAATTCATTTACAGTATTATTTTCTTCAGATGCTCTGTTCATTGTACTACTCGTCTTCTCTTTCTATCCGAGCAATGATTGTCCTGGAATTAATATTTTACTTAAATGGTGAAGGAAAAGGTCTAAAATTCTACGTTTTTATAGAATAAGAAGATTCTAATTTTCATAAAGGTAAACACACTAAACAAATAAAGACACAATTGATTTTCTAGAGATGCGAAAGATTAAAAACAGCTTGGAAAATGCCGTGCACAAAGGAAATAATGGTGACACACACACACACCCTTCTTTTTTTCTATCCTTTTTTTTCTTCACTACTTTTCTTTTTAGAAACCTTTTTTTCGCTTTGTTATTTTTTTTCTTCCCTGCCCAGACTTTATTTTGAGCAGGCATAGATTAAATATTCATTCAGACTAATAATAAAAGCAACTATTTCTTTCTTTTTTAAACATCCCGTTATCTATAAATGAAAACCAACTGACTTCGCGCATTTCTTTCTAAACAAATCATAATTTATTACTTCCTGCTATCTTAATCAGTTGGTGTGGGGGAAGGAAATGCAGATTTTTGGCGGGAAAGTAAGAAAAGTGTCGTTTTATCTATTTTCCTCTCAGTTTTTTTTTCTCATTTTTTCTCTCCATAAGAACCATCCTCGTGTCTTAACGAAAATATTTTTAAAAAATCAGCCGAATCGGTCGAGCCGTTCTCTAGTTTTGCGCTTAGCAACGCATTTCGAGATCCATTTTTATTATAATAGATGTTTCCTTTAGTTATGGCAACTTCAAACTTTACAATCGAAATTGTGACGCTTGTTGTTGTTGGATAATACATGCACTGTAAGCAAGTTTTGAACAAAGCATAGGGACACAATGTGAAATGTAATCTTTTGCTGTTGAGGTGAATAAAATCTTTTAAATAATCAATTAGTTGGGAGGTGTAGTCTACCATACCGCATTTTATTTACATTCAAATTAAATTTGCTGATTATAATATTAGTCTGAGAATCAGCCAATATATTCTGCAAATATTTTCTTGATACATAAATATGTTTTAAAAATTTCTCATACAACTCTATCACTAAAAAATTATTGCGTATGAACACACATTTTCTTCTCACATTACATGTTAAAACCAATAATATACTTGAAAAGTACGTATTAATTTTTACTTTTTAATTATATTTATTTTTCCAATGTACAAAGGTGGATCGAAGAAAATATAAAAGATAATAATTATATGAAAAAAAATGACGATGGGCAAAATTCACCCTTTTCTAATTGGCATCATTTCTATGCAGAAATTTGTAAACATTCGTATCACGGTTTTCGAAGACATTTTGAAAGAACAGGTCAAATACTAGTGTGAAAATTAACCTATAAATTCTTTAGATAATTCATATAGTATATTAATATATTTTAGAAAATTTTCAAATTACATTATTACTAGAAAAATTAATTATATTTGAACATATATATCGGAATCAGTCAAATGCGAGTTTTCATCGAAAAAGCTATTATACAATTATTCTCGTTACTAAAATCACTTTCTGTTATCGAAAATTCATCCTTAGTGGTCTGAGAAGAGTTGATAACATTCAAAAAGAATAGATTACCGAGAAACACGAGGAAAAGTTACTGAAAAATGAGTTGCGCTGATTAAATGAAAGCGTGAGCAAATTATCAAAGCCATTTTTTGATCAATGATTGAAGTAAAAAAATTCTGAAATAGTTTTAGAGAAATGCATACTTTTTTCCATACCCCATCATACAATTAACATGGAACCCACTACTATTTTTAACTCAAAGTTCTCTTACTTAATATCATTCAAATATTTAAATTCATTTTAGTTAATCAGTATTTAGTTAAAAAATAAAATGATTTATGGATTGATTACTTGATGGAATCGACAAAAATTATAAGAATTGTAACATTTATAATTTCTTCCATGCGAGCACTCTTTTTACCGTCACCACAGTGATGTAAGCTAAACGATGGTCAAGCTATAATCACTGGTGATAAAAGAAACTTTAATACTAAAGTCAAAACTATTGATGTACCAATAAATAATTCACAAACTTAAAATAATTTAGAATTCAGCAGTTTCCTATTTTAGATTCCCATGTTAATAACCATAAAAATAAGAATCTTTAAATGCTTGAACCCCGTGTTTAGGCCAAAAATTAATATGCAAAATTATATTTGATTCTGCTGTCTTTTAGGAATGCGGTACAGCTAAGGAAATTGAAACGTTTCTAAACTCGTTCGAAAAGGTTTTATCTAAAATTTATTGAGTTATTTAAAACCAATGTATATAAATAGATTCTTTTTGAAATTGTTAATTAGTTAATGCTACATGCTTGAATAAATTATTTCCCCCTCTTTAATTAGAATCGCATCTTTTATGAGGGACAAAATATTACGACACTCTAATTAATGAATGTAACTCACGGCACATGTGATGCAATTCTGAAATTCCATTACTTATGCTTGTAGCACATTCTATAAAATGCAATTCTGTTGTAGTTGCTGGAAGAGTTTATTTTGTCTTGCTGAAGTCACCACTAAATTTCTACAAATGGTTCCAATTAGCACATTAAGAACCGCAAAGAAATCTAAATGACACAAGTCTGGGACCTCAAGCTTTGGGGCAAACTTGTAAATTCTAAAATCATCAAACGAGAAAACTTGGAGCGGTTCAAAACAAATGGGACGTGATATACGAGGAAACTCGTGAGAGGTCCTTAACATATGAACTGCAGTTTAAATTTACAGACACAGTTATGCCAATTTTAGAAGGCAAATAATTATTCACAATGCCCTTTTCTACTCATGTCATTTTGTAATTAATTAATTAATTACACTGATCAAATTTTATTATATAAACTTGCTTATTTGCGATAATATACATTTATGTAACAACAAACTCTTACCAACTATAATCAGTGTTCTCAAAAGTATTCATACATTTTATCGGAATTGACGATCGTCACAATAAGTCCGATTTATTTTCGATTCCCAGAGGAAATCCCAAACGGTTTCAGATGTATTTTATTATACTAGAAACATCATAGATTTATTTAACAAGACAAACACTGCAATTTCCATTATTCATGCGATATACCCAATTGCTTTTGGGTGAAAGAGAAAACTGATTATGAATCGGGAACATGAGGCTTAAAATAGGATTTCAGAGAGGAGGATGAGGTTGCTCCGGATTATCGAATTTTTGCACACGCATATCGCACATATCAGTTATCTTTCATTTCGACGGAATGAAATGAATCAGCTAGCAACAGGGCGGTTTAAAATTGCTAGGGTTATATTGGGAATGGATCCTTGATAATAGTATCTGCCATTTATTATAGGTTTAGAATATGGACCAAATAGAAAAAAAGAAAGAAAAATGCTACTTTCATTTCATTGTCAGAAGAAAAATTGCAGAATTGTTTCTGACAGATGTGTTCTGTCCTTTAAATCACCAAATCAAATAGTTCTAAGTAAGCTTCCAAAATTAAAAATTCCGATCTTATTTAGGGGCGGGTGTTTTATTCTATTTTTGGGGGGGGGGGGGTAATCTGTGAATATTTATTTTTATCGTACTTTTTAAAACGTGATATCAAACATAATTTTAAAATTAAATTAATGATTTTTACATCCAGGATTCTTTTACAAAATATGATTTTCAAATGAAAAATTAAAAATGTTCAATCTTTCCATAAATTGTTAAAATTAAAACTGAGTATTATGCAGAATATTAGTCAGAACGAAAAGCATCAGGAATAACTCAATCCTCTCTATTGTTCCCTTTGCATCATTTCAGACTTTCACATGATTCTTCTCACACGCTATTCAAGTTCCAAATATGCAGACTTTTTCAAGTTATGAATGCTGAAAATAAAGAATTCTGCGATGAATCATTCCAAAGTAATAGTTTTGACTTGATTTGTTTTTAATGAAAAGAAATGAAACATTAAATGGATGAACATGCTTCTTTTTATTTCTTGCAAATGCCTTCTTTTGAAGTAATTAACTTCCTTTAGACTTTCCCATTGCAATCTTTTCTTATCAAGGTGGGAAGTTCTAAATTTTAATTAAAATTAATTAAATAATTTAATAATTAATTAATTAATAATTATTTAAATAAATTAAAATTTAAGAGCACATTTGAAAATAAAGCCTTTAAAGAAACTAGTGAAGTAGATATCATTCTCTTTATGAGGAAAATATATAATAAAATAAATTACTGAATTTTAAACCTATTTCCTTCCCTTACCTTAGATATTCATACCACTTAAATTTACCTTGACTATTTCATACAGTTTATCTGATTATACTGTTGTAGCGTTGTGCATAAATTCCGATTATTTTTTCAATATTTTTAAATTTTCCTTTTTTTAGATTAGAAAAGCAATGCGATTTTTTAAAAAGTGAAAATATCTTGAGATTAAAGAAATAACTGAAATATTAAGTGTATCCATTTTATTAAACTCCATGACAAACTCCATTTACGAAACTTCATAGGAATTAAATTTTACACTTCATCAAATTTTTAAAGCTTTCATAAAATATAAGCGGCTATAAAAATACTTCTGAAGTTTTGAAAACTTTTATTTTTTTATATAATTTGTTGAAATATAGAATATTCACATGAAATTCATTTACCGATAAGTAAACATAACAAATAATTCATTCAATTCAATATTTCTTAGCAATATAATTACATAAATTGTTAAGAAAAACTACTCAATTGCTGTAATAAATAATCTCTATTAAGCGTTATAAATTTACTAGAATTGATTAGATTTTGAATTTGCAACCGATTGTTTATTTTGTTAACAGAGAAAAACTTTTCATCTTGTAGGATTAAATTAAACAAAAATAATAAATAAGATATGAAAACTAAAATATTTTTTATTCTCCATGTAATATAGAAATTTGTTTGAATCTTTCTTTTCATAACATAAAGCCATGTGTTCCTCGGGGAAAATATTGCATCTTCGTATCAACGAAAAAATTTAATCCCACTTCTTTTGTGTGAATCAGATCATATTTTTCCATCCTAACTACTTGTCTTTTCGGAATTAATATTTCTTAGCCGAAAAGTTAAAAGGAGGAATAAATATTTTAAGCGTGTAAATATTTATCTACCATATCAAGCCAGCACTATTTGAAATTATGGAAACAGTTTGAGAAAGTACCTGTTTGAGCCATTGACCAATAAGAAGAAAGAAAATATAAATGACGAAATTAGAATATTATGATACCAATTAATATCAAATAAAAAAGATAAAATAATAATCTCGGCATTTTAGTTTCATGTTCGTGAATTTCAGATCTTTTTTAATCTGATTCTTATTAAAACAGATCAATTTTTGTATTCTCATGTCAATAACAGTAAATATATATAAAATTTTAGATAGGAAAAATGCAGCTTTTTTAGTAAAAGGATAAATTAATCTTTTATAACCCTATTTTTTAGAAAATTTTAATAATGAGAGATAAGACAAAGTTTTATTTTGATGTTTTGATGTCATATAATATTAAATGGACAAATAATATTTATTTAATATCAAATGCTAAAATTTGGTATAAATTAAAAATTTATAAAAAATAGATTACTTATCAATTAAATTTTTAATTATTGATGAACTTTTTATTAGTTAATTTAAACCAAAAATATATTAAAATTCTCAGTTAAATTAATCATGCTATATCGAGAAGACTAATTTTGAAATACTCTGCTCAAAAAAATTAGTGTATATTATGACTTCGGTATGAAGCAACTACAATAATGATAACTTTAAAAAAAACTGAAAAATAAGAGTTTCAAAAGGCTTTTTATAATGCTTACGCAAGTAGAAATATGCCAAAAAATTCTGTGACTTAGAAAACTATACATTTTAGATTAGAAAGGAACAGCGATCTGCAGCATTCGGTACGAGGGGATTAAAAACAATTCGCACTAGTGAATGTTTTGTAACTGTGAATGCTCCATCTCAACAACACGACTTAGACGAATAGGTAATTTAAAGGGCTATCGGTCATTTAGAGGCAATCCAAAGATAATTCGTTGTCGTGAAAGCGTTAGAAGTTTTTCAAAGTGCGACTGCGAAATCGATTTTTGGAATCTGGAAGTGTTCACTGAAGATCATGAGAAGGTGGTAAGGCTAAGAAGACACTTAAAGGAAGATCGATCTGTAACATTAACATCCAGAAGAAACTGTAGTATAAATGCCATTTTATTGTAATAGCACCTTCAGAATGCTACTGGTAGCAGAATTTCAGCTCACACTCTTGGAAACTGACACCAGAATGTGGCTCGAAAACTTATGGTTTGTGGTCAACCGTTCGTAAACAGTGGTCTACCGTTCTGCCAGCTGAAAGTGGGAACAAGAAAATCTCATATCGGTACGATATAAGTGGAGCAATGCAATCTTTACTGACGAATCGGATGGTCTGAACCTATATTTGTATCAATAGTCGCACCAACCTGCACATTATCAGAAACGGAGTACTAAAGACGTAGCGATACAGGAATGAGATCCTCAGACCTGTTGTGATTTTATGGCAATCAAAGATGAATAATTCTCTTGGATAATAATGCCAAGCCAAATCGTCCTCAGCTTGTGGACAATTTCCTTATCCACGAAGGAACTCTTCGAATGATTTTGCCAGTATATTCCACATATGAACCCAATAAAAACACTTGAGACATTTTGGTGAGAAGGGATGCCAGTTGCTCATCACTTCCAGACCCCCCCCCGCCCAGCTAAAAGCTCTTTTCTATTGGAGTGGGAGAGAATATGTCAATAACTTATCTATAATCTCATTGAATCGATGCCTCGAATAGTTGCAAAATTGCTTTCAGTCATTGTAAAGCATACCCCTTATTAAAAATTATTTTTATCGAAGAAATCTTTTTATTTCTAGGTTTGTGTATTAAGCATGAATTGCGTATTTTTTATTTTAAAGCCAATATCACCAATAAAATTTCATTATTCTTTGTTTGTTGTTCTTTTCCCTTTTTTCAGATCTTACAACATTTATACATAAAAAAATTAGTCACGGAAACATTTCCTTATTCGCAGTTTATGTCCAAGATAATAAAATCTCCTTATTGTTTTTAACACTGTATTAAGGGTTGATTGCATGTATATATCTAGTTTTAAACCATAGATTTACTAAAAATTTAAGAAGTGGATTTTTTTGCAGATTATGTCACTAAATCGTAACTGCCTTAAAAAAAGAGTGCCCGATTTTAGAAAGAAAGTAATATTCTTCATTTCTCATTTTTACATTCAGATTACAATTTGCAATCGAATAAAGATATTACTTTTTAACGCGATAAGAGATTATTTATCGCTTTAATGAGCAGTTTAGCTTAACTATATTAGAATGATTTGAAGAAAAAAAAGGTTTTATTGATAATGTCATTAAGATTTTTTTGTTTTTATTTGGCTTCTAAAATATTGAAAATTTTGGAACAGCAAATAATATTATAATAACCATACATTATAAATCTAAATGCATGATACGACTTCATGCCTCGTTGTGATTATTTATGCCAAAGGTTTTAATTATTCTATAGTGTAAGTTTTTTCATATCAAATCATTCAAATGTATGCTGTCAACTATTATAGCATTTCTTTATTCAATAAATATTCATAATTCAGTTTAGACAGACGCTTGGAATAAATTACCAAACAGAAACTCATTTCAGACGTCTGGTCTCATTTTGAAAAACACCATAAATTCGTTAATTTTAATAAACATTACCTTTCCTCTTGTTCAAACGATGGGCGAATATCAAATTATGTTCAGAAGTGAACCGAAACTAATAATAATTCACGAGTACACCACGTATAATTAGATCTTAGAACGGACGTCGAGTCAACTTGAATTTATCGAATTTTTAAACCCGTTTACTGGGGATGGAAATAATGGATTAGATTCCTTGTTACATATATTAGAACTATTGGAGATGAGTTGGGAATTGTTCCTTATAATCATCGCCCTCTGGCTAGTTTGGATGTAGAATATTGATTGGCTGATTTAGCTTGATAGTATGTCTTATTACAAGTAGTCCAGGATAATTTTTGAGCTTTGAAAATTCTAGTGGTGATTTCAGAGTGTGAGCAGTTGAATTATCCGTTATCTAACTTCGGGAATATGAGAATACCAACTCACGTTTTCTTTCTTAAAAAATTAGTTACCCATCGTATGAGTAACATCATTAAGAAAATACCAAAAGATTTAATATTATCTTGTAACTATGAAAAAAAGAAGTGCAAATGAAAATATAACATTTGAATGTCTATTTTGTTGCCAATAATGGCAAAGGAAATAAAACATAAATCTAAGGCGTTAGAAATTTTGAGATTAAAACAAATCAGTATTAATAAAACGGAAAATGTTACATCATCTGCTCTAGAAATAGACAAGTAAATTTTAAATTAAAAAAAAGAGATGACGTACAAAATATAAAAAATAAGCGCTAAAACAGAATTGAACGATAGTAAGTATTCACAAACAATACGTCTTGATTTCAAATATGTTGCCATTGAAATATGGTAATTAACAGTCAAATTTCTGTCAATTTACTTTTTCCATGATATTAAAACAAATTTTGAAAATTAGTAGTTTCTAACTTCAAGCAATGCTAGCAACCATCGATGCTTTTCTAACTCTTTCCAAACACAATTTTCAAATTATCTGAGTACATGAACTTGTATATTTTATTTGTGAAATGGAGATTGCCTTGTTTCATTTCAATTATTATTGAAAATATGTCCGATTTTTAAGGGAAAGGCTCTAAGAACATCTTTGCCTGAGATTCGTTAGTTCACCCTAGTTAGTATTGTTCAAAGCAGAGGAATTATTTTTACCCCCTAACAGACCTTTCACTTTTTACTGCAGGGAAACAGCTCTTTCTACTTCGATAATAACGTAATGGAGAAAATTCATTACTCCATATAGGAAATGATGAATATTGTTCAGTTTTCCCGGCTGTGTTCCTGGCAATATATTAAGTTCAAAGTTGAAGAAATATAATAGACCTAATGATATTGGACATTTGTTCGTAAATAGCATATTAGTTCTGAAAATTGCTTAGGAGTTTCATCTTAAGAATGTTATGCTTGAAGACGATAAGACTCTTGTTTATAAGATCTCATTCTTTAGGATTAAAGATCACATTAGCACAGCTGGAAATGAAGCAACCAGTAAAGTAGCTAAGGCTACAGCAGCATCTCAATATTTTCGATAGTTCAATTAAACTGCTAGGTCAATGCAGATACAGGTTGTTTTACTTTTCTGATTTTTAGAAAGGTAAATGTTTCTAGATGTATAACCAATCGATATATTTCTCAAAAAGAAACGTGCTACGTATTATACTCCAATTAACTAAGATGATATTGAACATTATTACTCAGCTGTATATCACGAATAACGTAACAAAGTTGATATCTGGTAATACGAACTTTTTTCGGTGCTCAAACACCCAAAATCAAAAACATTTTGGATATTATCTTTCATTGTCATTTTACCAACATTTAGAATAATATTTTCCCACTTCTTCATCGAAAATGCTGTTTCCATTTAATTTATTCAAAGCTAAATAAGCAACTTGGTTGAACTGCTGAATAATTTATCCCTTTTTCAGTGTACATTGTTGTCTGGGTAGTGGAATCTTCGTCTTTTGTCAGATATGAAATCCGTATTGGTTTGAGCCACTTTGACAAGAGTGAATTTTATCTGCATTTTGTTCTCCTTATTCAATTTTACTTTTAATATTGTGATATTTTTTTCTTTAGTTCGTTTAGTTTTTCTCTCGACAGGATAGCCTATTTGGTAGAGCGTTGGACTCGTATTCTTAGGTTGCGAGTTCGAATTCCGCCTGCCAAAGATTCTCCGCGTTGCAACTGTCGTGGTCACAAAGGTCTCCATGTTGAGAATAATTCTACTGGGGGATTGAATCCAGATCTAAATTACGATATGTCACAGGATGAATGAATGCTTGAATGAAGTCCGCCTCGTAAAAAGCGTATGTGACATGTATGAGCTAGAAGTCAGTCTTCTGCCATCAGATGCTCAGGGGTCCATACCCTCAGAAGTTGTATATATAGCAGAACTTCTAGCTATACTATTGGCAGTTATATTTATTATAAGGGATTAATTGAAAAATATGGACATCATCTCAAATTCAAGATCAACCCTACAAACACTACAAGCTCCCAACGAAGATAAATGTTCATACAGGAATTTAAAAAGTTAATGGTTAAATCTAAACTCAATATTATTCAGATTTGGGTAAAACCAAATATAGGGATTGAAGGCAATGAGAGAGCGGACTTTTACGCAAAAATAGCAACTAAAAAAAGAGACGATTTATTATTCTTTTAGTCCAAATGCAACTCAGCTGCGAACTGAAATGAATAAAAATAATTGAAAAGTGGCAGGTATATTGAGAAGCCCCCAATAAAGGGGTTTGGAATAAAAAAATTATTCAAACAGTTAATCTTAAAAGACTACATGGGGAGTTTTTCATAAACCAAATCATAACTGGTAATGGAGTTTTTAATGCTCACCAAACTAGGTTTTTGGAAAATCTGATAAGTGCAGATGTGGTAAATCTTTTGGAACTATTCTGCATATTATACAGGAAAGTGAATTATGGAAAAATACCCGCTCAACATGGGAATTATTCTGGTGAAATTTGGATATCAAATTTCAATTTAAACTCCTTTTCTTTAGGGCAAGTACTTTCGAAATTATCAATAATCTTATGTAGTTGGAATCCGTGGAGCATGATTGAACTTACTCTTTGTTTTGACATTAGTTATCTAACGTCTATATTATATATGGTAACTATATTTTGTTTATATGTTATTTACTTTTGGGTTACCAAGAGCTTACTTTGTATATAGTTGTTTCATTTCTTTTTCCTTTTAACGGCATTTTCTTAATTAACGTTGTTTACAATTTTATGTTCTTCTAATAACTGTTGAAATATTTGCAAATGACTGTACTAGGAGACACGGTGACAATTTTTGAGATTTTAAATTCGTTTTATTTTCCGATATGGCCCTTTGAATTAAGTTTTACGATAATTAAGTTGATTAACCTACACTTCCGTGCTGGGTGGGGGTTGCTTCGCGGCGGCCCATTGTTATATCCGAATGGCTTCGGCTGGGACGGAGAATATCTATGCCATAACCTCAGAAGCTATTGCGCCCCTTCTTCCGTTGTAAAGCTGAATACAACAACAATCTTTTGTCTCTGTCTACCATTTTTCCTCCATAATATTTTAATTTCTTTTTAATAACAGATATCTTTCTTTAACAACATTATTTTCTTTTTTATAATAAATATTCTGGTTCCAATCAGACCTTCTAGATTTTTTTTAAATTAAAATTTCCATTATAAAAATGTTAATAACAATTAGAAAGTACTAATGATAAATATATCTACGATCTTTAGAAATCTGAGCACTTTTCATGACCCTTGCTTCAGGATTGTCAACTAACCGTCCTGTTGAGTCTCATAACTGGACTGCTTTCGTACGATCTCTTATAGAATAGCCTCTAATGGGCTCAAGACCAACACTTGGGATTTTTGCTGCCCATGAGAAGCAAGTAACAAATCGAACAGGAACAGCTTTTCTTAACAAGTCCTTCGCATGTCTCGAGGGAGAGAAGAAAGAAAACGATAATTCGCATCTGGAAGGGAGGAGAAGCCTTAAACGGGGCGATTACTCGGGAAACTCGAGTTGTTTGGTTTGTCGCACCTGAAGAAAATGTGCTCTTGGAGAAATAGATTCCGAGAAACACCATTAATTTTATTACTTGATTCATAACTTTCATCTAAAAATCGGTGCAAGTTAACACCAATTTTAAATCTTACACAAGTTACCTCAATTATTAATACAAATCCCATTTTTCGCTAGTGCATATAGTTTTTCTTTAATACGCTGTTTTGATCAAGTAAGTTCGTAGTAAAAAAATGGAGAAAAAATGCAGAATACTAGAAAAGTTCAAACTATTTTTTATATTGTTATCATTATTCCTTCTTCTATCACCACAGGATTACTCATATGCCGTTATACATTTAATCCCGGATCTGCATGAGCTTCCTTTAGGGAAAAGGAAATAGAAATAATTTTAACATCATTTTTAAAAAATATGCCAGCTCACATATTTCGTAAAGCAATGCTTTCATTTAATTAAAAAGAATTTATTAAGAAAGATACTTTAATGAAGCAAAAGGATTAAAATAGTTTAATAATTAGAATGGTATGATTCAGATATTTTTTTTAGAAAAGAATGACAATGAAGGCAGTCACTGATCATTCTAGACAATTCATGAACCTAAAAAATAAATTACTTTTACATTATTATAAGAACATTTTTTTTGAAATTACCTATTATCTTAATATGTTTGTTATACCATGTCAATGCATTTCTTTTAATACTTAGGATATTTATTAAATAAAATTCACCTCTTTAAAACAAAATTTTCGAGTTTCAGACATCATTCCTTTGTTCTACTATCTGCACTCCATGATTAAATGAATTGTACTCATTACGAGGTATTTTTAAGCTCGCTATTTATTTTACTGAGAGTGGTATCATGATGATAATTCCCTGAAAACTTGTGTAAGTAGACAGAACTTCTTAAAATAATTAGTAAGGTATTGAAAGTGAAGGAAACTTTTTATATATACTTTCAGAATCCTTTTATATTTTCCTAAATTAATAGCTTTTTTCCGATTTATAAATAGCCATGTTAAATATAAAATTTTTAAGTAAAATTAATTAATTGAAATGAATCTATTCTAAATTTTTTTAACAGTTCTAAAATTTTCCAGTTCTATAAAATGCAGATGCTCACAGTTTTCCGGTTATAAAATTATAAAAATAAAAATAGGAATGACGATTTAAAACCTGAAATTCAATACATTTTTTTTCTTAACATCGTTAAAAGATAACTACTGATTTAATATTTCAAGCTGTTTAATTTTTACTAACTCAATGCATGTTTAAAAAGAACATTTTTAATGTTGCCAAATTTAGCCAGTAATTGAATCCCAGTTCAAGATTTTTTTCTGGACAATGCTTTGATTTTGTGAAAACTCAGACCTTGTAACTTACTAATGATCATGATGAAAGCTCATTTTATAGAAATTGCAACCATTTCACCTTTTCTTTTCAAATTGGCCGATTCTCATTCGGCCGTTTTTCTTCATCTGATATCACTGGGCGCCCCCTTTCTAATTAAAAAAAATCCAATGCTGAGTTAACATGTGTGCTGCTTTGCTAATCAGACGATTTCTAACCCAAATACAAAAAAATTCCGAGACTCGAGAAAGGTAACCAAACTGGATAACTCTTCATTAGTAATGCCGATCAGTTTTTAAAAATGGAACCAACAAATAACAGTGCTTTAAACTCATTTGTCGTTAATTAAAATATTTACTTTTCATATTTTCCACCATTTCACGGTCAAGTACAATATAAATACTTGCTACGAAGAATAATATTTTCCATTAAATGCTTCAAACAATACTCGCAAAACAAATCTCAAAAGTCATGGATCAGATGACACGCTAACACCAATCGTAAAACGAATGAAACGTAATATTTACATATTTTTTGAATATAATATAAGGAAATTATTTAAAACATCAGCAAAATTATTAGAACATTTATAGAAAATGAAATCTTTCTCTTCAAATATTTATAACAAATATAAAGTTAAAAATATTTTCATTATCTAATACATCAAAAATCTAACACGTTACATATTTACAAAAATATACATATTTAGTGGCATATTCAGTTATTATGAATAATTGTATTAAAAAGAGAAATAGAATTATAAATATTTTTCAGCAGTTCTCTAAATTATTATCTTGATATTTTGAGAGGAGGTAAACAGATGAAAAATATTTCTTGATAAATAAAAAAAAGAACTCATTTACTGAAATAGAAAGCATGAAATGTTTGTATTTAGAATTAGAATTAAAAAATATTTTGCTAATTAGTAAAAAGAAAAAAGTACATTTCCATTTTAGCTTTGAACAGATGTTGCCAATTTATATTTGGATGGCGAAAAATAAACAAATCCCCTAAAGGGAAAGAAAATTTATCAAAGAGAAAGGCAAATCTATTTTTTCTCCTATTTGAAAGAAATCCCATTTCGTCGGTGACTCAATTAAAGCAAAATATCTCATCACCACGTAGAAGCAATTTAAGGGACGTCTTTATGATTTGAATTATTCAGTCTTATTTTTCTTTTTTAGTTTGTGTGTGTGTGTGCCTGTGTCTCGAGATAAATTAGTTATCACAGGAGATATCTGTATTTCTGAGATTGATAAATTGTTATAACAACTTCAATGAAAAACAAAATAGAAAAAGATTGTGCTATTTGCAAATTAGTTGAGTTTAATTAAGTCTTATTTTGTGATTTTTTGTTGCTTCACATTATCTTTTATCTACCAATCCATTCACATTGTAATGAAACAAGACTTAATGAGATTTCTGAAAGCAATGTCTTTAATGAACAAATTATAATACTTATTTAAAATTTTGGTATATAATTTTTGAAATCTCGTTGTATGGTTTTAATGAGTTAATCATTCAATCAGAATTTTAATTATAAACAGTTAAAACTGCAAGTTTTATTTGCTAACTAAAAACGAAATTTTTTTTGCAAAGCGAAAACCCCAATAAAACAACAGATAAGAAAGACAATAAATATTTTGAAACAGTTTCTTTAATCGTCAATAAATTTTATTGAATTAAAGATTAAAATGTTTGAATGAAAAAAATTCAATTGCTTTATAAAAACTAATTTTTTCTTAATATAATAAGTTTCTCTTGGATTAAAAATGTTCAATTATATCTGAAAGACCAAGTTTTTCCAGTCTAAGTTATAAAAATGTTTGAAGTAATATACAAAACATAAAAAATTATATGAAAAAACTATCTTTAAGTTAAATTTTATTTTGCTGCTTTTGGAGAGCTTCAAGAATAAACAAAATCTCACTCTGAAATTACCATGAGACTGTTATTTCGATGGATTGACTTATATTTTTTAAAATATGTTAAATATATGCGTTATGCATAACCTGAAACCAATACGCCTGAGTTATAATTATGACACCTTTATTAAGTTTTCAAACAGGTACATGAAAATTGTCACAATTGGTTTAATTCCTTCTGTTTCTTTTCCGAAATCGAATGACTCAGAGCACGAAAAATGGCCTAGGCGTTGCAGAATAAACAGTATGTCAAATAGTATGCAATTAATATAAGGCCTTTACTCAAAAACATCTATCATCGCTTCGGGTGAGATCAATGTGTTAGGAATGCTGTCTTTTTTTTTCTAACTTTAAGTTTAAAATTTTAAATGTAAATAAATTCTTAGGAAAACATTGAAAAAAAGTGTTCGTATTTAAAAATCAATTGATAATAAATACCACAGGTGAAACCCCGACGAGGTATTTTATTCTACTTGATTTCAGAAATTGTATTGATGTCTACTAGTGTTAAACAATTTTCGTCCAATTAATCAATTTTATTCCCTTATTTAGTCTTTTATCCTTATATTGAATTATACGTAATCTTTCAGGTTCACTGGTGTGCTGTAGAAATTTGAAGAGGACGGTAACCTTGTCATCCAGCTAATGGGTCACTAAAATGAGACGATGATCTAATAAACTAGTGCCTTAGGGGACACATTAATCTTTAATTTTCAATCATTCGTCTCACCCTTTTCTAATAACTTAAGATCTAGTAGTTTTAATCCTAAATTTATCTATTGATCCAAGGTAAAATTAATTTGAAAATTGTATCGCTTTGAAATAATCGTTAATCTATAGTTGACTCGTGTTCATGGATTGGGCAAGATTGAAAATCTTCAAACAAACCAGATAACAAACTTGGGGAGAAAAAAACGAAATAGTTTCCCTCAGCGAGCCTTCCTTTGAAGTAAATTGTACTTAATTTATGTCAGCGATGAACTGGTGGCCAAATCTCGGCTACAGAACGTCTTTAAAATATACTTGGACAGCAGTGGTCAGATGATAAGTTCTCGGCTGGTAAGCCTATGGTTTCAGGCTCGAGACAGGATTCCACTAACAACTGTCGTGAGTGTGAGTCTGGCATATACCAAATGTGTCGGGGCCAAACGTCTCCCCTCCGGTATGATTTGGAATTTAGGGAAAGATGGGCCAGTTCAGGTGTCATCTTCGTTATCTGACTTCTATTTAAAATTAAGACGTCAATCTCAAAATAGCCTTGGCGTTATTTTAAAATGGGACGCTAATATAACTAAACTATATGGCAAGTTTTTTGGAAAAACATAGATATTTCAGAATTTTGTTCAAGATGATGCGGAGATATTTACTGGAGGCAAGATATAAATATTTCAACAAGGAAAAAAACCCATAAATTCAGGTAACTAGAAGTAAATTGATCAAAGAAAGAAATTTTTGTTAAAAAAACCTGACTTATCTTCTACTAGAAAGAATTTCTTTAAAAATCTCTAATACCTTACTGTTTGAATAGGATGAAATATACTTTAAACTTTCAATATCCTACGAAAATATTTAACATAGATTTTAAAAATCATATTTCATATACTTTGAAACAAGATTTATGCTTTACATTTTTGAAATTTCGTGGTTCCCAGAGGCAATAAAACTGAACGAGATATATTTAATCACCTCACACTTTTGGCAAGTATAATATATCTGGCGTAAAGGTTCTTTCCACAATCCGGGAGAAATTTGAAACGGCAAAAGATATCTGCGATTTCCGGGTAATTTAAACTTTCCAATTTAATTTTTCTACTCCACTTATTTCTCCAACATCGCATTTCAAAATATATTTCTTTTAAACTTGGGTTTTCAGTTATGTTAGTAAAAATTATTGATACGAAATGGATTTGCTGTTGCATTTGCTGCAAATTAAAGCTTTGCTGCAATCTAAAGAACTGAAATCAAAAGGGGAATATTTAATATGCAAACATTTAACTGAAATCTCGAGTGAGCAACAAGAAATTTAAGCATAAATTTTATAGTATTTAACTTTTACTACGAGTTCTAAAGATAATTTAAAGAATTCAAATGACGGTTGAAAAAAATTGCAAGAATTAAGTAAAACTACTTGATATTTATGGCGTTGAGATGGGTTGAGGTTAAGATAAATCGATAAAGACAGATTTAAATTCAATAGATTTGATGGTTTCTGCTTTTTTTTATTGAATTCCAGGTGCAATTGTAAGTAAGGGGTTATGATAGTCAGAATTATTATTTGCTACATTTTTCAAGGATACAAATACTTCCGTACAGATATCAATCTGCGAAGTTTAATAAAAGAATTTTGATAAATTAGAAAAAAATCTGTTTTTCGATATGACCCATTATCAAACATATTCATCACAAATCTTTTTACTGTAGTCTTCTAATCTCTCTATAATTGAATTTCAAAAATAAATATTATCTTTAGAGCAAAGCATTGTAGCTAATACACCCACTTGAAAACTTCTACAGCTCGAAAAAAATCATCTGATATTTCACAAAGTAGGTCGACATTTTCAACTGATGATGAAGCTTAAATGTTATAGAAACAAATGCTTCGCTCTAAACAGAGAGTCTGAAACCACTGATTTTTAGTTTGTTTCCTTTAAAACAGGTTGCTAAAAACTCTAGGAGGCAAGCTTCAATTTATTTTCTTAAAAATAGAGTGAGGTGAAGAGCGTTAAGAGAAAATTATCTCCAGTTTCAAACCAAAACCATTCTTACTTTTGGAAACATTTCCGTACTTAAGGTTACATTCGTGATTGTGAATTTGATCCGTTTACCTTTTGTGATCATCAACAAAAGAAGATCTTTTCCATGTCATCCGAAGAACGTGGAACTTTGCTTCATTGTTATCAGATAGGAATAACTTCCGAAATTTGTTTGCTTTCTTTACAATTATACGCAATAAAGGTTTCCTGATTAAATAGACAAAGCAAATGTCGTTGTTCTCTGAACTGAGTTCTCAAACACTTCCACCTGTGGTGGGGTGTTCGGGTTTTTTAATAAATTAGGTTTTGTGTAACAATTATTTATTAGAAAAAAAAGGTAAGTTACACACAACACAATATAATTTTAAAAACTACACAAACACATAGAAAAGTTTGAGATGCGTCCATGCCGGTTGCTTGAGCTTTACTGGTGTTTTCGCGGTTTGCACTCAATAGTCTAGGAGGCGCAGCAGTTCCGGTTGCAGTCAATAGTGGCTGCTACAATCTCCCCCTCTGTCTCTGATGACGTCCCGACGAAGAGACAGGACGAAAAGTATTGGGAGGTCTTTTGGCAGTCTGTGTTATCTGTTGTGGCTTTTTGAGTTCCTGGGCAAGGCGATTTGATGTAGATGATTCGGGCACACAAGGAGGTTGTTGAGTAGTAGTGCGTGGTGGCACGATGGGTTTTGGCGGTCTGCCTCTTTTTCTAAGAGGGACAACTGGAGAAGTATCTACATCTCTGAAGGGCGAAAGAGCAGACGTATGGTGGTCGCTATCGGTTCGGATGGCTTGCCAAGGCTGGCTAGCACATATGAAGTAGGATACTTCTGGGTGAGGATCAAGTATGGTCCGTCCCATTTTGGAATAAATTTTGAAGTTTTTTTCTTCGTGTGTGTTACTTATGGGGTGTAAAGTAACCCAAACTTTATCACCAGGAGAATAAAAAAATTGACGTCGGTTTTTGTCGTAGTATTTTTTCGTTGAACGTTCTCGTATGTCATTTGTAATGTTTGCATTTCTTTTCAAATACGGTGCGATTTCAGGAACGAAATTATCGTTTTCGACAACAGTCCTAAAATCTTGAACCACATCGTCTACAGTTCTTAATTCCCTTCCGAATTGTAGGAAGTCAGGTGTATGTCCTGTAGTATCACAAACAGCTGAATTCATAGCAAAACGAATATACGGAAGTTTTTCTTCCCAACTATCGTGGTTGTTTCCCACAAGAATAGCCAATCGAGGTTTTAGATCACGATTTTTCCTTTCTACAGGATTAGCCTGAAGCCTGAGGGTGATAAACTGGAGTAAGACATTGATCTATTTGAAGAACAAAACATATTTGTTGGAGGATGGCGCTAATGAATTGCGGACCATTATCACTTATAATACGTTTGGGAATAACATATCTTAGAAATACTTCTTCTACAATGTGATTGCACATTCTTTTGCAGTGGCTGATTCCAGAGCAAACAGTTCTATCCAGCGGCTTGCGCAATCTCCAACGATAAAGATCCATCGTTTACCAGTAGCGCCTTGGGGTGATGGTCCAAACAAATCAATTGACATTGTCTCAAATCTTTGAGATTGGATAGGTGTCCTTATAGGTCCAGCAGGCTTCAAATTAGTAGACTTGTACCGAGTACATTCCGGGCATTTCTTTACATATGCAGAAATGGTAGACCGCATTCCTATCCAGTAATAGCGCTCGGTTATTCTATGATAAGTTCCATCTTCACGATAATGACGTGCAGTAGGTGCATCATGGTATTGTTTAACACGTTTGGAATTTCATGAGATGGAACAACAAGTTGTGGCTCTTCTGTATCCGCATCAGGAACAAGGCGATAGAAGACTTCTTTGTTCATCAAATATCCTCGTCCAGTCCAGTTTATAAAATTTTCATCTATCGGTGATGATTCAAAGCTTTCAATTATTGGACGCAAATTATCATCTTTCAATTGAGAATCACGCAGTTCTCGCAGGCATGTCTGCTATCACAATATTTCAAATTTCACGAGAAAAAATTTCTTCTTCGCAAACTGGGCGTGAAAGGATATCAACAATGACGTTTGCTTTTCCGGGTACATATTGAACTTTCAAGTTGAACGATTGAATTTCTAAAGCCCATCGAGCAAGTCTTCCTGTTGAGGACTTAAGAGTCAAAAGCCATTTCAAAGGTTGGTGGTCAGATGCCACTGTTACTTCTGAACCTTCTAAGAAAACCACGGAACTTTTTGAGGGCCCATACGGCAGCCAGAGCTTCTCGTTCTGTAGTTGAATAGTTGCACTCTGCTTGAGAAAGCAATCTGCTTTCATATTCAATAGGGTGTTCTTCAGAGCCTGAGACTTGAAGTAAACAAGCACCAAGGGCATAACTTCTAGCGTCTGTCCGAAGAACGTATGGTTTATTTCCATTAGCTTGCTTCAACACGGTAGGTGTTATGAGACAAGTTTTTAAGGTGTCAAAGGCATTTTGCTGGGTGAAACTCCATTCCCATTAAGCTTTTTTCTTTGTAAGATCACTAAGAGGTCGTGATATTGCTGCAAAGTTAGGAATATATCTGCGGAACCAGGAAGGAAGGATTGTACTTCTTTAACATTTTTGGAAAATGGCATTTTCTGAATGGAGGGAACTTTTTCCTGGTCAATTTCAATTCCTTCTTGTGTAATCCAAAATCCTAAATATTTGACACGTGATGAAGCGAGATGACAATTATCTCTATTTGCTTGCAATTTAAAAAGTAAGAGTCTTTCGAAAACAGCTTGTAAATCAGAGAGATATTTCTCTAATGATTCTTACAAAATGATGATGTCATCGAGATATGTGAGAGTGAAAATGTCATCAAGACCATTTCGGAAACGGTCCATTAACCTTTGAAAGGTTCCAGGGGCATTCCTCAAACCAAATGGCATTCGTAAGAACTTGTATGTTCCAAAGGGACACACAAATGCAGTTTTGTCTTGATCGTCTGGATGAACTTCAACTTGATGATATCCTGCTCGAAGATCAATGGTTGACATGACAGGAGTAGGTTTTGCGTCATGCAGCAAATCATCCATTCGTGGAAGAGGGTAGGAATCAGGAATTGAAATAGAGTTCAGCTTTCTGTAATCGATGCACAGGCGCATTGTACCATTAGGTTTTGGTACCAATATTACTGGCGAAGCATGTGGAGATTCACATTCTACGATAATTTCTTCTTCCAAGAGCTTATTAATTTCTTGTCTTAAAATTTCTTTCTTCGCAGGACTCATTTTATAAGGTTCCACTGAAATTAGAAGGTGGTCACTGGTATTGATTCTGTGTTGGATAAAAGGTGTTGGCGCTCCCCCTGGCTGGAAGCATGTCACGCATTTTTTATGGAATTAAAATCTTGTCGCTGTTGAGGAGAAAGATGTGTACCTTCATCATTAAGAAGTTGACAAGGTTGAGGCACAGTGGGTACTGTTAGGAAAGCATTTATATTAGGAGGCGTTTCTATGAAATCATACTTCTTTTGAGGGGTTTCAGAGAAGTACCAATGTTTCTTCTGGATATCTAGGACGATACCTGCAGAACTTAAAAAATCAACATCGAGAAGAGTTCAGTTTCCTTTGGCGTGTTTCAACACTATAAGATCTGTTGGAATATTTTTCCCTTTTACAATAATATTCACAATGGTTGTGAGTATTTCTGTGTTTCGAATATGTCCATCGGCTAATGTCATATCAATTGTTTTCTCTTCAAATTTCATACCATGCTCTTTGAGAAGTAGGTAGTTTTTCACCGGCCACAAAATGTGTAGCACCTGTATTAGCACACACGGCTGCTTTTTTATTGCAGAGTGAAACTTCAATTATGTTCAGCGGGCGAACATCTGTTGAAAAACTATAGAAAGTCATTTGATTAAGATTTGCTGGGAAATCATCGCTTTCTTGGTGCTTTGGAATGCATATGTGGCATTTAGATTTTATTACTCCAGGATTTCCACAGCCGTAACAAGTTAATGGTTTTCTAGCTTCTTGTAGTATGTCAGGGCTTATTTTCTGTGCTCTGTCATTGCATAAGGAGTCCCGCCTACTTTGATTGAGAACTCCGGGATCCCGCCTACTTTGACTGGGGAACCCAGACAGAGGTTTCCTATCAAAAGTTTGTTGATATTGCAATTTTGGACCTTTGGGGTAAAAAGTTCTTTTGCCTTTATCAAGCCTGACTTGGTCAGTTTGTTTTGAGTAATATGGCTTATCCAGACAGTTATTCGACATTTGGGATTCTTTCTTGCTTGTTCACAAGTTGTCATAAGCGTCTAGTTTTTCTACTAGGTCATCAGGGGTAACCCAATCACACCATATGTCTAAGAAATGATCCTTTACTTCTGGTGGTACCCGTTTCTTCATTTGATCTAGGATCATCAAGTTCAATTTATCAAAATCTTGGATGTGGAGTTCTTCTAACCATCCTTCGAAGTAATTTCTCAGTTCAAAATGGAAATCTTTCCATGGTTTGTCCGGAGTTTTTCTATGAGTTACGAAAAGACGTCGCAATTTCTCTGGACTGAGTTTAAATCTTTGCAAAAGTAAATTTTTCACATGCTTATAATATTGAGCGTTTTCTTCAGGTTCGCGAGCAATTATTTGTGCTATTTCATTTGGAAGCACACCAAGCAAATGTGCTACCAAAGAGTCTTTTTCTATTTTCAAAAATTTAATTTGGCGTTGAAATAAATTTTAAAAAAGTGATATATCATTTTCTTTGGGATCAAATGTTTGAATCAAATTGTATAATTGCAGATTATTTGGAACATTGGCAACAGCAGGCGATGAAGTACATTGGTGAGCTTCTATCTGAAGTCGAATTTTTTGAAGTTCAAATTCTTGTCTGTCTTTCTCTTCACTTTTTTGGCGTGCCAGTCTTTCTTGTTCACGAGCTTTTCTTTCCTTTTCTTCAGCTTTTTCACCAGTAGAAATAATGTCGCTTTCTTTGGATATTCTTTCTTCAATAATGTTGTTTAAACATTCGCGCACAAAATTTGCATCGTATTCCTCGGATGTAGTTATTAGGGATTTTAAAGTTAAAATCACAGCATTTCGAGAAATGTCGATATTCATTTCACGAGCTTAAGTTTCCAAGTCACACTTTTTGCCCTATCCCAGAAAACTCATTTTTTTAAAGCCACTATTGCACTTTATCTTGTAAAAATGATGCCAAATTTGTACACAATATATATATATATATATATATATATATATATATCATTATGTATTAACACACCGTTAATACATAATCAGTTGGAAAAAAAGAGAATAAATATATGCTTAAATAAAATATATGAGAATATTTAGACTGTATTTATATTGGAATTTTTATAAATTTTGAAAAATCCATGTAGAAAAGAACACAATCATAAATTGTTTCCAACTTATAATAAATTCACCTTATGAGAAGAATACTTTCAGCATATAAGAGCGATAACAACAAAAAATCTAAGTGGATATGCTCTACTCAATACGATAACAAATTATCAGCATCGAAAATGCATATTAATCATGCGAGTTCAGTTCAGCGCAAAGGAAAGCTATTGAAGAGAGTTGTGTTTTTCAGGAAATAGTATTGCTGAGTCAACCAAAAATTATACACTGGCGTGAGTTCAAGGTTATAATCGAACTGCACTACGCTTACTTAAAATGATTCAATGATTATACATTGTAAGATTGATTATTTTCTTTCCAAAACGGTGAGAAATCTTTAAAAATATAACACTTTTATTAAATTTGTGTATGCTTATTCTAAAATTATCAATTACACCAATTCTTTAAAATATGATTTAAGACATACAGCAATAAAATAATTTGATATTTTTAAACACTGGTAACATATTAGTAACAAAATATTCATACATATTTTTCAAAATAAGTACTGAATGCTCCGAGATAAATTGCTATTCATAATTACACATTGTTTATAAGATTTAATATCAATTCAAATTAAATCAATACATCTTGCGACTTTGCAATTAAATTTTTTTGTTGTAAGAACAAGGAATTTTCTACACAAGACACTCAAACTTATCAAAAATTATCCTTCGGATCAGGAATGTCCAAGAGAATCAATTACCTACGGATGAGGTTTTCTTTAATCCTTAACCTATGGATTAGGTTTTTATAGCTGTTCTTCCGTCGGATACGGAGTCTGAAAAAAAAATTGCGAGCAAAGTCCAAGCAACGGAATCCTTAAAATTAAATAAACCGGTTGGGCGCCAGTTGTGGTGGGGTGTTCGGGGGTTCTAATAAAGTAGGTTTTGTGTAAAAATTATTTATTAGAAAAAAAGGTAAGTTACACACAACACAATATAATTTTAAAAATTACACAAACACATAGAAAAGTTTGAGATGCGTTCATGTCCGTTGCTTGAGCTTTACTTGTGTTTTCTGGTTTGCGCTCATTAGTCTATGTGGGGCAGCAGTTCCGGTTACAGTCAATAGTGGCTGCTACACACCTACAAAATGCTATTTAGTTTCCAAATAAAAGATTAAAATAAAATTTGTTATGTATATTTCAATATATCACGTCAGCATATAATTTCCTGAACGGCTAAGCACTACGTGCTCTTGCGAGTTAAATTATATTTTTATTCCTTTTAATTGCTTCATTTAATGAGTCACTTTAGCACTGCAAACGATCAAAAAACTTTGTCTCTCATTTATTGTTAATAAAGTATCACATTTCCTATTTATTTCATTTCATATAATCACGTGCTAAAAATGACATTTTTCTAGGTTTTATTTGCTGTAGTCCTTAACTTATTTTTTTAAATCAGAGCTTTTGTAAATGCAATGGTAACGTGTTATAAAAAGCTGATTTTTTTAAATGCTCGTGCAGATAATAAAATTTCAATTTTTCGCCTACGGATTTTTTTGACACCAAAAACCTTATCCCAAAAACAACGTCATGTTCTAACATGATAAAAAATTAATTTAAAAAACACAAAATCTATTGATTATAAAATGTTAGAATAACATTAGAACTGTGTCAATTGTAACTGGTAAGGTTTCTACCAGTTATAATTGACACAGTTCTAATGTTATTCTAACTCATAATGTTATTCTGACTCATAATAGACAAATGAACACAAACATACATTTTCACGAAGTTACTAAAAAATTAAATTAAATCATTAGCTGATGTTCTTATTCAAGAAAGGATCTTACAGTATACACTTTAAGGATCACAAAATGCCTCAATCCAGTATTTGTGTTTCTAAATACTAACTCTCAGTAGACTCAGTAGACTTTCTAAGTATAACTCTCAGTAGAGTAATTTTCTAGCAGAAACATTTGAAAATTTTACAATGATTGGTAAAGTACAAGTAGGTTTTTCTTTTGGGAAAAGAATTGATATGCATTGATTCTTTATACATATCCATTCTTTCTTTTATTCCCCATTGTGATAGAATAATGCTGTTAGTTAAATTTACAATTTTTTTAGAAAGAGAAGAGTAAATTTTTTTTAGTGATGGAAGAGTAAGTGAACAATATTTTATGCCAATATTTGGGTCAATATTTTGTGCCTCCAGATACCTAAGCAAATATAAACACAATTACTATAGAAATTAAACTGATAATATGTTACAACTACTATGTCTTAATCACTTTTATATCTATAAAATGCTTGAAATAGAGAAAAGTAATAAATCTGAAAACCTTTCTTACTGTAATTAGTCCATTAGTGCTTTAAAAGGGCAATTTTATATCCACCACTCTATTCATAAATTAATTTTGAAATAATGAAGAATCCATATAACATATAAGTGAGCTATTATTATTATAGATCAAAATACAGAATACATAAATACAAAAAGAATAAATTAAAACTCTTTCCTAATGCATTTGCTCAAAATATTTATATTATAAATAGTTTTCCTATGAATTCGATTTGATTAAATATTTCAATCAGCAGATGCTTTAATTTTTTGCTCATAGAAATGAATTCTAGATTAATTAAAATTATTTATAGTGTAAAGAAGACGTAACTTTGTCTCCTTTTGAAGAGACACATGTTCGAAGATTGTTAATTCTGGCCAGCTGCGAGGGTATTCTTCCTTTGTTGCACATTGTGTTTCTCCCGCTGTGATGTTATCCTTTGGAAGGAAGGGAGTCAGATAATGGAGAACTCATGCGATGGCGGCCCTTTGAAGAATGGAACTGTGTCAAACCCCTCGATGGGGCTATTTCTTCTATGGACCTTTCCAAACTGGGATAAAGTTCCAATAATGAACAACATATGCGTTTTACGACCCATTGAAGAAAGAAGTGCTAAAACCTGCAGATGCGAATATTTGTGTATTATGAAGGTTCTGATAAGAGAGTGGATGTTTTGAAAATATTCCCATGGCTGAGGGCCGACCAATAGGAGTATTTCTGAAGAATTATTGGATGATCGGCATCTCCAGCACGCTAATGCGAGTCTGAGAGGCGGAACTTCACCAATGTTAAAATGGAAGGTTTTGAGACAAGCGGGGACGAAAGAGAAGCTGAACCGAGGAGACAAGCTGATCCGGTAGACGAGACCAGCTGATCTGGCTAGAGACTGGACGAGAGCTGATACGACAACGAGATGAGCTGTGAACAGAGCTGAAAAGTTGGAGTTGACGAGATACCGCGTGATCTCGAGTTTATTGTAAAGATCTACCGGAAGTTATCCGTAGATCTCTGCAGCTACACGCAATAGCCGGATACGTGGACAGCCTGTGAGTTCTCGTTTTTAGATGTCGAACTAGCAATCCAGTTGTAAATATTTCCCAGAATTTAAGCTAGAGGACGTGTTTTTGTTTTTGTTATTGTATATAGCAATAAATAAAACCTTTGTGTTTAAAACGCTGCCATTTGATTTGATAGACCAGGACCAAGTGATTACAATAGGTATAATAGATATAAAAATTATTTATAGATCATAATCACCCAAATAAACATCGGATTGGTAAAAATTCATACAGTTGATATGCTATTTCTTAAATGATTTTCATCTGAATTTTATTGTTTATTTTTAAACACTTATTTAAAAGCCACACACACACACACAAATTTTTGTCTGACTACTATTTTTACAATTACAAATTTTTGGCTGATGTATTTCGGTAATAAAAGCCCTATCAGAAATTACTTATGGAAGGTTACAGATTCACCGTTAACTTGATCCTGGCCAGGGTAGCTATATCAAAGCGAGATAGTGTAAGTATTATGTCCCGTTATCGAGTGTATAACATTATTTTTTCATAAATTAGGTTGACCACATTATTTCATACTTTTTTTATCTTGTTACGAAGGATGCTATGTGAAAAAACATTCTATTTAATCCTTAATTGGGGAGTTGTGAAATCCTAGACCACTAAGGATGGACTATCATGGTTTCTCTTTTCTATTTTTAGCTCAATCGAATCTGACCTTGTCTTGGGACCTTTACTAAACATGAATTTTTTCAATCGGTTTCAGCGCATGTTTTTTTTAATTCAATCCGACTTGTTGCAATGTCTGTGTGACTGCACCTCCATTTTAGTGCTCCAATCTGACTCTTGAAATTTTTTCTTCAAAATATCATCTGACCTACTAATCTTAGCTAAGAAGCAGAGTTCCGGAGACTTTTAAAGGAAGTAGAAAGTTATTTTAGGCTTAAGGAAAGTTGCACAGAAGATTTTTTCGATGAAAGTTTGCCTTCGATTAATTCTATGCAGTTTTCAAATGCAGTTGATTTTTCACTTAATAATGCATTTTGAAATTTTCTAAAATATATTAATATACCAAGAAAAGTATCTACAGAATTTACAGGTAGATATTTATAATAGTACTTAATTTGTATGCTTAAAATGACTTCTATTAACATGCTACGAATGTTTGAAACATCCTGCGTAAAAATGATGCCCATAAAAAAGGGGTAAATTTTATCCATTATCATTTTTTTTTAAATTTTTACTTTTCATATGATTGTTGAATTTTCCAGAAGAAAATGTATTTGGAAAACTTCTAAAATCTATTCATATATCAAGAAAAATTATCAGCAGAATATATTGGCTTATTTTCACACTAATACTTTCATCTGAAAATTTAATTTGAGCGCATATAAAATGCGGTTTCATAGAGTGTACCTCTCCTTTCAAGTCCTAAATTTCCACCGTCCCAGTTAAGGGTTAAATTACCTCGATTAATGACCTGTTAGAGTATGTTGCATGCCACTCTTCAAGCTCCCAAGGGAACTCCAACACCTTCTGCATTCAACGGTCAGAGCCCATTGAGAAAGGCACTGAGTGATAGAAATTCGCATAGGTTGGAAACCCATATTTCTCCATGCCAAGGTGAAGTTGGCTGTTTCCTCTCCCCAGATTGATAAAGAAATGTGGATTTTGAACAAGGATGTGAATAATACAAATGCCCAGACCCCCCTTCTCCCATAGCTGAATCGTGCATTTTAATATAATGAAAGAAACTGAACATACATTTTGAAGGTCTTTTTTATTAATCAATTGGAAACAAAATTATAATAACTTTTAAATCAATGAAATAAATTTTAAAATAATTTTTTCTATGATTTTAACATTTGACATTTTAAAATTATCATGTTGACTTGGTTGACTTGGTCTCAGATACAGACAATTAAATGCACTTCCTCTGAATAGATGTTTTTCTGAATTTGATTTAAATTTACAGTTTTGGAGTATACTAAATTTCAACTAAAACTCAAAGTGTTTTAAATAATTTGAGTACATTTGAAGTATCAGATCATCATGCAATTGCTTTAATTTATTGTAATACCAAGAGCCTTAAGTTATATCAATATTCAATCGGAATTATATCCCATATTGTGAATTAAATGAAATTTTGCATAATATTTACTTCTTTACAAATTAAATGTGTTTACAACGCAAAAATATTGCAAATAAATGAGTACCCAAAAGGATAAATTATCGTATTCACAGACAGAGAGATATTATCCTAAATAACTGCTTTTTAGTCTCAGAACCTGCTGAAACTTTCAGATTTGTAAAAATTTCCAGTTCAAATATTTCGTCAAGCACAATACTTTCTCTTTATATACACGGCATTAGAAAAATTAACACATGATCAGAAATTATAGTAAGTTTGAAAAGAAATCCTGCAATTTATATGAAAGCTGACTTTAAGAGGGGTAAAATATTTTCTCTATATTGTCTCGGAATACAATACGTGCGGATATACGGTTTTAATCATATTTAAATACCAAAGCGCAGTTTTAAAATTAATATTTTGTTTACTCAATGCTTTTCCAGTGGCGTCAGTAACATCGCCATATTTTCTTCTCCCTTTGGCCTTTAAGGGTTTCTTACGCAACTTTTGAAAATGAACTTTTAATTTAATTTGCAGACTGTTTCCCTGTGCATGAAGCAAAAATGAAAGATTTTATAATAATCTATTTAGCTGCATTGGAATATCTAATCAAAAGCTGGTTATCCCATGAGAAATATACTAAATTTAATATTTCAATTTAATTTTGAGTTTGATGATTTAAGGAGGTAATGGAAACGGCTTCGAAATTGTTCGTAATCCTGTTCCGAACATCCTAAATCCCTGAAGGAGTATACGGTTACGTAAAATGGCACAACATGCTGTGTTTTTATTTTTTCGGGTTCCAGATTTTGTTTTCTAGAAAAATGAGCGTAGGAGGAAATGAGAGTTTTTAACAAAAACAGCGTGGGGAGGAATAGAACTTTTGCTTGCTCTACTTTACAATTAAAAACTTTCTCTGGAATTTTACAATAAAGAGATAACAGAGAAAGGACATTATGGAAGTCCACAGTGGTCTGGCACAGGTAAAAAAACGGACCCTTCTCATCAAATCAGACTTATCTCTGTGAAACAAATGGTATAATATCCAGTTTTGAATTTAGTAGCTACTACCATTGAATCCTTTAATATAAAGTGAAATTAAGTTGAACCATTGTTTCTCTTCGACTGGCGTTATTTTCCCCTTAAAAATTGTGTAACTAGTCAAAACTTTAACTTTCAAAGGCTGATAAGCAGTTCATTAGACCATTTTTCACTTGTCTATAATAGTTACATCATAACTTCTAGTGAAACGTTTAAATTTGAAGCACTTGGATATAAATCCAGATATTTATAGTTAATAATTATCACCATTTATTTATGTTTAAAACTATTTTTCAAACATTAAATTACAATTTAAGTTTTAAAATAATAAACATTTATTCGTGCATAAAAATAAGTGACATATTAATTAAAATTCTCTGCAAATAATTAAATTTAAATAATTTCGTTTTTTTAAAAAGGGATCTGTATTTGTAATTTTTTTCTATTAAAATTTTAATTTTACTATGCATCTCGATAACAGATATTTTAAATAAGAAATTTAAAAAATATTAATTGAAAGTATTTGTAAATTTTAAATTTAATAGAAATTATTTAAAGAAAAGTTCACCAGCCGGGTTCTAACCACTGATTTTGCGCATGCGAATCGGTTACCTAGACAAACTTTGTCGTTGAAACCATCCGGACATGAATCAAGTTATCAGTTTATAAGCTTTACCAAACGTTTAAGGACTATTTTCTCGAAATTGACCGGCCATTGCGTTTTAGTATTTCTAAATGTGTACTCTCATTACACTAAACCTCATCCCGACCTGAGATTTCAACCCCCTGCCCTCGTACCTTGCGAGACGTACTGTTGGTTCTAGTTGACGCTACTTAAAACAAGAGACACACTCTCGGCTTAAAATCGCTCACTGGATCAGGGAGCCTGTCCACAGCAAATACCAATGAAAACAACAAGTTTAATTGATTGTGAATATAGAAAATCCAGTTTTTGAATTTCAATCTTTGTTAAAATGATATTAACGGTTATTAACCCCGTATTATAAGAAGTAAAAAAAATTCTTCGGGAAAAATGTAAAATAAAACGGAATGCTTATGTGCATTGTGGAGGCTGTACTAAAGTGAACTAAAACGAGCTAAAAATCTGTACTATAAATATTGTGACCTCGACTGCTGATTGCCTCTTTTTAGAGCAGTTCATATTTACTACTACTCTCCGAACCCGGAGTTCAGCAGCAGATTAAACTACATTGGTGGCTCGGTAAGTTCGCATTTCTTGTCTTCACTTTTCAGTTTAATCGAGGTACCGAATAATAGATTCAAACAAGTTGTCTTGAATAAAACCAAATAAGATGGTTTAATTGTCATGCTGAGATTTTCATGGTTGTTGATATGAAAAAAATCATTTTCATCGCATTTTCCATCACATTTTGAACTGTTATATTTCTTTACTATTTTCAGCATAATTTTTAGTATTACTACAATGGATGAAATTCTGGTGTTTAGTGAAGATAGGAGTTAAGGTAATGAAAATTCCGCTGTTCCGATTAAGACTCCAACTTTTTGGGACGACCAGCTTAATTGTTTGCTCAACTAGAATCTCAATTTCAATTGATTAATATTACAGTTGATTCTACTAAATTTTATTTTGTAGTTTCAACCTTAAATAGCGATAGTTATGCTTATGCTCAAATAAAATCTAGGTTCATTCCTTAAAATGACAAATTCTGAATAACTTCGTTTGAAAAAATTGCTTTCAAATATTCAGTTAGGTGATGAAAAAAACCCATCAAAACTTCTTTGAGATGCAAACTTTAGCAGCTGATAAAATTTTATCTCAAGTTAAAAAAAAATTATGGTTACAACGCCTACCTGTGCAAATTCAACCAATTTTGTCAATCAGTAATGATAATGTGCAATTAGCTAAAATGGCTGATAGTGTTTTTGAAATTTATAATGAAGAGGTTGTAGCTTGAGTTTCATTAAAGGTTGATTCGAAGATGTTTTTAAATATTGAAAAGCGTTTAACAGCAATTAAGCTGATATTTTCAAAAAATGGAAATTGGTCATGGATCACTTTCTCGCTGAACAGGAGAGGTTCGAAATTCCATCAGTCGCAAATATTTCTGGTGGCATTTTAAATTTGGAAATAAAGTTAAGAATTGAAAGCAAACATGCACTTTTTAACAGGAAAATTAAATAAACGTCCCGTTTCTGCTCCGATGGTAGAAAAAGGTTTAGTGAAGCGCTTATTTGTTTTTAATAAGATAACAGATAGTGAATATTTGTTTGACAAGGGTTCGGTGGGTAGCATTTTACCTGTGGTTAAAGGTCAAAATATTACACATTCAAATTTTCTTTTGGTCGCTGCAAACGGAACAAAAATTAAAACTTTTGGTATTAAATTGGTTACTTTGAATTTTGGGTTTTAACAAAAATGTCAGTAATCATTTATTCTAGAAGCAATTTCGAAACCTAATAGGGCAAATTTTCTTGAAAATGGTGGTGTATTGGTGGATATAAAGTAAAAAAGTTGCTTAAAGGCACCGGTGCCGTAGAGCTTGGGAGAACCATTTCAGATTTCAAATCGTTAATTATTTCGACGGTTAACTGCTTAGCAGTTTTGCCCTATGCCATACGTGCATCGATTTATTGAATTTTGACAACTGCAAACTGAAACTATGTCATTCCTAATGATTATAATTCAATATGAAAATTACTTCGAATCCATAGATAAGTCACGTATTTAATGGATTTCTATTTGAAACAAAGTAAGAAAATATGCCCAAAATAGAAGGTGTCAACTTATTAGATAGTGAAGAAAATAAATCAGTTAAGTGGATAAGTGTAAGTCTTCCTGTATAAATTTGCTTAAGAAATTCGGTGATGTAACCAACCTAGGTCAACCAAAATCACCCGTTCAGACAAAGCACAACATTGAATGTCATATTGAAAATTATGGTGCATCTGAATATTCTGAAGCTTGAAGATTAACTTCTCAAAAGTTACCGGCTGCAAAGTGGGAATTTCAATTTATGGTATCTCAGGGTTGATGCAGGCCATCAAAAAAGTTCATGGGCGAGCCCACTTCATATGGTACCCAAAAAGAGTGATTGAAGTCCATGCAGAGATTATACACGATTAAATTCTGAAACTATTCCGGATAGATTTCCTATTTCTCATGTTCATGATTTGGCTCATAATCTTTTCGATAAAAAGGCATTTTCGACACTTGATCTTGTTAACGCGTATCATCAGATACCTGTTGCTGCAGCTAATGTTTCAAAAACAGATTTATAACTCCGTTTGGATTATTTGAATTCCTTTTTATCTCTTTTGGATTATGTATCACCTCTGAGAGATCTTGATTTTTGTTTTCCCTATCTCGACGATGTACTTGTTGCATCTGAAAATGAAACTGAGCCTCCAAAGCATCTGGAAGAAAAATTTCATAGATTTCAAAAAATATGGACGTTTTAAATGCAGAAAAATGCAATAATCTGTGAAATTCTTGGGATGTTTAATGTGCGAAAAGGGGATTCAACCACCAGTGAGCAGATTTAAGGCAATAAATTAATATAAGCTGCCTAAAACTATTAAAGAGTTAAGGCAATTTTCAACTCTAATTAATTTTTATCGGAGAGTTTTGCATAATGATGAACATGAGCAACCATTATTATTTGTCCAATTTATAGACCGATTATCGTTAAGAAAAACGGTAATCGGTCTATAAATTGGACGAAGGAAGCAAAAATTGTTTTTGATAAATGTAAAAATAGTTTAAGTGAATCAACCTTGTTAGTGCACCCAACTCAGGATGCAGGATTGACTTGGACGTGCGATTCTTCAGATAAAGCTATTGGTTCGGTTTTAAAGAAGAGAGAAGGACTTTAAACCTTTGTCATTTTATTTTCGTGGAAGCTTACCTTTACTGATAGTGTGCATGATCGCGAACTATTAGCTGTTTATGCATCTGTTTGTCATTTTTCTTACTTGCAAGAAGGTCGAAGTTTTCAATTTATACCGATCATAAACCTCTAACTTATCCTTTTACTCAGAATCATAAGAAATACTCGGCATCTTGATTTGAGCGGGCAATTTTCGATGGATGTGCGTTAAGTATCGGGTTCGCTTAAAGTGGTAGCTGATAGTTTTAAGTTTCGAGCTTATGGAATAAAAACGTTAAATTTATTTATTTCCATTCCATCTCTTTAAGAGAAAGAAAACTTTTTATGTCTTGGAGAATCGTTCCATGTGCTTTGGAAAGCTCTTTAAATTTATTGGAATCTGTGAAGAATTATTGAATTGTATAATATTAAAAAAAAACATTGTATATATATAGATAACACAATTTTTTCTCTAAATTTAATATTTGATTGTTTTGTTGCCGATTCTAAATTTCGTAGATAACTTCTAACTACATCTAAGTAGCGAGGTCAAATAAAAAAGAACTTTTTGAAAATATAAGCACACTTTAGAGATTTCGTTTCATTCTTCAGGAGGATCAATTCAATCCAAAATAATTTTTTGATTATCACTCAGAAAGAAAAAGTCTGGACATGTGAATTAGGACTTAGTGATTCATATTTCTGCTATTCCTGTTATATTTGTTAAAACAAATTAGCAATACACATTAATGTTGCTAAAAAAATGGGTAACATTGCCTAATATTGATTGCACTAAAGCCTAATGTTGACAGATGCAGTAAGTGCGACATTTTTATAACCATTAATGCAATATTACGATGCAATACCTAAAAGACACACACAATACAAAAAAAAACTTTATAAAAGAACAATTATGTGCATAATAGTAAAAAGAGCTTTAAACGTTAGAAAGTGTTATTCTTGTATACATTATTATACTGTAATGCAATAGAGCTCTTTAAAAGCTACATTTGGAAAATCAAACTTTTAATATGATCTATAGAAAAGTGTACCACGTCAACAATCACACTCTGTTTAAAACAGCGTTCGATATTGCCACGGAACTGTTGTGATCATTTATGTCGACCGTTATTGCAGTGCAGTCGCCTTCCTCTTCTGTTGGAAGGGAAATTCATTGATTGGGTTCCTCGCTCTTCTTTTCCTTTGGAGCTTTTCGTAATCTTAAATATCGTGAAAAAAAATTCGGAAAAGTTATATGAATTTATTTCTTTTTACACAAGTGGTTTGTAAAGGCATTTGAAGTTTCGCTATTAACATTTTAAGAAATCTCCATAACCAATGACTTATTTTTTAAACTTTTTTTCCAGAGATATTTAAAGAGTCTCTCTGAATTCACAAAAATATCCCATGTTGAACAAGAAATTTTAGATGAACTCAAAATGCAAAATGAAGAATTTAGGTAAAGAACATCACTTATATTAAATCTCATTGCAACTTCTTATTGAAAATCTAAAGTATTATTGCTTTCTTGCGAATCTTTTAACTTAGAGTTTCTAGCTATTCTTTCTAAAATAATCGGGCTCAAATGTATGATTACATCATATCGCAATACCAAGCCTAATACTTTCTTAGATTTGTTTCTGAACAGTGTGCGTGGGACTCATAACTAAAATATCTTGGGAATGCGGGTGAACCTCGGAAAATTAATCTTTCGGTCTTCTTGCAACATCGTCCGCTCTGAATCGGTCCCACAGGGATTGTGAGTAACGGCTGAAACTTCTTTATCTCTCAACATCTTGACGGATATTCTGCGTCTAATAAAAGGAAGAAAAGAAGTGTTAAGTAAAATGAAATATGTTAGAGTCCAGAAAAAAAAGTTATATTTCTTTGCACTATCTTTAGAACCCTTTTCTACCATTAATGATCGATATCGGAGTTTTGTCTTATTGTCATTTTATTCTATTTCTTATCTGAACTTGCTACTTCAACTAATTCGTTTATCAACAGTTTTGGTCATTTTCAGTAATACTACTACGAACATTTAATATTTAGAAATTTAAAAAATAATAATTTTTCAAAATCTCGTACCTATATGCTTCAAAGCTACATTTTAAAAAAGTTTCTTTTAGACAGGGGTTACTATTTTGATAATTTATTTATACATGCGTTTTTAATATGTAATGGCAAGAAAAGAAGGCAGCGGAAATTCTAATTAATTTTTCCAATGATTTTAAATAACCATTAACAGCCCCTTCACAAAGAAAAACACTTCGCTTGTGTCACTTTGTATATCCATTAAAATAATTGCCGTCTACTACACCGAAGCTAACAAATTCTGGGTATAATAAAACATTTCATCTAATTCGTAACAGAATGAAATAGACGAAAAAATATATACTGCGGATATTTACTCACGATTTCTTTAATTCAAAAGACTTAATTAAAACTCGCCAAATTTAAACATCGGGGCAGGGAATATTCATCCATAATTTCTATGATCTATAATTTTAAAAAGCAAATACATGCTTTTATACAATACATTTATGCTTGCATATGTTGCGTACACATGGGTCTCTGTGATACCAAGAGAGATCTCCACCATTTAAAGTTATAAAATTAGCAGCTACATTTTTAATATATTATTGTGCCATTTGGCAAAGAGATGGTTTTAAAAGATCTTCTTTGAATTTTGAAGCTGTAATTTTAAAATTTATTACAGAAATTTATTTTGCTTTTGATATTTTGATTAATGTTTTTAATAATTTATCTTCTTTACTTGCCGGTATATCATCTAAGATAAAAGAAATTATCGTTTTAATTTTTCTTTAAATTTCTAACATAACTTACTAAATTTTGAGCAATTTTTAATTTAAAAAATATTTTTTCAGAAACATTTCAAATATTAAGAACTGCCAATGGGAATATTAGATACCCTACTTCTGACATTGTTTTTTACAGTTTTTTTTATTTATTTACTGACGATTGTTTTCTAATGCAACTTAAGAAAGTACAGAATATTTTCTTGACTTGATATTTAATTAATTGCTTTCTTAATAAATTTAAAGATTTCCGGGTGCGACAGGAGAACAAGTCCTCCAATGCGCGCTTTTGGAGCACTTTTCAAAATTCGCCAACTCCTTGCGCTGTTGAGTATTCTTCGTTGGAGAAATGAAACCTCCAAAACCTTTTGTGAAATTCAAAATGGCGCAGAAATATTAAACGAGATTTGTCGCGTTTTCGCTCTTTGGCGAAGTGGAGGGGTAATTCTACAGATCTCCCGGTTTCCATTGCTAATTTGAGAAATTCGAAACAAGGGGGGACGAATTAATTTATTCACTTACAAAATGGTGGAATCAGTTGGCGACGAAAAAAGGCAAAATCAATTCAATCGATGTGTTCGGGAGTTCCGTCGTTTATTATTCTTTTATTATTATTTCCGTCTTTATCTAACGAATGTTTGTGGAAGAGACAAATAATCTGAGATGATATATTGTTTCTTGTTATTTTAAATATATAAATAGAGAACGAATCACCGGCCTTTAAAAATGAGTAGTATTTTTATTAGTATACCTCAAAGCGAAATTTTCACATTTTTATAGGTTGATGGAGTGTGTAAATATTTTGCTAGTTTGTCATTGAATAATTTGGGTTCTTCTTCCATTCTTCCTCGAGCTTCTAATAAGTTTCCTGTTTTGCAAAACCGGAAGTAGGGCAGTTATTATTAGTCCAAAGAAAACGTTAAGTATCCTGCATTGAATCGATTTCTTTTTTCTAGCGCTTTCGAATGAAGTTGTATCGTTTGCAATTGCCTTAAATAACACTTTTCAAATTTTTAATAGTGGTTTATTTAATTTTTAAATTTTGATCAATTATATTCAAAAAATTTTTAATCAACCTGAATTCAATTTTGAGTCAAATGAAATTAAAAATAACTATAATGTTTATTTTTGTAATGCGATTTTTATTTTGCTGTAGTTTTTTATTTTGTTTTATTGAACATTACCCATAAAATTATATATAAATGCATTAATATTAACATCCTTTTATTTTAGAAGAATTAAAAATTAATCAAATATAAAATCATAAAATTAACAAATCAGTAGAGCTACATTTAACTTCAAAACAGTCTTGAAACATTTTAAAAATAAAAGAAGTAAAAAAACGAAATTTTTATTAGAACTATATTTTTGTAGATAGAATTAAATAAGACATTTTCCTTAAATGTTTGAATAATATTTCGTCTCAAATTAATCAAGGAAAAGGTTTTAAAATCTTTCTGTCTCTCTCTCTCTCTCTATATATATATATATATATTGAAAACAACACTAAAAATTAATATGAGGTCTTGTTTTAAGTTCTAATAAAAAATACTATGTAGTAGCAAAACGTTTTGTCCAAATTAAATATTTATTTTTAGTTGGTATAACTTAAACTAATTTTTGAGAATGTGGTTCTTTTTTAATGAATTTTATAATGTCCGTTTTCTTATGAATTGATTTTAGCCACATTTTTGAAACAAATGCCGAATCCTAATTTGTGGTTTAAGGAAGCGATGAACGTGTGACATTTTAATAGGCAGACTTTCACGTGAATTGATTAAATAAAGGTAATAGCTTTATAAAAAACGATATAGCAAAAAATGTAGGAAATAATTCAAATTTTTTATACAATTCATGAAACATTCTTTAATTCAATTCTGAAAATCAAAACTTCATTTTATATTGCGGTTAAAATTTGTAAAATAACAAAACGGAAAATGTAGAATGTGCTTATCTTCCATTCAATTTATACAACTGAATAATGTGATTCCTAATTTTGAAATTTGGCTAAAAACATTAAGATTAGGCCTCTCCAATTATTTATTTGCAAGTTAATAAATTATTTCCAAAACTATAATTTAATAATTGGTGAAGAATTCTGTTCGTATATTCCATATGTATACTTATATTGTCATAATAACATAATTATCTTAGTCTTATTGATATATTAATAAGCTCTCTGTTTATCTCAAGATACGTCTAATACGAATTCGGACCAGTTACCAAAGCAACAGATGCCGGGTTTTGCTGTTACACAAAAATTTAGTAGCTGTATGGGGTGTAATTACTCATCCATGAACACTACAATTGTTTTTCGATAGCACCCATTTTGAAATCTGGGTACGTCAGAAGATAATTCTGTATAAGTCCGTTTTCAGTACCCTGACAATGTTTCCAGAGCTTGCCTTCATTATTTAATTAAGACAGAAAAAAACTAAACGGGATAATACGGAAGTCGGATAGTCACAGACGAATACTCGAGAGTGTATTATATTTCAAATAAATGTCTATTTGTTTATAACGTAGCATATTCTTAAGGAATTTAAGCATGTTTTTCTGAACTGTGTTGATTACCGACAGCGTAGCTTAGAAAAGCAAGCAATGACTTCGATGAAAGAATTTCAAATTAAATTTGTTTCAATACTAGCTCTGACCCGCAACTTCATTAGCATGTCAAAGCACACAACTAACCTAAAAACAGTTTTACAGTGTGTACCTGAAATAAAGCAAAATTGCAGATCAAGTCTATTTTATATATCGATCGAGATTGAGATAGCTACAGTAGCATTATACACATATTTTTAAAACTCTTAATTAAAATGAAAACAGTTGTCAATAATTACAAAACACTACACATGCGTGAATTTCCAACACCCATTGAGGCAAGACAATACAGATTAATTTTTTTAAAATTTTCTTTATTCAGTTTTATTTTAATTCAAATGTGAAAATGAATCCAAAAAATTGGAATAATTAACAGTTAAATGTTTAATGTAATAAAAATTGAAAAAATAAACATAATCATTTGAAAAAATGGGTCGAAAACATGTTAAGCCTAACCTCATTAGCTCGGGGAAAAATGGTCTTACTCATATGGGGGTGGAGAAATGAAGAATTTTGACGGAAAAGTAAGAAAAGTGTCGTTATTACTATTTTTTCTCTTTTTTCTTTCTATAAGAACTTTCCTCGTGTCTTAACGAAAATATTTTTTTAAAAGAAAAATCAGACGACTTGGTCGACCGATTCTCGAGTTTTGCTCTTAGCAACTCATTTGGCTATACATTTTTATTTATATAGATGAATGCCTTCAAGATTATTTACATTGAAATGTAAATGAAGCAAAATGGTTAGATTATGTTCAGTGTCTTAATACTGAGTAAAACGTTAAGACAGTGAAAAGAAAATTACCCATTTATCCATTTAGAAAAAAGTCGTAAATGCTAGAATCTTGACTGATTACTTCCGGTTTTCGTTAAGTTCCCTGACATTTTGATAAATTCAATAGGCTTTCATTTACAATCACTATGTTTCAATGAAGGAATGATCAATTTAAATAAAAAGTTATTGCGTTAGAATTTTAACTCTTAAACATATCTTAACACTTAACACTTCCTTCTTTACGATATTTGTATATTCTTGTACGTCACTTTCTGTGGAAGTTGTATGTGCTTCAATTATATGAATTTTTGTCGTTTTAGAAAAGTATAAAAATGTATGCCTGGAAGATTTATTCCATTACTAGCTAGAAGATCTCGGGTTAGACTCATCATTTCGTAATAAAGTTATTAAGAGAGCATTATGTCACAAACTTTTAATTAGAAAGCATAAGTTTTAGAATAACTAATTTCCTTTGTTTAAAATTTGAATTCAATGTCAATATAAATGAAATCAAACTTTTGCTAAAGCATATTAATTCTGAGAAACATTTTGTTGCAATCATATGTAGAACGAATAAGTCGAAAATTGAAATGGAAATCGCTCAATTCAATTCTATGTTTATGATAATATCTTGTGAGGATAGTACTTAAATTATGATTTTTTTTAATTACATCCTTAACAACATAATTGACTCATAAGGTTTTTTTCTTATTTTCCTAATAATAAAAAAAATATTTTGCTCTTATTTACATTTAGGTAATAAAGTTAATACCCCAAATTAGATAATTAATCCAATGATATCAATGCATTTCAATAGATGAATGATTATATAAACTGTAACGTTGCCCTTTTTTCTTCACAATGTATTAGGCATTCAGTTCAGCTGAAACATATACATTTTCAAACAAAACTTTTAATGCATATGGGCCTCCAGATGTGGATCCTTCAATATGATAGTCATTATATTTGATCATTTGTAATTATCCAAATGTAAAGGCAAAGATTTGCCATATCTCGTTTTAAATAGATCCATCATGTCTTCCAGGAAGAAGAATGTCAAAACACCCAGATGCTAAACTTTTTCCATTACGAAGAGAAACCTCATCAAGAAGCAATTAATCGTCAGGAATCGTGAATTTTAAGTTGCACACCCAGGTGCGCTTCATATATAATTAAGGAAAGTGTGAACTAATATTAGGAATTGAAAAACGGGTAAAAATATATATACTTCCCTTTTTATTAAAAAAAAGATGAAAAATAATAAAAAGAAGTTCAAACTAAATTGAATCACGTCGTTGATACTATTACTCTTGCCAAATGTCATGAATGCGATATTGCACATTTTATGCAAATCAATAAACTTTTAAAATGTGATGATACGCCTGTATTTCACAATCCACATCCGTTATCAACAGCCGCTAATGAATGGCATAACAAACGTACGAAATGCATTCTCTCTTTTTTTTTTTTTTTTTTTTTTTTGCTACGAACTTCTAAACATGCTTCAATTTTAAAACGCCAATTTTGTAAAATTTTCAAATAGTAAAAAAATATTTTTTATGCTGCATATGCTTGCAAAGTAAGTAGAATAATTTATATTTTTATACGGCAAAGAATTTAGTTCAGTGCCTTTTAAATATAATGAATGACATTTCAAAGTTTCATTTTAGCATTGTGTTCATATACTCATAATTTCGAATTAAATAAACCTAAATTAATTAAGATGGTTTCCTGGAATGTTTTTCGATATTGCTTTAAAATTTAATGAAAAAATAGATGTTTTAAACGCTCGTACACTAGAATTTAAAGTTTGTTCTAATATCAATATATAGACGTGCCTTTACGAAACAATAATTCACAATCTTTGAGCAATTTAATCCCTTTTTTATGATTTTACGATGAATGATGCTAGAACAAAGCTGAATACCTGCTTTTTTTTCGTTCCTATATATTTATTTATGATAATAATTTGCTGTTTTATGAAAACCCAATCGTATTATTTCAGATCTGAACAAGTTGGTAAAATTTTAAAGTACTTTATCGTTGAAATGATAAAGTTAAAAAGCTTTCGTTATTATCAAAACTTTCATTCCAACATTCCTTTAATTTCAAAAGTATATTCTTTCATTTTTTTTCAAATTTTATTTCATCACGTATAATTTTTACGATGCAATTTTAAAGAAAAGCTTCGGTATGACTCCTGAGAAGAAAAATTAATTTGAAAATGAAAAATTTCTAAATTGCAAAAAAAATTTATTGAATCATTTTAAAGGAATAGTCTATGAAACTTTCTGGAATTTCCATATTGTTCGTTGCAACTACTTTTTAGACATATACTTTAAAAACTCTACTTCTGTGGTATTAAATTCTGTTCATTCTAAATTACCATAATAGTAGCGAGTTTTTTTAAAATCAATTTTTCCTTCATTCGAAATCTTAATTTCCAGCGTTACTAAAGCGTGTATGTCATCATTTGGTTTGCCAAACCCCTCACTCATTGCATTATAGCATTTCAGAAGCAGTTTGTTGAATTAGAATTCAATTTTTAAAGAATATATTGCTTTTTCTGCATACTTAATTGGAAGAAGATCTGAAGAGTATCATAAATTTTGTTAACAAATGCATAGAATTTCTATTTAATTTATTGTTTTCAAAATTAAGTAAGGGAAATGTGCGAAATCGACTTAATATCCCATTCCAATAATGATCTCTTAAGACAGTGTCAGAACTTGATGTGACAATACCATTTGGATTCATACTTTGATGAATTCAGATGTTATTGTCACATCCAATTCTGAAACAGATCTTGGAGTTAATGGGAGGTGATAATTTATAAATAAAAAAATCAAGCAATCCTATTGCCTAATGTCCACATGGCACAGTTCTTTTATGAGAAAGCAAACATTAAACTGTAAATAGTCGCAAGCGAAAATTAAAGAAATGTTAAAATGCTTTTGTATAGTTCTGTATTCCTTAATACAAATTTTTATTATTTAAGATTGATTTTCCCCAAAAAATACATTATTTCATTAATATAATTTCATTTTTCCTATGGAATTTAAAATGATATTTTATACTTTCATCAGGAGATGTGACATTATTCATATCAAAATCGGGTAAAAAAGCAATGCCCTAGATGACTCCGTCTCTTGTCATTGCAAAATATTCGTAACACAGTTCTGAAAATCTTCGATAAATCTATTCCATATATATATATATGTTCTTATTTCCTATTTCTTATATTTATATTATTATTTTGCATCTTATTTCACTTTTTTATCCATCAAATGTTTCTAATGTGCATTTGGCGACATTTATTGCCCATCTCGCACATTGTGTCGTTTCAAATTCTATACTAATGGATAAAGCTTGATCTATGTAGGGAGGGAAGGGAAAGTGGACTGGTGAGTCGATTGGAAACAGAGTAAGTCATTCGAATCAATTTAGAAAACTTTAGGAAGAAAACTGAAGACCTTATCTTAATTTTTGATTAATCTTAATTTTGGATTAATAATAACTTTTGATTGATTTAATTTTTAATTAACTTTCTAACAAATAATACCATTAATCTAAATAATATCAAAAATGGTTGTTTGCAAATAAGTATGCTATAAAAGTATCCATACTTATTAGTCAATATTTAAAATACTGGTATTAACGAATGAGAGCTGTTAACTTTTTAGTAAATCCAAGATTCAATATACATTTTCCAGGAGATTCATTATGCAACTGGAACTAGAACAAATTCAATGTATCGCCGTCGATTCAGCAACATATCCTTAGTGTATTTTAAAAGTTTGGAGAGTTTAGAGATAATTAAGTTTCTGACCACGAACAGAAGTAAAACAGCAAATTTCCCCCCAATCGCCTTCATGTAGTTTTCTAATCAGAAAATGCAAAATTTAACGGTTGGAAGGATTTTGACAATCATTTAAAAATATCATTAAAACTATTATTTTGGCTCTTTTAATAAAATGGACAGAGATTACATTTTTATTTAGAGATATTTATAGCTAAGGAAAAGAAAAAAAGATGCTAACTAGCTAAATAAGGCGGAAGAGGAATTGTACTATTCCTTCATTTATAATAAACATTATTCTCTCATCATAAGATTCAAGACTTTTTTATGAATTCTAAATTCGAAGAACTTAGTAAAGATTAATGTTTCCTTAAGCGTTTTCTAAACAACAGAACAACGCTCGTCCGATAGCAACACGTCTCATTATTTTAGTAGAAGAAATTTTAATCATTTTATAGTAACTCGCATATCTTTACGGAAATATTAATTTTCGAGTTAATTTATTTGCATGCGTAATTGAGTCGCCCAGAAAACCTGAAACACTCGATCTGCGGCTTGAACATGAAGCCTCCGTTCACCACACTTACGTATGATTAAATAAGTCAGAATAAAAGACAATGGATTTAGCTCAGGCAACAGCAGGCACTGATTTAATTAGAAGAGCCATGGGAAATCTCAAGTGTCATCCTGGTACTCAATATACGGCAGGGACTTAAATGAATAATCCTTTTATCAAAAATTGTTCAAAATCTGAATCTTGATGATGTGGATGAATGATTTTAAAAAGTATAGGATCGATATAAACTTTAGTAGTATTAATAAAAAAAAAATTAGAGCCTTAATTGAAGAACTAAGTACGATGACAAGAGATTTTTTAAAATAATTTTCTGGTAATACCAAATAAAAGATTATAATTGTCTTTGATAAAAAAAAATCGACTATAGTATATTGGTTATTCTTCACTTCAAATGAAGTCTATTTATGTGTGTGTGTGTTTACCAAATCCTCCATTTTTGTAAAGGTTAGACGGGAAATTTCCTAGGGGTTAATCTGTTTGCTTATGTGAGTGTAAATACGATACTTCAATAATTTTAAAATGTTTGGTGAATCAAATTTGGATTTTGCTGCCAATCCAAAAATGATTAAATCATTTTTGGGTTATTTTCTGTTTGATCTTCATGTGAACATGAATCCAATTGCTCAAAAATTCAAGTTAGAATTGTTAAATTTAGAAGGATTAAAATTTTAAACCAGGGTCGACTTTTAACCAAAGACGTTAAATGATGAAATATTTTCTAGTCCATTATATTTATTTAATATAAGCGCTTATTATTTACTTTTTATATTCTGATTACAGTTTCCGATTGAATATTTGAAATAATAATAGATGAAATTTTTTTCCTCTGGGATATAAATTGAGATTCTAAGTATTTCAAAGCTATTTATATTTGAATAAATTGTTTAAGAAAAAAGCATATGTAATTTTTTTTATCATTAAGCAAAATTCTTATGATCTCCTTCATAAATTAAAAAAAATCTTAAATCTTATGACAGAGACAAACGATACTAAACAAAAGATAGCTTAAGACATATTTATTAGAACACTTGCTGCTACATGGCCTATTGCTTCTGCAAAAGAAATAATTTTGGAAATACCCTTTTAAATTTGAAACTGTGATCTTTTATTACTAGGAATGATGGGAATAATAATATTTATTTTACTTTTGACAGCGAACATATTCATGGAAATTGAATGGTGTATAAAGGAGAAGTGTAAATAATACTCATTGCATTTTCAATTTACTTTAGATATATTATAATTGCACTATATCTATAACTTTAGCGCAAGTGCAAGCAATATGTAGGTAAACTTTAATCGCAGTCGGATGAACGGTTTGATAATTCACAAAAAAAAAAGAATTCATTTTTGCCTGTTAGATAAAAAAAACAACATTTTTCTTTTCTTTTCTTAACAACGTAGCTATTATTAAAAAACAAAACATAAACTGAATTAAAATTAGAATAAAGGAAATATTAGTAAAGGCGAAATGAATTTAAAAGATATGACGATATCAAATCGTAAAGCTCATCTTTCAGGTGGTCATTTGAATTTATTATCAGCTGATTTCGATCCCCTCCTCACAATGAATCCGCAACTGGAGTAGGAAGTACAAATTAATTAGAAATTTTCTGACCATGTAATCCCCAAGTTAAGGGCCGCCTTTCGAGAGTCAGGACAGATGAATAAATTTGACTCATTGGAGGATTGGATCAGTGTAATGTGATGGTATGCAATGATTATTTCTCAAACGAAATAAATGCCTCACTCCAGTTACGTTAAAAATCAAATTTTTAATCAATTGAAAATGATGTTTTGAAAACCTTACCATTTTTACTATAGATATAAGTATTTACGGTCTTAGGAATTTGTTTCGCTCCAAGCTAATTATAATAATATCGATAATGATTTTATTTATTAATTATGCACGTTGAAATTTGAGAAGAAAACCTCGAATTTTTTCATCTTATTGATTAGGGTTTGGTTCAGAATTGTCGTATTAGGTTTTTTTCCCGTTGAGAATCCTTCTGTCCGTAACTATTTTATAAAAACGATGTTCTGAAAATTCAATTAACCCTTTGCATTCGGAAAGATAATTCGATGCATAAATATTCACTTAATTCAGGGACCTGTTGCACCAAAAAATAAATATATGCAACTGCCTTAAATTGAGTTTCCCTTAAAAAGAATCAATATCAATATAACATTCTGCAGATATATTCAACATTTAAAATTAAAAAATTAAACTAGTTAATAATAATTAAAAATATTTTAACTAAACATGCACTGAATGTGTACTACACTTGGGCTAAATGTGTAGTTATATGAGAAGTGTAGTTTTATAGAACAAAGCGAAGAACTGTGTGCTCAGGCTCTGGATACTCTTTTTATTTTTTTTAATTTTCAAATCATGTTATTTTTTTAGAGTTTTCAAACTATGTATTTATAACTTTTTTATATATTTTCCCACTAAAATGACTGTCGAAATAAATATGGCATTAGAATAGTTGAGACGGAGGCTGCTTATGAAAGGAAGAAATCATTTTGCTTGCAATTGGTTTAGTTTAGTTCAGTTATATTAGCTTCCTGTTTATTGAAGTAATGCGAGGGTAATTTTTAAACACGGTTAAATGCGAGAACACCTGACCAGGTGACCCGGTTTCCGAACTGCCCCATCACACCACACCAGCTGCAGGACGTTTTGGTCCGGACGGATTTAACGTGCGACGAACCCGCCATCGCAGCGATTCCTCGGTGGAAACCTGAACCCCTCACGTTCCAGAGCCCCAAACTCGCCACCAGACCACCGTGGCCCCTTGTTTACAATTGTAGATTTTACCCGATTTAGGGTGGCCTCTTGAGAATATCGGTTCTTAAAAATAAAAAAAAAATGATAGCTTTAAAGAGTAACTACAATAATAATCTTTATTTAATATTAAAATATCTTTTAGCGGACATTTGTAACGCTTCAAATGCTTATTTTGGGACAATTCAATTTTAAATATTGATAGTTGAATTTTCCTGTAACAATTCTAGAAGTTGACTCATTTTCTTTCCAGTGGTCGTTTAACTATCAATGAGTGCTGACTAATAAAATCTATAAAGCAGCATCTTAAAAAAGCAGGAGTAGAACTATTTTTTAGAACTTAAGAGGCTCTAACCCAAGTTGTTGAAATTTTAACGACACTCAATTTTGATTACTATTCATTATACATTGAATGTTGATTACTGTTTGACTAAAAGTATGCGGCTTGGTATTAAATATTAACCCTCTCCCCATGTTAACCTCAAAGCGAATAAGGGGGTTTGGAAACACAAAGAAATCCGGCATAATGACGAGACCGCCATTTTCTCAACACACACACACATTTATTTACAAAAAAACTCTACTATTTACACTCCATGAAGCGCCATCTATTGGCATTTTACAGCGATATTCGCCCACAATTCGAACGTCGTAACATACTGGGGCCCCATGACTCCCCCCCCCGGGATTTTCCATTTATTCCGCACTTGCAACTGGATCAGGTAGTCCTTTGACCATGATTTCCAAACGGATTGAGAAATCTGCACAGTTAATTTCCATCGTTCACGAATGGGGATTTTCTCGCTCGTAAAGTCAGGCTCAGGTACTCTCTTCAACTATGTTAGCAACAAACTGTTTCTACCTTTTTTCATTCCCTTTAACCCAATATAATGCAATTAAAGAATCACTCCAGAACATTAACCTTCCTATTTTGTCTTTAAAAATATTTGCAACGTAATTCCCAACTCTAGCTCCTATTAGGAGGGCCATTAGTTCCAACCTCGGTAGGGTCAATTTCTTTACCGGTGCCACTCTACTCTTAGACATTACAAAAGACACTCTATAATTTCCGCTACTATCAGAATATCTAACATAAACAACTGCTCCGTAAGCACTTAATGTGCGTCACAAAAAACATGAATCTCCACACTCTCATTATCACAATTCTATAAACAGCATCTCGGAATTGTGACGTCGTTTAATTTTCCAATTTCACTGCACCACGCAATCCATTTTAACCTTAAGTCTTCAGGTAATATATCGTCCCAATCACATGCTCTTTCCCATATTTCTTGTAATAATATCTTAATCCGTACAATAAATGGGACAATTATACCAATGGGATCAAAAATTCTGGCTGCTGATTGTAAAACACGCCGTTTACTATTTCTTAAACCTTCCCAAGTGTTCAACAAACCTTTTACATCCAAAGACAACTTATCCTTCTCAGGATTCCAGTTTAAACCTAGAACTTTCAACTCCAGAGTTCCATCCATTTCACTACCGCTATCACAACTGCTAAGTTCATTCTCCTTCCACAATTTTTCCAGATAACTACTATTAGACTTCAGTTTCCTTAAATTGAATATACCACTCTTTAATGTTGATACAGCATCTGACGACAACTGAAATGCTTCACTTACACTACTTACTCCAAAATATAAATCGTCTACATAAAGTGCTGAATTTAGCATTTCAAATGACCTAGGTTTGCGCATCTCATATTTTTTAATATGATGTTTTATCGTGGCGCCTAGAATAAAGGGACTACTATTGCAACCAAATGGTAGTCTTTTCATTTGCATAATCTTATATTCCTCATTAAAGTTATCTGAAGACCAAAGAAATTTTAAAAACCTCCTATCCTTTTCTGGAATCCCTATCATCAAAAAAGCCTTCTCAATGTCTGCATTAAATGCTCTTTTGTACTTACGAAAATTTAGAACAATATCCAAAATATTCGGATTTAAGTTCGGACCAGTTTCCAAACAATCATTCAAAGAAAGATTACCCTTAGATTTTGAGCTACAATTAAAAACTATTCGAACTTTGGTTGTTTCTTTATCCTACCTAACAACTGCTCTTTGTGGCATAAAATACTCATACTCATCTCTGTCACATTCTTCGATAATTCCGTTTCTTTTTTGATAGTTTATTATTTCCTTATATTCATTAGCAACCCAATCATTTTTATTAAAAACCGTTTCTAACTCATCAAACTGTTTTTTAGCTAAACCATAATTATTTTTCAATTCAGAAAAATCAATCTTCCATGGTAATTCAGTCTCGTATCTTCCATTAACGAATTTCAAATTTCGTTCAAATTTACCAATCAATGCTTTATCAACTACACTTAACCCTTCCTTTTCTTTAATGCCTAAAGCCTCAAGATCGCACAGTTGTTTTAAATTGTGATTTAAGTCATCATCCAAAATAAATCCACAGTGAACTTTTTTTTTACCTTGTATTCGGCCGTGTCTCATCAGGTCGTAAAAAATTGGGGCTCGAAGAAAAATATCAATTTTGCCCGGGACATTAAAATTGAAGCCTGCCAATAATACATTCTAGGAAATATGTGCATGCTTACATCTAAAAATTTACTCTGCACTAAATCTGTTATTTGTCTCACTACTAGAAAGTCTTAATTCTGTTACAAAGTTGTTCTCTTTATTACACAATGTTGCCGTGACGCTCTCATCGACTGTCATAGAAGAATTATTCACACAAGAAATCAACAAATTTATTTTTTCCCGTTTCAGTTACAATCGCTGAGCGCATTCTTTTGTAATTAAGTTAGATTGAGAACCCGAGTCGCATAATACGCGAACTTCATACGCCTTCAAATGTGTGTCTCTATTCAAACAGCGAGCCGTACTCAAAAGAACTGTTCTCGACTTATTGGCTCCTATGCTGGCGGCCACGATATTACTGCCGATGTTTACATTCGCTGCAGTGTCCACAGGAAATTCCTCAGCTGACTTGTTGCTATTAACAGGCACAGCTGCCTTTTGACCTTGCACCCGAGGGTAGTGTAGTAATGGGTTGTGCGGCTTTCCACAAAAGCAATTTTTTATTCTGCACTTTTCTGCATAGCAGTCCGATAAAAAACACTTAAAGCAAAGATTATTGCGCTTTCTATATTCAACACGCTCATATACAGACAACTCTTTGAATCTAGGACAAAAACCTAACTCATGATTTTCATTATTTTTACATTATTTACATTTGTAATTATTTACTCTGGATACATACACGTTTGAAACACTTTGGGAATTATAATTACGATATCTATTTACATTATTTCCCTCCCTTGTTTTAGCATCATTAACTGTAAGTGATTTTGCAAAAGTTGATTCTGGTTTCTGTTTACCTTTTGATGATAAATAAATATCGCACTCACGACCTAAAGTTTGTGGTTCGAACCCTGTTTCTCCCTGTTTCACCGCTATGTGACTCATTAGATTCCGGTCGAGATTATCGCGAATTTTATCCGACACAATTAATTTACATAAAGATTTAAAATTATCCACCTTACGTAATTGGCGGTAGTACTCAAATGAAGCACTCAATCTCAACGTATATTGAACATATGTTTCACTATATAACTTTTAAGCGCGACGAAAATGATTCAAACATTCTTGTGGTGTTGGCTGAAATTCTCTTAAAACTACTGTTTTCAATTTCTCATAATCACCCAGCTCTTCGTCGCACATGTGCACTAATAAATTACTAGCTCTCCCACCTAAAATATTAAGAAGTATTTCCGCTTTAAATTCCTCAGGTACATTTTTTGTTTTAAATGCCCTCTCTAACGATTGAAAAAACAAATTAAAGGACTCCGCTTTGGTGGGCACTGCAATCGTTAATATTTTAACGCTTTTAATCAAATTTTCAATAATCAAATTTGAGGTGTCTGGATCTTCATTTTGAGGGAGTTCTTTCCTAACATTGGCTAACGCTAATTTCATTTCATTTTCCGATTTTTCTCGGTCAATTTTTGATTTTCTCTCCTCTAGTATATTCTCTATAACACTTTGCACAGATTCAGGATCACTATCGTAAACTTTTGAACTCTCAATTAAAGTTTTTAAATCGTTAATTTTCGCTGCACTAGGAACAGTTAATCCCAATTCCTCAGCTAAGAGTATTAACTCATCCTTTTTTAACGATTTAACACTCATTTTTGCATTAAATTTGCAAGCCAAAGTCAAACAAAATAACCAATTCAAGCACTAAATGTATAAAATAAATCAACACAATATAATCAAATCACCAGATAGACAGCACAAAATCACACAAGTCACAATAAAAACACTTTAAAGATTAGCCCTTCACATACAACACTAACGAAACCACGAAGCGAAAGCAACATTACTCACCCGTCCCGCCAAAGAACCGAAACTTCAAGGACGCCCATTCACGATTCGCAAACTTCCTAACTCACACAAATAAAATTCTCTTCACAACGACACGTGATTCACACACACATATACCCCACTTCTGACACCAAAAAATGTTAGCCTCAAAGCGAATTAGGGGGTTTGGAAACACAAAGAATTCCGGCATGATGACGAGACCGCAATTTTCTCAACACACACACATTTATTTACAAAAAAACTCTACTATTTACACTCCTTGAAGAGCCATCTATTGGCATTTTACAGCGATATTGACCCACAATTCGAACGTCATAACACACCATGCTTTTTATTTGTACTATTGTCTAAGAATTCAATAAATATTTTGCTCTCTCTTAATGTGTTAAAAAATAAAAAATAAAAGTGTCTGCAGAAAGAAATGTAATGGTCCCATTGACATAAACACGGGAAATGATATATTTGATTCAAGAACTGAATGGATATAAGGTTTCGGGTAGAAAAAAGTAGAATTAATAAAAGCTATGCTTTTATCGATTTCGAAAAAAAAATGGCAAGAAAAACAATCAGAAAAAAGTTACGACGTCGATGATACTCTAAAACTAATTTTTTGAATTTTTAAATATTGCCCAATTTTTTTGGAAACGCGATGATTTGTTAAAAACAATTATGATGGAAAAATTATAATACATTTAATTTCATTTTATCCCATTTAGAGAATCTTAAAAACTGTTAAGGTAGATAATGTAAGGCAAATAATAACGTAATAATAAATAACAATAAATAACAAATAATAATTAATTAATTAAGTGAAAAGCTAATGAATGTATATATCATTTTGGAGCGGGCATTCTGTAACCATCAACCAAGCAAGCCGATTTTCACTTTTATGCATATGGATAATTCATTGTGCACTATCATGGAAATACGTGTTTGAAATTTTTTTCTTTTATTTCTTTGAGTATAAAATTTATGTAATATTAAATATCTTAGTCACTAAGGGAGGAAAAAAATCCACCTGCACTTCTCTTCATGGTCAGTGCGCCGAAGGTTTTACCAGAAAATGAACACGCAATGTCTTAATACGCTTTTAAAAAAATTACACTGAGCAGAAGAATGGAGCCACTCACAGCAAAGGCAATGCGCTTTCGTAATTACCAGAATTCCCGATTATTGCGACATCCACCATTCTCGCTACAATACATTTTAACTTAATGAAAAGAGCAACCATTCATTTGCTATTGACTGACTTCATTAAATGGAGTAAAACAAGAAACCAATCATGAAAGGGAGTTTTTTCTCGTATGGGTGTGTGTCTGTGCTGTACTCTTTTAATCTCTGCTTTCCCCTTTTCTTATATGCGTTAACAGAAGGCTGTTTCATTTGAATAATTATTCATGAAAAACTACGAGTCATTCCGAAGTTCCTCGACACATTAATTAAAAGAACTATTCTTTTGTTTTTAGTATTCGTGATCAGTCATTTGGGTTGATAGTTAGTGTACACGCTTGAAGGTGAAAGGAATGTTAAGAAGAATTCTCATTTAATTCCTAAATTAGATTTATGTCAAGCTATTCAAATGTTATATGAAATAAAAATCAGAAAAGTAATTTGTATTTCCTTTTCATTAAGATATTACTGAGAGAACTTAAAATCGAAAAGAAGGAAATATATTATTGAGGAGAAGAAGAAGGTGAAAAAACTAACACTTTTTAGGAATTTTAGGAAAGCAAACCCAGAATAAATTGCATATGACATACAAATCTTTTAGGTTTATGACATACAAATTTTTTAGTTTCATATAAAATTTTCACTTTTTCGCTGATAGTATCTACTGTTATTAAACATATTTTTTCATTATATCTGTAACCAAGACGATCATATGAAATAAAAAATATCCAGAGAACTCTCACTTGATTGGAATAACAATTTCATAATCGTAATACAAACTTATTAATGGGGAAATTATCAGCTAATTGAAATTTCATTATTCGGATTAAATAATGCAATTATTTTTCACTTTTCAATATCATAATTTTGGCAAAAAGGATCAGAAACACGTTATTTTCTAATAAATATAAGCTCAGCAGTCATGAATATTGTTTCTTTGTATATGATAATTTTCCTCTTATCTTATATAGCTATGGTAACTTATCAAGTGTTGGCAACCTTCATGTAAATTAATTAACCTGCATATGGATTATTTAGACTTTTCAAATGATTGCAGTGAAAATGATTAACTGCACATTAACTTGCTTCGTCACGAATTCCATTAGGGGACAGAGATGCGAAGGGACTTCTTCCTTCAACATGAAGCGACTCCATATTTCTATCTAAAAAAAGGCTTATCTTGATGGAATTCTGCTGAATAGATGCTTAAGGCGATAAGATTACATTAAACTCCCACACTCACAAAATTTCATCCAGTTGGGTTTCTTCTTATGTGGGCTTTTAAAATGTGATGATTTTAGTTCAAGAACTGCTTGGCACAAATTGCGTCTATCAAACCACGGTTCGTCTGTATGTCAAATGACAGGCTTTAGTCTACCACTACGAATGCATTGGTCGATTTCATTCCTTTTCGGTTATAATTTAATAATATAAAATCGTAAACATCCTGCATTTGTATATGCTAAGTTACGAGACTTTCATGTATGTTATTAATCATTTATGCAAGGATTTCCAAAAAGTTATTAAAAAAACTTTGATTTAAAAGAATCAATCAATCTTGTTTAAAATTAAGAATTATTTTGCCCTAGTAGCTTTAAGAATTCCTTTTCAATTATTTCCATTTTTTCCTTACCATTTTAAATTTAACAATGATATTCAAATACTTTTAGAGCTACCGATAAATGACAAAATATATTTAAAAAAAGATTAAAATTAAATCTGCCATACATGTTTCAATGTTTCATGACAGAACATAATTTCTTGTCCAAGCACCACGTGATCGAGCAAGTTAAATTACATTTTTATTCATTTTAATTGTTTCAATGAATGAATCCCTTTAGTATTGCAAACGATCCAAAAAAAACTTTGTCTTGCCCTTATTGTTAAAAAAACATCACATTTACAATTTATTTCATTTCATATAACCACGTGCTCACAATGACATTCTTCTTGGTTTTATTTGGTGTAGTCAGTAACTTATTTTTCTTAATCAGAGCTTTTGTAAATGCAATGACAACGTGTTATTAAAAACTGATTTTTTGAGATGCTCGTGCAGATAATAATTTTTTTTATTTTTCGCCTAAAGACTTTTGTTTTAATTTTTGTTGCTTTCGCCTAAAGATTTTGCTGCAGAATCATGAGTATTCCCAAAACAACGTCATGCTCTGAAATGATAAAAAAAACATGTATGAATGGGAAGATTTTAATAAATATAAGATTAAATCACGGTATTCTATAATCATTACGCTCGTCTAACAGAATGAGGGAAATAAAGTCAGTGCAAGTTGTATGAGATCAGGGATCGAGGTCCAGAGATCATAAAAAATATTTGAGAGTATAAAAAAATAATTTATCGTATTCATAATTCTATTAATGAGAATGCATATGGAATATGTCGGGTTTGGTCCTTCTTAAATTTCAGAAATTATAAAGAATAAAATTAATATTTTGTTTTGAGAACACGTCCTATAAAGCATCGATCAAAAGCGCCGTGCTCTTAAAACGGCATTTCAGATAATAGCGTCTCAATAAAATGGCGGATTTACTCCTTGAGAAGGCTTCGAAAGTGATTAGATCCAAAGAGAATATAATATATCTTTTTCATGATGTGGAAATCACTTCAATGCTTTTTCTCAGTCATAAACAATCAGGAATGAGCATTCCTTTAGTCTTGGTTCAGGTGTAAATGAGTCTATTATCAAAACAGGGTGCAGTTGTTTCATAGAGTTATGTTACTTATTCCTCTCGCTGTGGAAGGTAACTTTAGCATGTCCCATTATTACCCCCTTTTATGCCCCATTATCATAATGTGAATTCAGAATCATGAGAGTTGCAGCTTGATGGAGTTTACTGGCACTGAAACCGTTTCTGATTATGCAACGCCAAGTCATAATGTATATATAAGAGTATGAACAATACTCATATAAGGTAGAAGAATCCAATCTGTTTGAAGGATGTCTTTAAAAATAATGAAGAAGAATGGATATATTTAACTCATTGAGAATTAAAATGTGATTACTTTATAAGAATGTGCCGAGCCGGGGCCTCCGAGAACGAAGAGCGATAAGAGCTCTCTGGGCCAGGAACTAAACCAGTTTCAGCCATTATCGCTTGTAACTAAGCGATGGACTGTATTCAGCGTTGGTCAGTTAATGTCCATTGTACTTAGCGTCCGTTAGTTTGTGATAGTAAAGATTTTTTAGCCTTTTGTGCAATAAAATTCTATAACATCACCTCTGGATTACTAAAACGAAGTACCGTATGACATTTGGTTATCATGTGAGTAACTAAGCTTAATTTTTTTTACTTAACAGCAGGTTTTTTTTTAGTTATAAGTTTAAATGTAAAGTATACATTAAGCCTAAAATCCTTTCTTTCCTTTCAGAACTGGATTTTCTTAATTCATTGCAGAATGTAAAAACGAGTGATTAAACGATGCATATAATTCTATTTGTGTTAGACTAATAGCAGGATAATTTTGTTTTTACTTATAAACTTTTTTTTTGCTTAACGGAAAATTAATTTTTTAAATTTGTTTGCCTAATTTTTTGCTTTCAATTCTCTTGAAACTTTTTTCTCAGGAAATATTTTACTTTTTAAAATAATAATTGTAAATAAGTCGATAGTTTCTGAAGTTCTGGAAGAATAATATTATTACTACCGATAAATAAAACTATCAATAATATTTAGAGTCAAAATGCTGGTTTATGTGTAAAGATATTTGATTTAGCAAATGTAAAAAAATTAAATAGAATGAATGACTTTGTTTGCGAAGGAGCGATTGAATTCATTGAAATAATTAAAAAATGTGGGGCATATTGAATAGAAAAAGTCTTCGAAAAGGTTATGACAAATTAGAAGAAAATAGTAAATCGTTCAAAAAAGTTTCTGTTGATAGGCTACAGTTTCTGGAGAAATGCATTAAACGGATAAAGGAATAGAAAAAAAATTCTATTTCAGGTTTAAAAAAAGAAAGAACATGGAAAAATTGACTGAGGAAATCTTTTGTTTGGAATATACAACCAAAACAATGAAAGATGTAATTATTTATCAGCTACAAATTTCTCTTAATAGCCGTCTTAAATCACAAATATTAAATTGATCCTCTGGAAAACAGATTTAGTCAATTTTTGTGTGATTTTTCCTGAAAAAAAATTCTTCCAAATTTGAGAATTCGAAATAAAAAGTGTAGTTTTCTATAATTTTACGGATGAAGAAGAAGGGTTGATTCTTTTGTACAATAAAAACCTTATTTGAAATGTAGGGACTGTATAAAATTATTATCAGTGAAAAAAAAGTTGATTTTTGAAATGACAAATTCTACTGCTAGAGAATATTTGCATGATATTGATAAAGGACATTTGGCACATTCAGAGGAGAGACATCACTACAATTTTTTGTAGCAAGTTTCAAAATCTTTAAATTTATTTTAAGAGACAATGAAAGTCTTCTCCACTTAAAAAATATACGATCAACATAAAAAAAATAATATTAGGTAAAATTCTAAATTTAAATTTTACAAGTATATGTATGACAACGAAAACGAAAGAAAAGACCATTAAAAATGTATGTCTGTTTTTATAATTATATTTTTAACTAACTATTTTAAGTTCAAAAATAGTAACGCAAAGTTACGTAAAGGCAAAAGAAAAAAAACCCTGCATATTATCATTTCATTTTAGTTGCATTCATGGAAATAAAGTATTAATATTAATAATAATATTTAAATTGTTGAGGGGAAAAAAATACGAGGTAAAGTCTAATCACACCTCCTTGTAGTGCTTCTTGGGGGAATTTTGTATTTTAAAGAATCAGATGGCTGACGTAACTCTGGCAATTTGAAGTTAAAGTTAAATCATTTTTATAATATTTTTTCTTTTCAAATAGTATTAAAAAATACCCATTAAAATATTTTAAAGAAAGGAAAAATCTAAAACAGTTTTATAACTATTTTTATGCCAAATACCAGAACTTAAAAACAATTCATATATTTCACGCATTTTATGTGTTTATAATGTTTATACATAATTAAATTTAATAGCTCTAAATAAAATTATCATCAACTAAATAAAGTGTAATTATGCTATTTGTTATTCTTAAATTTAAAACTATTTTTCACAATTTATTTAATGAAGGGAGGTGAAAAAACTAAACGAAAAAGGATGGAAGCAATACGTTAAGCGAAAAGCAACCATCGCTTAGTCGTTTTCCCCTTTCTGATATTCCAGGCCCGTAGAAGAGATACCGCTCTTCTCGGAGGCCCCGGCCGAGCTGTCATTAGGCATTGGTACATTGTACATCGAGAACCAAAAGCCTTGTTGTAAGTCTACACTGGCTAATTCTTAAACGGGTAATAATTGTATTAAATTTTATGTTAGTTAAACTCAGCAAAAATTCGATGGAATATTTGAGAGAACAAAGTTTGTTTGCTGCTTTACCATTGCCATTCCAAATCTAGAATGGTTTTTATATGTATCTTAATGTTTTTAAATAGAGAAAGGGGGATTTAAAAGAATGGTGGATGATTTCGCTGCCTCCCCGGCCATTTCACTGCTGGATATACATACAGAGAGTCATGAGAAGTTGCCAGCATTGTCGGAGACCGTTATGTCATTGCATTGTTGTTGTTAATTGAATCTCAAGAGAAAATGGTTGCCAGCTGGCGGCACTGGTGCAAGGGCTTATCAGTGATACACATCACAAAAAAATGAGAGGGTGGCGGTGGTAGAAAGGTTAAAAAGCTGCGTACTTAAAAGTAGATGAGGAATTCTTTTCTATGCTAAATTCTATTTGTTTCTCTTTGTTAAATACGTAAAATACTAATTCTGGGATTGTAGCTGTTGTCTCTTATCTGACTTAAACAAACTCTAAAAATTATTTTTTCAAATAACATCAATGTTTTTACATTATAAATTTATATCCTTAAATTAAGGATAATTCATGTTCAGAAGAAGAAAGAGTCAGAAGTAAAACAAGTCTGAGTTAATTGTAAAGTCTATCTATTAAATAAAAGGTAAAAATCAAAACAAATGCAATATTTTGATATAATTAATAAAAATTACAATTATTTGTTCCCTGGTACAAATTACGCAAAACGATATATACTAAAACTAATATTATATGGTTGGTATGATGGTTAATAAATAGTATGTCACCAAGATTAATGTATACAGTCCGTGCAATGCCTTGGCATGCTGAGAAACAAATTATCGATTTGATTTTGGAAAATATTACCCTACTCATCAAGCAATGCTGTCCGAAGTTCCTGTAGACATGTAGGAGGTGATTGGCAAGCTTTAACTCATAGGTCAAGAATGTTTCGCACATGCTCTGCTGAATAAAAATCCGTTGAGAATTACTAGTCAATTGATAATTGACAAAATTTAAGCGCTATGTCAGATGAAATTACTGTAATGTTATGCGAAAAGCGGCTTACTTTTTATTACAAACTGTTATTAGGTTTTATCATTGCAATTCATAAACAAAATGTGATTTTTTTATATTTCTTTTCTCAGCCCATGACTTACATAAAAATAGAAAACAATTCTTTGAAATTTGAATTACATTGTTTGCAATAATACATAAGAAAAAATACTCTTAGCTGTACTGCAGAGATTCTTACTAATCAATAAGAATGTTAAGGGTCGAATTAATATTTTCTGTCTTCTATCTTTTTTCTTCTTTGCCTGGATTTTACTTTTTGCATTGAAATTTTAATGCTCATGTGAAGGAAATTTTTTTGGCTCTCTACAAAATTAGTGAAACTGAATTTGAATCCTTATTATCACTAATTATTCAAATAAAATTATGTCCTTGTTTTTAAAGAAAAATAAGATTTTATGGTATTGTTTAGAACTGAATTGGTAAGAAAGTAAATTAACTATCCAACATACTATTAGAATTAGTAAAAATATAAATTACTTCCAATTAAGTCAATTATTGCTGAAATATCAAAGGATATCTCTTTAAATCATTTAAAAAGTAGTAAATTTGTGATCAGAATTTCGATAGCTAAACTTTCAATTTGATAAAAAAAAACAATAATTACAAATTCTTGGATTTTTTTTCAATATTTGAGAAAATATCTTCCACAGAAATGTCCATTCTTTTTTTTCTGGGGAGCGTCATGCTTTGAGCTCATTTTGAACTTCCTACTTTGAAAAAAATTGGGCACAAAACGGTAAATTTACACAACTTTCTTATATTAATCAGTAAAAAATAATAAATAAAATAAAAGTTAATCAATAAAATTTCACCAGTTCTTATTAGATGAATGTTCAAGGGATTTCCTCCAATGATTAGAGAATTCTTTTTCTTCACCTAAGGAAATTTATTTTTTGCGATTTAATTTTCTTTCATCACTAAGCATGAGTTAATTTTTTTAATTTTTAAGTTTAATTAGCCTGTTTATGAATTATGAAACCGTTCATCTGTACCAGTTCTCCAGCATCTATAGGTTTGTTACCTTATTTGAGGATTTGAATTGATTAATGTATGAACGAGAGCAGAACGCGGCTTCTTGGTTGTTGTTCAGTTCGAGCAAGCGTGGTGAATTCTGAATTCAAAAAACTTCCTAGCTAATTAAGTTTCTCTGTTAATTAATAAGCTTAGTATCTAATTTTAATAACGAGCTTCTTGGTCGAGATATTCAAAAGGAAAAGAAAGAGAGAAGTACTTAAAGATTCGTTTTATTTTTGGAGTGGTCTTCCCTTCCAGTTATTGGAGACGGCTGATAATTGGTAGAAATTTTAATGAGGCATGCTGCATATTTTGAGACTTAACCTTAATCGAGGACTCAAGGAGTGGTAAGGATTAATTTGAGAATCGGCAGGGATTAATTTTGGTTTTTTTATAATTAATACTTTTCTTGCTCTTATTTTGTAGCAAATTTCTACTATATCATTAATAACGAAACTAAGTAATGATTTAATAGATAATAATAGTATTTCATGTGAAATAATTTATGCTCATCTCAAAAACCATTAGCAAATATGTTTAGTATAAAAATAATCTTACATTCTGAAGAATACTTATATAATCGATATGCATTAATTTAAGTGTGAAATACCATAAAATAACTTTACTTGTTTCCTGATCATCCGTGAACAGAGTGGATGAAATGAAACCGTATTTCATACGTAAACTATGAAAGATATGGGAAGGTGATTTCTGCAGAATATATATACTGGGTGGTCAAAAAAAACTTCCCCTGTATATGAAACGATAGTGTTCAGTCAATCAATACAATCAAAATTTCGGACAGGGTTGTTTTAAGGTCCGCATTGGAGATTGTGATGGTTCTAAACAGCGCAGAGCTTACGGTTACAGTGAAATAATTTCCAGAATGGCAACACCCATTTTATCTTTGAGCAAATTAATCTGCGTATTTAAAAATCATACGGAAATCTGCGTATCAAGATGGAATATGCAAAATTCCTAGTGAGCGGAACAGCTGCATCAGGTACTGCTGGTAAAAAAGTGAAAAGCAAATAACCGGTTAGCAGTTCGTTCTTAACTACTGTTGTGTTCTTGAGTGTTATTTGTGACTGATCAACGAAGTGTGTTTAATATGGATCCTAAGTTAGCTCAACATGCTTTACCGGTCAAACTGTTCTGCGCTTCACTTGAAGGTGCATCGCCATGGCTGCTCCTAAAAAAAGCCTGCATGTGTTGAAACAAAACATAAGACGTTATAAGCTGCAAAACTAACAGTTTACAATCATGCTGCAATGCAAAACGTCACACACCGTTTGAAATATGTTGTGCACAGAAAAGGTCAGCATATTGAAAATTCACGGTGACCGAGGAATCCTAATGTTGAAGAATCAAAGAATATTTTTCTGGGAGTCTCATGAATTTATTCCCAACTCTACTTCCACAGCGACAATATTGCTCTGATAGGCTTCTTTTGATCCCATTTTTTTTTGTGGAATTCATCTTCCCGTGTCTTTCAAAGTCTGTATATAAAATATGGTCTAATTTCATTCGTTCGTTTCAGCTGTAGAAACCATGAAATAGCGAAAGTTATTTTACGTCCCACTATATCTTATTTTAAATCCTTATGAAAATTGTAAAAACATTTTATTCGAAAATCAAGTGGTATAATATACGATTAGAACCATGTTAATAGCTTCAAAATGATAAAAAAATATCCAATGATAAAATATGATAAAAAAAATATCCAAATAATTTCAGATCTATGCATTGTTTAATGAATTTTTGTAAAAATCTAGATAAACTTCCCTAGCATTCTGTAATAAAAAATTGTGTGCATTTTAAAATCATAGGAAGATGATGAATTGATTTACTTTTGCTTAAAATTGCCTATTTTTAATTTAATATAATACATGAAATTATGTAGTTATGATAATTAAAATTAAATAGAAAAATTTGAACATCTCTCAATTAAAAAGCCAATTTTATTTTAATTAAAATCGTAATTTATATTTGAATTTATATATGAAGTAATTTATATATAAAGAAGTATATATATAAATTAATTTAATATTTAATTCATATGTGAAGTAATTTATATATGAAGAAGTATATAGAATACATCTGATTTCTATAAAATTCAGTTTAATAAATCGCATATTTGAATAACAATTTCAAATAAATCTTAAGTTTTGAGTTATGCAAGTCTAGCATTTGTTACGTTAATTTTCTTTCAATTACATATTCTTGACATAAGAGACGCCTTAAAAAGGGGTCCAGCCTCCTACATTTTATTGCATCTCTAAATGGTTGCGATGAGGATGTCCACGAGTAATTTCTCTAATGTGAATAGATTTTCAGCTCTTCTGGAGGTACAATGACTGTGATATTGACTCACTAATGGTTTTATTACCAAAATTGGGTTACACCTCCTTCTCGGAAGGAGGGCGAAACTCTCCCAATGGAGTCTGTTATGCATGGTTCGAAATGTCCAAACTGTTATCTGAAGCGGTCTGGATAGCATAACGGTAATTCTCAAGGAGCTGGTGAAACATTCTTACGACTCGGGTTTTAATGTTATTTTTTAGGAAGTATTGTTGATTTAACTTATATTCAAAGTAAGTTCATATCCGCATTACCAAATACTCTTTTTCAGTGAAAAACTGAAAAAAAGAGAAATAAAAACTAATTATCTCCTCATTTAATATCTTAATACCGTATTTATGTATCTTTGCAATAAGAAAAGACTATACATTGATCTTTAACTCTCATTTTCCAGGACGAACAAATTTGTCTTTCACAGAAAGAGTTGAGAAAATTTCAAGTGTGTATGGATTGGAAACAAGCATTCACCTGTCCCATGCTGTTTAAAAAATATTTGTGATTAGTCTCTGGACCAAAAACATATTTCTTCAGTTAATATTTTTTATGAACCATAGTACAAGAAATTAAATTAATACTGTAAATTATAGCTTTCTAATTAATCCAATTTTATTAACTATTTGCATTTGTATTTTATTATGTAGTACTTTTTTATACGAAGTATATTAGGCAAAATGATTGTAGTCGTCAAAAAAGTGGATCTTGATACGATCTTTACCTAATATTAAAAATATATTTTTGGTTTGCATGTGAATGCAAAAAATTCCCGCTCGTTTTAAAGTAAACGGATGGAATTTGGTGCACCGATTGAAACAAAATGTTTTGATTTCTGAAACATTTTGTGCGCAATCCATTAAGAAGAAATTCTAAGATTGGATTATAAATAAATATAATAATTAAAAAGTGCAAAGTTCTCGATAAATAAAATTCAGAATCCAGGTTTAGTATTTCAAATGCAGATAAATTAAATTTTTTAAAATCAAATCCATTAAAGGTTTGAACGTTCTGTGCTCCTGGCAGCATGTGAATGCAATAGCTCAAAAATCCATTTTGAAATTTGGAGTAATTGAAAAGTGTGCGTAGAAATTTGATACACTGTCTTGTATCTACAGTTACAGTTCTTTGTCAGATTTAGATTTTGAACAGTCAGAAAAGGCCTTTCAGAACATATTTTTTAATTTTCTGATAATTTTGTATTAACTTCATGCCAAAAATTAATCTTATAAGATCGCACACTGGATTCACACCATATATCAATATTTTGCTTTTGGTCGTCAATGCAATGCAATTTAAAGTCATTTTTTTTATTTTTAAATTTAAATATGAAGCCCATAATTCTCATATATGGGTATATGCAACACTTGAGTCAAAATAGTATCACCATGAAGGAGATATTTATTGGGAAGAAGTTAAAATTGTAAGGCAATAGTTTTCATAAAAATGTTACTTGAAGATAAAAATCTCATTCTTCACCTGAAATGCTCAATCAATGAAAAAGCAGGCATCTGTTTGATAAAAACACACTATTTTATTATTATAAAGAAATAATTAAGAATATTTTCTGAATTAAATTAAATAACGGCTCATTAGGCCTATCGCTATTTGGTAAAGATTTAAGAAAGATTAATTTCGAGTTTTTATTACATTAATAAAAATAAATTATAAATTAAAGCCTGAAATGTAAAAAATAATTAAAATAATACAGTTTTAATTGTAGTACACGATTTCAAGTGTGTCTTTAAAACATTTCTACACTGAATTTCTTTATTGATTTTCTTGAAAAATGTGCTATATAATATGCGGCATACAATATCTTAACCATTCATTTTAAGCGATATTCTATTGGAATACCAAACGAATATGAAAAAGAAATCATTCAGTGTTATTCATTGAAATATTTCTCTCTTTTTTAAAATTATGACCGCATGTTGTATATTTATTCTTTTCTAAACTTTACATCGTCATCAAATATTTAAATTAACAAGGGCATTAAACAAACACTTTCACCTTCCGTTAAATAAATACATTCAGAAAGTAAAAGAAATGTTATCTGTTGGCATTCCATATACGCCAGGACGCTATCTACTGAAACCGAACTCTCCTCGTCTCCAATTTCAAGAAAATGTTTCGGATAGTTTTCCAATCAAACATTCGAGTAATCAATCCTGTCCCCTTGCGGAATCTTCAAAGGAGAAAAGTTTTGAAAATGAGGTTTGCGCGAAGTCAACATTTCCGACCCTCTTTCTTTCTAATCTTCCCAAACTTTCCAAGCATCGGTTTCGAATTTCCAAAGTGAAATTCCTTTGATGTATCTGCCGACGCTCCGAAGTTGAGACGATTCATAATATCACAAAAGAATGAAAATTATGAATATAAACAGACTATAATGGTTATTGCTAAAACGAAGATATATCGGAAAAGCATTATATCACTTTCATGGAGAGATAATTATTTCCAAGGAGAACAAAAACCCTGGTTGATGAAAAAAAATTAAATGTTCCACTCATTTATCAATAAAGTGAATCTTAGTAGTCATTTGTAAACCATATTTTATCAGTAATTTTCATTCCCCAGCTCAATAAAATAATTCCACTTTTAGTTAATTACTAGAAAGACATATTTAATACATTGATATATCCTTCTTCCAAAATTTTGTTTAAAATCATCTAAAGGCATCATAATTTAGACATAACACCAAAATTATCTCGTATGTTATATTACAAAACAATTTTGTAGTAGTAAACTATCTTTTAAAATTGTTTCTATTAAACAGAGAGCACAGTACCTCATCATTCGAATAAATTATGCGCATTTTTAAGAAAAAAAACTCCGAGGGAGTTAAAATATTAATAATGATAAAAATGAAAAAAATTATTTCAAAAATCTAGTAATCTTATATTTTTTAGCATTTAAACCAATTGTTTCATCGTATTTTGATAAATTTTACGTTTCGTACAAAACGTATCAGTGAAAATGCTTAAACTTTTAAGACCGAACAAAGCCGCACCATAAAAAGTTGTGTAAATATCAGAGGATAATTCAGTAGTGGATAATATTTGTTTCAGGTTTCCATAGCATACATCTCTAATAGAAAAAAAAAGTTGTTTTTAAAGAGAATTTCTGCTTAAACATTTTCACCTCAATTATTAGAAATTTTGAAGATTCTGTTGGATGATAAAAAATAAAGTTAAATAAAAAAAATTAGAGACTCGTTAAGTTTTAATGAAAAAAATCAAATTAAAATTATTTGCAAAATATTTTTTTTCTGCGAAATTTCTTCTATCATATATAGTTGAAAAATTAAATTTGGAATTTTTCTAATTTATAGTTTTATAATTTTTAACCGTATGCTAATGGTTTAAAACATTGAAATTAGTGTAATTCTCCATTTATTATAAAATTATTATTTAATGCTTACTATACAAAACGTCCATTCAGTAAAATAAACGCAACTTGGAAATATTAAGTATTAGAGATAGCATAATATCTCTGAAAATAATTAATATTTTTCTGTACTTGACGTCAAGATTTATTAATTTCTTTGAAAATAGATATTTTTCATTATAAAACGCGTTTTTATAAACTTGTTTTAGATTGATTGAAACTGGAAACTGAATTGATATAAATTAAACTGAAACACACAAAAAATAATTCAAATTTATTTTTTTAAAAATTCAGTTTTTTTAAAATATTTAAAACAATTCTGTAAACAAAAAATTCTGTAAATAATAACACTGGCAAAGCCGTTCAAAGCTACTCTACTATTCAACAGAATAAAACAACACGTGTTTACGTTATTGTTTGGAAATTGACCACCACAATTTATGTTAAAAATAACCTTCGTTTTTTTTTTTAAATTAGTATTAATTAGCTAAGAGGGAATCAATCTGATAAAGTTTAAATTTAATTAACACTATTTCTGTATAAATGTAAATGACAGAGTTCTAGATAAAGTAGAAAAAACAAGTTTTTGTAATATGAATTGCGAATAATAGAGATACGAAATTTTCCCTACCACGCCATTCTGAGATCTACATCTTGATGACTTATTTAATTTCGAAATTTTTTAAATTAATAATTTTTAATAAATTGGGTCAAAAATAAAGCTTAACTTTATTCAGTTTTTCAACAAAGAATGTATGAAATAAATACTACATGGAAGGGATGTATACGCTGTATTAAAAAGCTAATAATTATCTTATAAATGAATTGAGCATAATTATTGTGCAATGATTCGTTTACATTTCAAAAATTTCTGAATAAAATAAATCGGTATGATCATTCAGCAATATTGAAGAAAACAATAACAAGAGTGCCATTTTGGGTCATGCTAATATAAAAATGTTCTATAAGTATTTTGGTGTCTCAAGTATTACTAGCCGACGTAACATAACGCCTTCATGTGTTCCCATTGCCTATAACACTGAGTTATTTAACCAGTTGAATAAGGACAGAATGGAAAGGAGAAGAGGAGAAAAGAAGAAAAGAAAAAAAGAAACGACAAACTATCCAGACATCCCTAGAGAGAATCCCATCGGTATCGAATTCTATACGGTTCCACTTAATGTTTTAGCGAGGTAATAACTAAATGAAGGGGACAAGAATATCTAAAAACTTATTCTGATAATGGGAAGAACTTACAGAAAAATTAGATTACTAATTTGAAATAAAGAGAAATGATATATAACATTTTAAACATCTATATGACATGTATAAATATAAATAAACCCTGTAAAATTAGATATCTATAGCGCTCGTCTAGGTACTGTGGTCTTCATTGGGAGAACATGGTTTGGTAGGGTATTACGGTTATGAGGGAATAACTTAGGCTGATATTGACGAGTGGCATTTTTATTTTAGCTATTGCGTGACTTTGAAGAGATTTGGCATTAATATGATTTACAATAGCAATGAACTGTATTAATTCTTGGGAGACGACGTTAGTAAAGTATAATTTTATTCTCTCCATCTAAGTAGGCGTTACAGGTATATAAGTAGTTTTAGTACAACAACAAAATGGGTGATGCCATCCAAGCAAAATGTAATTATGTTAAATGGTTTGCTTGCTTGCTTGCTGCAACATCCTCTCCACCCTGGTCAACCTCCCGAGGTATGACCAGTTGGATAGGACGGGTAGTCTCCTTTCCTTTGGCACTAAGGATGCAGGTACGAATTCTTCCGTCCCACCATCCTCCCCACCAAGCTGCTCGTGGTGCAACAACCTTCCACTTTATACCATTGTGAGCATAGAGGCCTAAAGAATCATACAACTTTGATACAATTTTAAAAAGTAAACGTTGTGTTACAAGAACAGCATTTCCTGGTGACATTTGTTGCCGTTGGATTATTTTTGCAAAGCGTCAGACAATTTCGGAGGGGGATATAACCAAATTAATAGAATTTCTTTCGGAAGAGGTAGAAGGCGCACTTACAACCCAGAAAATTAGAAATGAACAATCTGTTCTCGGTGATTTTGAACCTTCAACTGCTAACTTGTATGTTAATTCTAAGCACACAATGCCAAAACAAATACAAAATTATATCGATAACCAATATGTTGAACTTGCCGATACGAGTCCTTTCAACGAATCGAAACTATTTTACCTGCCTCATCATATAGTTAAAAAACAAAAGAATAACGAAAAGAAATGGTGAATTGTATTTGACGCTTCTTCTCATAAACCAGGACATCCTTCCTTAAATGATGCTTTTGAGCGGGATTCGAATTTTCTTCTGGAAATATTTGCAACGTTGTCACGATTTCGACTTCCCAAATTCGCAATGACGAGTGACGGACGTCAAGCCTTCTTGCAACTTATTGGCTGAAGAGGATAGAAATTGTACTAGGTTCCTGTGGTTTAAGGCAGGAAAGGATGCAAACGGAAAAATACACTTGCGAAATGAAATACTTACTTATCGTTTTTCCCGTTTGCCTTCTGAATTGACTTCTGGTCCCTTTTTGCTTTCTGCTACTCTTCGGGAATCAGCTAATATGCACTCTGATACCTACCCTACTGCATCTAAGAACCCGGAGAATAATATTTTCATGAACGACTTTGTTATGGAAATGGATACTGCTGACCAAGCAACAACTCTACCAAGAAATGCAAGACTTAATGGCACAGCCTTCTATGCAACTTTTTCTGTACAATTCTTTCTCGAAACTTATTTATACGTGTTCTTAAGTTAAATCTGATATAATGTAAATTATATGTGATATTTTTATACTTCACATTATCTTAAATTATTGACCATACTGGGCGAGGATACGGATGAAAGCGATCGTAAATTAGCAAAAGACACTGTGGTGAAAAGCATTTCATTACATTTAAATTGTTGCGTTACATTGAAATTATTAGGCTATACAAAATAGATAATGGAAATATTTTTGCATTGAAGGTGTTGTTAATATGTAAATTAACACAAAAATCCCATTGAATAGTGGTATGGAGAGAAGAATAGAAGTGGAAGAGTAAGTAAGTAAGTAGTGGAGAGAAGTAAGCACACATAAACGAGATTATAGGTCTGCTTAAACTAAGAAGTCATACCATTTTGTAGAAAGCTATCTTCTGTCTGTTTTAAATTCTTATTATTGATATTTTGATTTGTACAGTAGTGTTGAACCAGATTCATGGGTTTCAAACTTTAAGATTTGTGATATTAAAATATTTTTAAGACGTAAAGCATTGAAAAATAGCATGCACAACAAAATCCATTGCCAACACATTTCCCCTGACCTTCGAAGCCGGTCGCCTCATTCGTATTTGAATCCCTTTTCAGTCAAAGAGAATCAACTTCCTAAATAGTCTTCTCAGTTTTGACATAATATGGCTTCTTGCATTTGAATATTCTTTATAACGTTAAAATATATGTTGAAAGTAATGGCAGTCAGTGTGCAAGACATATTCCCTTCGTACGAATCTTATAGATGTGTGGAACCGAGTTGTTTTTTAAGAGTCTTTCTTTTCAGTTTCTCAGCACCAAAATCTCATCTTATGCAATAAGGATCCTCCCTCTTCTTTCATGCTCTTAGTTGGAGACTGACAACACACAGTCTCATCTGTCTTATAGGTTCCAGTAATGATATTAGTTTTCTTTAGTTTATTATTATGCTATGGTAAATCATGTTGCTACTTCTTGATGGATCATTTTTTAACTCTTCTTTGTATGATGATGAAAATTATCATCATAATATTTAGTGGACAAAAACTTGTATTCTAAACAAGTAAACTGTAAATTGGTTAAATCTTTTGCGACTGTTGTGTAATAATGAACTTAGCTGTAAAAAACAATTGTCACAATTATTATAGCGGGTTATTTTAATATAACTAATCTGAATGTTTTTTGCTATTAAGAGCGATCATTAGTGGAGAAATTTAGATGAGAGGACAATGAAGATTTTGTACTGAGCTTAACATGTAAATTTGCATGGTTGTGAATGTTTTTATCATACAGATTTATAATTATTTTATTTTATATATTTATACTAGGAATTCTTTTTTAGAAAATACTTTAATTTCGAGAATGAATCCTGATTGATTTCACATATACACGCACACAAAAACAAGCAAAAAAGGATTAATTGCCACAATTCTGTTTCCTTCTATGTATGGAACGTTTAATAAATATTATGTTACAAATATTTTTGTTATTTAAAATGCATTTTATTTATTTTTATTGTTGCCTTGATATAAATTCTAATCAGTTATTTAACCACTTAACAGGATTCTTTTCTTTACTGGCTAATAAGGTGACACCTTCTATTTTAAGAATATTTTCTTATTTTGTTTCAAATGGAAATCCATTGAACACATGGCTTATCTATGTACTCGAAGTAATTTTCATATTGAATTATAATCATTATGAGTGGTTTATTTTTAGCTTACAGCTATCAAAATTCAATAAATTGATGCATGCTCGGCATACGGACAAACCTTTTAAAGGGGTAATGCTATTTTTAAAAAAAGTATTTCTACATTACTCGGAGACTGACGTGAACTGAAAAAGATTTCTGCTATGAAATTGTCAGTATTATTATTCCAATAATATCATACTACATTTTCTAAATGTTTCACACTAAACTTAAAATGCCCTGCCACAGAATGAAAAACGGCTACCTATATATTAAGTGAGTAGCTCTTATTTGAAATATTTTGTATAAGACCATTTAGAAAGTGAAATTGACTTAATAATATCCATAAACCCCATGTTTTTAGTGAATGTTCAATTGGGATCTGAAATCGCATTAAACGGATATTAAACAAAGATTATTCGAAAACATTTCTTGAAATCTATAAAATAAAAAACTGAAAGTGTTACATTTCCCTTCGTATTAATAATACTTATATCCCAAAACAGAATATTAATACAATTAATTCCTCGAAACAAAAGAAATATTAATAATTGGACAAAGAGTCCGGAAATATATCGAAACATAATCATAAAGCTTATCTGTAAGGATATGATTGGAATTTAATATCAACCCGTTTAATCTCGAAAACGCGAAGGTAATTGGAAATTGTCTGACCTTGTTATCCCAAAGTCATGGATTGCTTCCTATCCTCTTTCAATTGCACGGAAGCAATGGAGACGAGGTTTTATATGATAAAATGTATAAATGCGATATCCCTGAGCTGATGTTATGCAGTGATTACATCTCAAGCGAAATGAAGGCCGCCATGCTTCACTTGCGTCGGAAATTAAAGTTTTAATGAAAAAGAAAATGTTTTCGAAAGATTATTAGCGTGAATAAGTGATTAGAATCGAGTAAAAAAAAGTGCATGGCTGCAAGCTTAAAGGAATAAATGAAAGCAATAATGGGTCTACATAAATTATCAAAATATTTAATGTTATTAATCAATGCTAAAAATAGTTTTTAGAAAACTTTTCTGAGTAATTGAGATTAAAAATTTTAACCATTAAATCATTAAAATTTTTAGT
>JAOUZG010053093.1:5391806-5440265 GCA_026289955.1 Argiope argentata
TGTGGCACTTATCTATCCATTATAAATTCCCAATTATTCTCTCCATCTTGGTAAACACATTGACTCTCATCTAAGTAATCTTAAATCACTTCAAAAATGTCAAGATATAATTGTTGTTTTGAGTATTTGAGTTATCGCAGCTACTCCATTTGTGCGGTCATTTTGTGCGGTTTCACAAGAGTGATTGTATCTAAAACCATGTTGATCATGATGTAGTCAGTTTGTTCCGTTAATAAGTGCTGTACGCTTTGAGTTATCAGTTTATCCAAGATTTTACTTGCTGTTCCTAACAAGCAAATTGGTCTATAGGAATTAGGATCTTCCAAGTCTCTATTAGTTTTAGGAATTAAAATCACTCTTTCTACCTTCCACTGATTAGGGAATGCGCCTAATGCTAAGCACTAGTTGTATAACTCTAAAAATATTAATGGATTCTTTCTGCTAATTTCATAAAGTATTTCCATTGAGATCTTGTCTAATCCAGGTGTTTTCTTTTTAGTCATTTTGTTAACAGTTGTTCTTATTTCATTTATTGTGAATATTTTATATTTTTCTTGTTTTATACCACTCAATACTTTTCCTAATTTTCTTCTGCTTTTTATTTTCTTGATAGGACTGTTCCTCTTTGAAAAGGCAATTTACAATAGTGTTTTTTAATATTTTTTCCATTCCGTGTTTTGACACGGTGCAAAATTGTTTTCCTTTTTCTTTTTTCTGCCGCAAATTCATAAGATAGCTTAAAAGGGTTCGTTCTTGTTATTTCACTAAAAACTTTTCAAACTATTCTCTACTTTTCTTTTTTCACCTTCCTCTGTATATTGATTCCTTTTTTTATATATAAATATGTCTCCTATTCATTCTCTCTTCAGTGTTTTTACATCGTTGGTATCTATGTCACAAGACTGATGTCAATTTTCTTTGTTTCTCCAGCTCAGTGGACCACCAGGGAACCCTGAGGTGATTTGCCTCTTTAATGTTTGATCTTTGGTTGATTCTTTGAATGAATTCTATAAATTCTTTAACCCATGATTTAAAAGCTAATTTTTTTAATTTTCCTCTTGTTAAATTTAAATCTTTCTGCTGAAATAACTTTGCCACCCATATTAATTTAAAAATCCAAAACCCCATGGTCACTCAGAGTACTTTGGATGTCCTTCCAGCCTATTGTTCTTTCATGCAAGTCTTAGTTGATAATTTGACATCAATCCAGCTTCTACTACGTGCAGATTGAAATGTTGGCAATGAATTTGGATCATTCCAAATAAAAAGATTTCTACAAATGAGTTGACTTCATCTTGGAGTCTATTAACAGGAATTTCATTTCCCCACAGAGGACTATGAAGATTGAAATCTCCCTTTAGAAGTTTAGATGATGTCTCCAGCTTTTCAAACAGATTTTTAAGTTTCCTGTCGATTTCTTTCTTATAGTGAGTCAGTGGGAAGTATGCTTATACAACTGTACTTTCGCTATTTCCCACTGACAAATTGACTGCTACTATGTTTTCGGTAGTAAATCTTGTCAGTACAGAAAAATTTTGGTTTTCTTAATGCAATTATTACCCTTCCGTAAGGGTGAGATTTTATTCTTCACCCTAGGTGAAGTCCTATTATGTTTCCTTTAATTACACATGGTTCCTGTAGCAAATAAACATCTGGAATATTGTCCCCAAACAAATTTGACAGTTCCTTTGTCGCATATTTACCCCGATCTATATTATGTTGAATAATAAGCCAAAAATAACCTTTGAGAGCCTTTTTATTCATAATTTGTCTGTTTAATCAAGTGATCAATCTCCCTGATAAATACCAGGCAATGTTCTAATGTTGCAATATGATCCATTCAAATCATAATTCCTGTTCTTTTGCAATATTCTGTGCTATTTCTTCATTCTGGATTTTGCTTTCTGCAATTTTTATAGTTCCACAAATTCCCTAAATCAACACCATCTGAAACCACATTGTAGTCTTGCTTTAATCTAATTATCCGGAACGCTTTCGAGTCCAACCTTATATACCAGTGAGTCAAGCTACCTATTCCATTTTTTCTAAAAAGGACTCGAATATTCCCTATTACGTCATTACTTCCTTTGATTTGATTAAGAAAATCTGATTACCACTTCTTCCTGGGTCTCGCTGTCTTTTCCACATCATAGATAATGGCTTGTGGCATCCTAATGTGTGGAGTAGTTGCCTTGCATGCATTTTGCAGATTGCTAAGATAGTTAATGACATGTTTTAACTTTACAACCATTTCAGATGTTTCGACCTGATCTAGAACTCCATTTTCCATTGCCGGCTTCAAAGTCATATTTTTTATTTCCATCGCCTTTTAATTGATATTCGCTTCCAATGTCTTTCTCATTTCAATCGATGAGTCAATTGTTTCTGTAATTAGTGTAATCGCCAGTGTAGGCAGGTTTTCTGTAGGTCTTAACAACAATGGTGATATATTATCTTTTTTATCCGGGTTTACTATTTTTTTGTGGTAATTGGTTCTTTTCTTCCCCCCAGAAGCTTTTTGGAGGCTTGGATCCTTCTAATAAAAGTTTGATCTGGTCTTCATGGATTTTTTTATTGTCCTCCTTGTAATCATTGTTTTGTTTTTTAACTACTTTTGCGAATGTTGGTCCATGATTATTATCTATTGAATTCATTTTTGCTCCTGAAAAATTTGAAAAAATACTCAAAAATAAGTATCTTAGTTCTTCAGCCGTGTTACCTTAAAACCAAAACTTATTGATAATATTTTCAAATGTTTCCAATGTACCCAATGATCCGAAGCGTTGTTTATTTTCTTCTGCTATTATTTCGCTTTCACTTACAACTACATTTTTGCCTTCTTAGAATTTGCAACCCCGTCATTTCTTCCTTTAGCTTTGCCTTTATAAGCAATTCACGGTCTTTTATCTTTTGGGAGATTTTCCCGAGCTTTCATTTTTACATTTTTTTCCTTTTCCACTTTGTAGCATTTGTACTATGCTATCCGTCTGCATTGACGGTTCAATTATTCTGATTGGAATCAGAATCAGGTGATTTTTTAAAATCTTGATACGTCAGTCTTTTACGTTCTTTAATTGGAATTGGTGAATTATATTTCCGCTTTTTTTGGCGAATAAAATAAATTCTTATCATCAGTTAAGATATCGCTATCATCAGTATAGTTTTCTCTATCCGTCTCTTTTTTGTCTGATTCCCTTTTTTCTACTTCAATTCTATCTTAAAGTCTGAATTTTTAGTGCAACGGAAAATAATAAAGTTTTAACAAGGTCTTAATGAAATATTTGTAAAACTTTTCAAAATTTAATTATTACAAACACATCAAAAGAAAATGTGTAAATAAAAACTCAATTTTTAGTATAAAACTATCTAAAGAAACAAGAATTTCTTCTAATTAGATGCATCAATTAGAACTAAAATATTACGAAGCAGTTTCTTGGTCAACTAATATTTAACACATTTATTGATCCTTTCCATAAATTGGTGTTTAAAATTAGCAAGACATCTCAAAATAAGAGTTTGCCCATTAAAGAAATCTTAAAATACAGTTAGAAAATATCCGCGTCCTGCAAAAAGTTCATGCACTGAACGCAGATGTCGGTAATTGCTCCTCAAAAGGTGAACACACAGCAAAATGACTTCCCAAGCAAGTGGACGTTTCTATTACAATTATACTTCAGAAAGACAAAAACTTCTAAGATACAAAAGAATTCTGAAATAAAATGCAAAAACCTGTTACTCCCGGGTCTCAACTACACTTGATCATCACATTAAAAATATTATTCATCATTTTTCATTTAATAGCGATATTTTGAAGATCACAAGAAAATATCAACCATACCAAACACTACCATATCTCACAGACACTGGTAGTATCTCATCTAAGAATTTGATCTATCATAAGTTGCATATTTTACCTTTCATTTTATTCTATTGCATCGAAATTTTAAGACTCTTCTAAAGTATTTTTATAACAAAAAATAAAAACAAGATATTATCTTATATATTTATATGTATGCGTCACATATCTTGATTTAAAAATGGAATGTGCACATCTAAGTCTTCACCAAAGAGCTGGGTATTTGTAGTAGAACATTCCCATTAGAAATTACAGCGTATGGTGCAGTTAGAATCAAGTATCCAAAGCAAATATCAAAAACAAACATTTATGAGCAACTTGAAGTTAAAAGAAAAATAGGTATGGACGTGGAAGATTAGACAAAAAAAAATCTATTCCAAAAATACATGTGTATTTTTTTTTTCTTCCTCCTTTTCAAGGAAGTGCGAGAGAATGCCACCTACTACCCCTCAGGGCACCAAAAATCTTTTTCTTCCAACTCATTCTATAGTCGATTCATGCTTAAAATGTTTTAAAATTTTTGCCGCATAAAACGAAAAGTTTTCGGAAAGGACAGATTCTGAAACAGGATTTATGCAAACCGAGAAAGACATGTTTTTGAGCTTATCTTTAAAATGACGTGATAAAAGAAGTTTTATAGAGATACGTGTGGATTTTTCTCACCAGCTTTATGTTTGAATGGTAATATCTTTGATTCAAGTTCCACTTTGTAATTTTTGATCTTCTCGATATTTCAAGCAAAAGGCGGAAGATTTCCAAGTTTTTATATTTATTGGCAGAAAAAGGAATGAATTGTTTATTTTATTGTTTTTAGTGCTACTCCCACCACTTATAACTTCATAAAATTCTTGTTTTCAGGCATTCTGGTTTTAAAACTTCTTGGTTATTTCAATTCCTTTAATTCTATACGTCATATTTCATTAATTTTTGTGACATTAAAATAATTAATCTCTAAAATGGTTTTTAAAGTGCATACACAAACAAATATCGTTCATTTAAGACAATGAAAAAGTGAATTCCATTTCAGTAATGAAATAATTGCAGTACTTAAGGTTAATTCTAGTAAATATGTAATCTTTTCGAGTCGCCTATAAACTCTAATTTAAATACTTAACTGCTTCTAAATCACATCATTATAATCATTATAATCACATCATCAATCTTAAAGGTTCTAAATCACATCATTATTCTGGAACGGTACTCCCAAGAAACATTCTTACGGAAGTAATATGTAATTATGGCAAATAAAAGTCTTTCGAAATCCTTGCATAGAATTTTAGGCATTTCAAAATCGGTTTGGAAATCACTCACACATGCAGTAGAGAAAAATGAAAACATATTTTATTGAAAATTCATAATTTCTTATAAATTATAAACCTTTCGCGTTCTTCTTTACCAATGTGCAGGGCAGATTGTACATATTTCATTTATGAATTTAGTTGACTAAATGGGAATGCCATGGATTTAGTTTCATTTATGAATTTAGATGAGTTCAGAATGAGTTTTTCATTCGGATAGGTTTAAAATCTATCATTAATTTAATTAATCTTTCTAGATAAAAGAAAAATTCATCGATCCAACAGATATTTTTCCGGGAAAAAGGTTTTTTTATACCTGTAATAAATTCCGATTGTACAATTCTAGACTTCGATCAAATGGTTATCGTAATTCAGATGTTAAGTATTAAACTAACTTTTCATGTTTTTGCAAATAGTAACAATTTAAAAACAAGTCAAAGAAACAATTTCTTGGTCATTTGCATAACGCTTTTTTCCAAGGTGGCAAGAATCCTGTAGTTTATTATCGTCAAACTGTTCTTTAAGCCCAATTCCCTAGCGTGCAGCTTGAATGCGAAAAGTTTGTTCTTCTACAAATAAGCCAGCATTATTATCACCGGTACCAAAAATAGTTGACATTACCAACTTGGGAGCCTTCAGCCTGGGAATCAGGACCTGGATTCGCTGGGGGAAAGAGTTGTTGAGCGCAAGAGTTTAAAGAAGTGACTCATTATGTGATTGAAATCAATCTTCTAGATGTCAGGATTATCACTGCTTTTATATCGTCTTTGAAGTCAGTAATATCTAAAAAAGAAGGAAAATTATTAATTGCTTTAAAAGTTTTATTATCTGGTACAATATTAAAATCCCCTTCTTTTGGATACAAAAGAAAGGGAAGAACGATGAATTCGGTAATATAAGAATCTATCGATTGGCATTATTACAAATCGCAACAATAAAATAATAATTGGAGAACAACAAAGAAAATGATTCACTGCAGCAAAAAGTCTCTGGATGATTTTTTTTTTGCTGAAGTTAAAGCATCGAGACTATTTGGTAATTTTAATAACTTGTTTAATCAAATATTTACAAGACGTGGAATTTTTCGAAAGTATGAAATGTGAATCTTCTAAAATCTAGCAACGTGTACCTGCGTTACCCAGTAGAGTGATTGAATGTACTCAATTGAAATGCCGCATCTGTGAAAATAAATGCACCTTGTGATTAAACAACTAGAAAAATGTGGATATGAGAAACCTTAAATTCATTTCACTCTTTCTTAAACACTTTAATGAAATTATTAACAAAACCTCAACCTCTTACTGATTACGAGTCTGACTTATTTGAATTATTTACTTATTTGCATTTATTTATGAAGTTTTTATTTAAATTTATTTTATTGCTTATTTCCTTTTCTTAGCTTTATTATTATACAAAACCATATTTTATTCCAATGTATATGTATTAATATCTCTTATTTTGTTTATGTATTTTCTATATTTTCTTATTATATTAATTTTCTTTCTTCTTTTTCTTATATTATTTATTGATGCTTATTTTCGTTATTCATTCTTTTGTGTGCTTGTATATACACACTCATTTTTATACCATTGGGTCCCTAGGCTAAGAGATTTGTGTTAAGGCTATTTTTCATTCCCTCTACAAAAGCCAAGTCGCAGTTTCTTAATTGAATGTCCTCAGATTCAAAGATCTGAAATGCAGACACAGGAACGTGGAGAAAAGGGGAACGAATATCTACTTTTATTAGTAGTAGCCGAGATTGTGCATTGTTGAAGCACTGAATGGGCAGTCTGAAAAGGAAATCGAATTCAACTCCTTCAAGCATCAGAAAAGACTGTGTTGCTGCAAGCCAATAGAGATCCAGAAAAAGGCAGACGTAAAGAGAAAAGAATATATTGGTGGTTTGTTTTCCTTAGCAAAAAATCGTTTCTGGATTGTCGCTTCGGATGTCGGATTAAATGAACGGATTGTTTCAGTGCAAGATAAATAAAACGGAAGAAAGGATCTATGTTGGAAGAAAAATTTTAAGAGTTTCATTGATAATACTAAATTAAAGTTCTTCGTACCTTTATTGTATAGGAAGTACTTTCGTACCTATATTGTATATATTCAAAATTCCAACTTCATCGTATCGTGATATATTATAAAAAAGTCATAGGAAGAATTCTCTTCCCGGTTTTGCTGAACAATGTATATTAAAAGAAAAATGCATTTTTTTTTACTTTCAACGATGTTTGAAACAATCTGGTTTTTGATTACGAATCTTCAAGGTGACGACAGTACTTTTTAAAATCAAAAACAATATGCAATAAAATATATATTGTTTTATATTTAAAGCAATAAACTTTGATGACCAGCCGGCTGCACGGAAGAATTGATTGCATCTCCACTCAATTAAAATGTTATGTTTGTTTTCTCCAAGAAGATATTTTGAGCATCAAATTTGAAGTGCCTGTTTAATAGTGTTTCAATTGTTATTTTCTTCTTTTTAGAGAACATCCTCACAGAATCAAGTCTCATGACACCATAGTAATGCATAGGAGTAGCTCTTTTTATAATTTTATTGTCTTCGAGGTAATGCAAATTCACTCCATTATTCAAAGTATAAACTTATCACATATTAAACAAAATCCTTCTTACTTTCAACAATCGTAAGAATTACACAATTAAATATTTGACGGAATAATGAAAAGAATTTGACTTCCAATTCATTTATTATATTTTGTGGCAGTTAAATTATTTCTTTTTTATTACATGTGCGTGCCATCAGCATTTTTGCATATTCCTATAGAAATAAATCGTTTTCAGTGTTTGATGTGTCAATAAAAATCATTGAAATGAAATTCACTTTATTTACCACAGTATTACAGTGACTAATCATATCTGATTATTCTTACCCACCCAAAGGTACACGGAAAATTCTGAATAATCCGACCTCCACGAGAACATTGGTGGTCCTAATTAAGGCCTAAGAGACAGAGCACTGTATATGGTAGCCCTCCTTCGAGTAGCAGGCTCGTTCATCATTGATATATGGTAGCCACCCCACACTGCTTTGTATACCTTTCAAGGGGTTGAGAACCAACCACCAATCCAGTAATTTTGCATCCTTACATATGAGGTATCGTTTCGGGGGGGGGGTACTATAACAGGGGAAAATATTTTACAAATGCAGAAACAGTTAAACTTTTTCGAATAATTATAAATATCTTTCTGGGGGGATGCGATATTCAAATATTCGATTGTACAATTCACTTCAAGGACATTTTAATATATCCATGGTTAGGGAGTTAATTTATTGTAATATTTATCTGTGGTTCAGTTACATTCATTGGCAATATAAAATCCTTCAAATCGTAATTGATTGTTAAATATCATGTGATTGAAGTCTCTAGATTAAATATCATGTGATTGAAGTCTCTAGATAAAATTACTGAATAGTCAGTAATTTTATCTCCTTTATCCTTCCTCCCACCACATAAAATGACGGATCTTGGATGAAGTCACCATTGCTTTACATGTCGTTAGCGAACAGAAGTTACTAAATAGAGGTCTTTCTAGCAATTTTACAGAATATATCATTTAAATATCTATTTTTAATAATTTTTCGATAATCAAATGAAATACGAATTTGATTCTAAACTGTAGCTTTAATCATTAGATACATACCGAATTTTGATTGATTTAATTAAATCCATCTGAGAGTTATTGCGTATGCATTGCGTAGGAAAATACCGCCAGTGGTACTTACTTATCAAGCAGTCGATCTTTATCGCCAAATTTGAAGACTAACCGCCAATGAGTTGCTAAACCGTCAATAATGGCAAACAACCGTCATATTTTTTAAAATTGGGCAAAGTGCCGTCTATCATTTTATTGTTTCGCAGAAGATCATCAAGTGCTTTTTCTGTTCTGATTTTTCGACTCGATAAAAGGATTAAAATTTGGGATTTGCCTGCCAACGAAAAATATGTAGTGAGGTATTTCCAAAACTATGGAATTTTTCCATCTAAAAATACGTGTTTGAATGGACATGATATGAGTTTATACGTGAAAACGGATAAACAATGGCGGTGTAATATATCAGAGTTCTGACCGAGTAATTTAGCTCAAGTGGTTAGCGAGCGTTGCCGCGGCGACGGTCTAATATGTAAGTCCCCAGCCGGTCAATTCTTTCTCATGTTTATCTCTACAATTAATAATGAAAACCTATATTCACTAAACATGCATATTGTAGTTTTCTAAGATATGTATGGTGTTGAATTATACACTTTATTTGTCATGGAGAAGCTGGGCAGCCAAACTTAATCAGATTGGATTACTTTCAAAATTTAATAGAAATATAGAAATTTAATTATTTCCATATCCTGAATTTCACTCTTTGAGCTTAAAGGATTTTTTATTTATATTGTTCGCATAAAAACATAAAGCGAAAAATGTATTTTTTTTAACTTAGAGGGATTTGAAACCTGAAGATTAGTCAAAATCTCGGTTTAGAATCTTTTGACAATTACAATATCTCGTATACGAAGAAGTAAAAAAACGCTTTGGCTTTTCTCCGTTTTCTTATGTAAGTAATCAATGTCCTGCAATTTTTGAATAGTTCTGATGGTTCCGCTCAACTACTAACCTGTATTTTGTTTGTTTATTTCTTAATAGTTACAGTATCTACAAAGTGACGATAGCTTCCATGAAAGTGCGGCTATTTGTCATTTGTGAATATGCGAGTCTAAATATAATTTTTTTTCGTTTCCGTTTGCTTCTCAACATAACATGGAATTTTATTCTATCTAATGAAACATTTGGACTAATTATGTTTACTTTAACCTAAGTTGGTTGGATTTCTCTGGCACAAGTCCCATATCTACCACAGGCTTATTTTAGAAAAACAGGTATTATCTAACCTCAGATATTATAATAAAGGTGTATAACTAATTGAACTTATATAACTTTTCTTTGTGATAAAAGAGTGCCTCATTTTATTAACAAAACTTATTTTGAAATTTATTTCAACATGCTGTGATTAATTTGTAACTCCCATTCATTTTGGATTTGCATATTAGCTCAGCATATATTGCTTTCATTCATTTTTTTTAAAGTTTGTTTTAATCCTTTGTACTCCAATGGTGCTTCTGAGGCACCATTCAAGACGGTGCAACATTTTGACGTTTTATTTATTAATTTTTTAAGCTTAATTTTTTAAAAACGCCTACATAATGGTTAAGAGATGTAGATTATTTTTTCAACAAAATTCGACTTCAAAGAATTATGTATATTTATTTTTCCATAGCACTAAATAAATATTTGTATTAGGTGAATAATTTTGCCTCTAATTATTTTTCGGAGTGCAAAGGGTTAATTATTAGAGAAGAAGCATCCAGCTGAAAATATCAGAATAAGCAGATTTATATTTCTTCACATTTATTGAAAGTGATCTACATTGATTTTGTCATTTATTGAAATGATTGTGTCATATCGTACACCTAGCTATTGAGTTATTTTTACAATCTATGTCTTTTTAAATATCAATTGAACTATGTGGTAATAAAATTTACGTTTTAATATTAAACTAAAAGTCTTTGGAGTGATTTTTGTCCACATTGTTTTAGATAACCTAAGCATAATAAAAAAACAGCATCAATGATATTATAGTCGCACCAGGATTAAGGGAGAAAAATACCTTCTCGTTCTTGTATCTGATTGGAATTTGTTGACAGTTATTTGCAGAAAATGGCATGCTTCCTGTTTGGTTTTGGTAGCTTATATTCTTCTTCTATATAGAAATACGATAAAAATAGGAGAGGCCTACCAGTGAACTTGGCAGTTGTTTCAACAAAAGTTTCATTTTCGTAAAAAACAATAATATGTATTTTACTTTTACAAAGAATGTGCTAAATTTTATTTAAACTTAACAAATATATTATATAAGTAGCATCCTATACCTTTTTTCAGTAAGAAAATATTATTAATAAAATGAAAGTGAAATCCCGATTTATTAATTAAAATTACTTTTGCTTCATGATTTGTTTCAAAATAATAATAATAAAAATGTCATCAAGGCTGAAAAGGAATAATGTTGTTGTTTTTTACAAGATCGCTATATACTTTCAAGGAAAAAAGACTTAAGTTCAATTATATTTTTAGGAAGATAGTTTGCAATTAATTAAGCGATTATAGTATTTCTAATCATTAAACATTTAAGATGAATACGCTACTAATTTTCTTTACGAAAGGCTTTCTTCAATTAATTAGTACAGAATTCATTTGAGATACTAAATTAGCGATTGCGAAGATAATTAATGATTATTTAAAATTACACAAAAGATTAATTATTCTTGTTGCTGAATGTACGAAAGTGAGGAAAATACATTTATAATGAGCGAATCTCTGATGAGTGAAAAAGTGAGTTTCTTGAATTTTAAGGTTTGAAATGTCGATTTTTTTTTTATTTCAAAATAAAAATAATAAAAATAAAAACAGAATTGGTGAAATCTTTGAAAAGGACGATATATTTTTAAAAAGCAGTATTTTTTTTAAAAAATATATATATTCATTAACTGGTTTTCTTGAGTTTGTATTTTTGCACTTCAGTTTTCTTAATTCTTAGTCACATCAAGAAATAAAAGCTTCGGAAAAGTCTGGACACTAATGAAAGAGAGTTTCAGTTCTGAGGAATATTTTATCAACCTCTTTCGGCGGAGGTTCATAAAGAATTCTTTGGCTCTTTCTTTTATACGTGATTATTTTAACAAATAAATTTAATGGCAGATTTCGGTTTTCTCAATGCGCATCGTCACTTATCATAAAGGCGAATGAGTGTGTATTTTTCTATGCTGGTGTTCTATATACTAGAATCTTTGACCCAGGTACTAGACTTAAAATATACGTATTTCGAAAGTTAACTTTATAAATTGCATAAAATTGAGGAAAATGTGTTTTTGCCATAATTTGTAAAAATGTTATTAAAGGGATATTTACGTGTTGGGATATAAATGTTGTCTTTTCAATTTTAACAATTTTTTTACCTCATAATTTTTTTCAATTTCTAATTCATTTTTTTAAATATTTTTATAAGTATGTTACACGTATATGCCAAAAATTAGACTTTATGAGTGAATTATCAGTACTTTGCCAGTTACTCTTGAGATATTAATTCTTAAAAAAGATTTACTTTTTTGTTAGAAAATGGGAAAGACATAAAAATTTGACACTTAACTGTTCCATAAAAACTTGCAATTTCAGACCACTTCACCCATTGTCTATAAAAAAAATATCCCTATCAATTTTCAGAATTTCCCCTACTCTGGTTGGCCTAAAATACTCAAATTGTTGCTTTTTCTAAAATAGTGATATTCAAAGTTTCAAAATTTGGTCATATTTGATCTCAGGAGATTGAAACATTTCTTGATTTCAATGATAAATTACCCAGGGTATTTTATTGATCAAGGTTCCTTAGAACCAAAGAACTGTACAAAATTTAGGCTTTATAATTTTTTCAATGAATGAAATATATGAAATGAAATACTGTATTTTAAGGAAATGAATTAAATAATAATGAAATGAAATATTATGTTTTACGTCATTTAAATGCATTTGAACGTATAAGAAAAACATTATTTTTATAATGAACTAATAAAATTGTATTGAACAATCATGCATGAATTATATAAAAACAATTCTGTGGTGCCCATAAAACTTCAATGTTGAATGTTTTTTTTTCTATATTCATATTTATTAAAAAAGTTGTATATTCGAAAACAATTCAAAACAAAGAAAATGGAATTATAAATTTAAAAGTAGAGAGATTATATTTTACCCCATTTAAATTACATATTATAATTACAGTTACATATAATTACGTTATAGTTATAAATACATATATTTCAGTTATTAATATATAACAATTATAAATTACATACTACAATTATATACTGAATTATATATTAAATTATTTAAATGAAATAAATCGAGAATCAGTTAAAATTTCAAAGTATTAATAAGAAAAAAATACTGCAACAGTGATAAAATTTAGATTTAATCTAAAAACAAAGCACGTAACATCATAGAAAAAAACACTTAGAGACTTTAAATTAATAGATAAAAAAACAAAATACATAATATGTATACCATCAGAACTAAAATTGATAATCAATTGAAAAGGGAAAAAAACTGAGGAATATTTTATTTGAGGATAATAAGAAATGTCACGGCCCAAAAGTAAAATTGTTACTTTTATAAAATACCAATCCAAAATCAGAAAAACAGAACAATGTTTATTTTTTCATTTTCTATTTCACTTTTTAATGGCCCTCGTATTTACTGGCGGTCCTAAACTGTCTTTGATCCGTTAATATACATAAATTGTTGATCGTTACCCACCAGACTTTATACTGGCTATTTCTCTTTTATGTATGAAATGACGTATGTCCACGCTATCCGTTCTCTACAGAAAATGATATATCCAATATTTTTAGACTAGGAAGTCACTGAAAGTTTCTCACTAAAATTAGCTCTACAAAATATTACAATTGTTCATCAATTAAAGAATCACTCTATTCATCTAATAAATGAAAATATTCTTAAAGCTATTTTAATTTGGAAATTTAACGTTTTTGGTAAACAAGGACTTCTATTCTGAATTTTCAAAAAAAAAAAAAATCAAAAGAATAAAATGCCATGTTTACTTCTTCTCTATTTCTTTTTTTAATTTCTCAATTATCTGTCGGGAGTTTTCTTTCTAAATGCACTGAATGCGTCTCTCATTGCAAAGGTTTTCTCATTTGGTCACTGGCCCTGTAATTGCTGTCGTTAATTATCCTAAGTTTCCGCCCTCGAAAAAATATCAGTTAATCAGGAAAATAACTTACAGAAAGGAACTATTATTTATTGGATTAGTCTGGGAAGAATTCCTAATACTATTCTTATTCGTGTTCTTTAGAGAGAATGTTTTCGTCCTGTGTTGACAAATAGAACAAGTGAGGCCAGACACTTGCTTTGGTCAGAATAATTAATTAGTGATGAGATTTAAAGACTCAGTCATAACAAGTTTATTGTTATGCTTGGGCCAAAGTTTTCCCTCCACCGAAAGTACTTCCTGAATGCGCGAAATCGCAAAGTGAGGATTTTGTTATAAGCTATCATCTGGTTAAAGTTGGGAAGTCACAAAGAAAAACAGCAATTCCTCTCTTCCGCGTTTTTTGGTTCAAAAAGATTGGAATGTTGAATGAACTGTGCACATAATAAAGTATCTTTACCTTATTGAATTAGAAGCAGTGATAATTACTCTCTATGATATAGTTTGTCTGATTAATTTTCCCCTTTATTATACTAATTAATCAAAAAATGTGCATGAATTATTTACTTTTGAGTTAACTATTCTATATTTGCTATTTTAATTAACACTTATTAAAAGACTTGTAGCCTCGAGTAAATATTTTGGTGAACGCGAGTTTATTTTTTTTTTCTTAGATTGTTTTTGATACTTTTACATCACTATTTAAAATCTATATATTTAAATTTTGAGGCGTCTATGTATCATATTTTTATCCTCTTTTGTGTATTCCAATATATTTAGTAACGAATTTCAGGAAGATATAAACCTTTAAAACTTAGTTTATCATCAAGTCAGAATATGATGTTGTTTTTGGGATGATGTTTTTGGCGTCTTCAAAAATCCGTAAGTGAAAAATAAAAATGTTTTTATATGCACGATCAGCTCAAAAAATCAGGTTTTGATAATTGTTGCCATTGCAATTACAAAAGCTCTGATATAAAGAAAATAAGTTAATGACTTCAGCAAATAAAGCCTAGAAAAATGTCACTGTGAACAAGTGATTATATAAAATTAATTAAATAGGAAATGTGATGTTTTTTTAAAACAACCAATGCGAGACAAAAAATTTTAGATCGTTTTCAATGCTAAAGTAACTCATTCAATGAAACAGTTAAAATGTATAAAAATATAATTTAACTTGCAAGAGCACGAGTAACAAGTGACCACGTGTACGAGCACGTGGTGCTTAGCTGTTCAAGAAATGATGTTCTGACATGGTACATTAAAATATGCATAGAAGATTATATTTAAATTTTTTTCATTATTTGTTTTTTTTTATAAATTTGTGAAATAAATGGTAGACAGTTAAAGGTTTATGTATTTTTTAAATTCAATTTAATTTACCCATAAGCAAAGCTTATTCAAATAATTTAAGATAATAATAATTTTTAAGATAAACTCTTGCAAAAAATGGGCTTTTCAAGTATATGAACAAAAAAAATTGTTTTAAAGACATTTTACTGAAAGCTATAATATCTTCATTTTCTCATTAGCTTCTTTTAAAAGTTATTCTCATCTCATTAAAGATGAGCTGAGAAGGGAAAGAAATCATTTTTAAGGGGTAAAAAAAAGAATGTTGAGAAGCAAAAAAAAAAATAAAATGTATCGAATTTTTCTAACGATGAAGAAGAATATTTCTTCTTCCTTCGATTACATATTAGTAAACATGATTGCCACATCAACCATTCAAAGTTTGGAAGGAAATTACCGAGTAAAGACGATAAATTGTGGGAGCACACCAGCTGCGAATTATGTCGATAAAGCTGAGAAAAATGGCGTTTTATTCCAAATAGCATGTTTACATTCGTATGCAAGATGGAGGGAATGTTTACCACTGACATTAAAACCGAGAGGTTTCATAGGCTAGTAATTTTTGTAAAATCTACCAATAAAAGGTTTAAGATATCCTTTCAAAAATATGCAATTCTTTAAAATTGTAAAGGTTTACATGTAGTTAAGCATATGTTTCTGATCTATATAAAAATGGAAGAAACATGAAAATGTTAGAAAAATACACTGCTATATATATTTTTTATGTAAATAAGATAATCTCATATATCATGGCTAATTAATAAAGTTTATAAAGCATTATAAATTTCAGTAATGAATTTTTTAATTATGGAAATAATTAAGAATTGCATATTAGCTTTTTGCTAGATGTAAACTGGTTTCTCCGAGTCCAAAATCAATTTTATTATATGTAGTTCTATTATTAATACGTTTTATTGAAAAACAAAAATTGAATCTAAATCTTTATATTAAATTTGTATATTTTTACCAAATTTTGCACGAGTCAGAAGCGAATCTGCTGTTTTATTATTATTATTATTGTGCCTGTAAATAGAAAACTGCAAAATTCAGATTTAGATAAAAGAAAAAGAAATTTCACGTTTCGTTCCATCGACAGATTTTTAAACAGCGTCAAATTTTGGATCAAACCATCGAGGGCCAAACAGTCGAGGGTAGTTTCTTTTCATGCTTATAGGAGTTCGATTACTTAAGAATTTTACAAAGGTTATAAATGAAATTTAGTCATAAGAGTTTATTAAAGAGAAGAGATATGAAACGTCTCCTTAATTTGCTATGAAATGTCTTACAAAAGAGTCATGCTTAAGCAGAATGCATTTATTGATTCTTCATAAAATCATTTGCATAAAAAGATATTTCTAAAAATAAATTAAGATTAAGGAACAATTTTCGCTCTTTAAATTTATTTACAGCAGTGTTTATAACATTAGATTCAAGATCACAATTTTTAATACGATCGTCGTGGTTGCATTTTTAATGCATAAATTCTCAAAGTTGGCTGAATATCATTTTATGTATTGCTCTACAGAATTTTTCATTTTTTCTTTTCTTTTTTTTTTCCATTTTTTTCTTTTCAACTAGCTATCACTGCAATCGTCTTTGATTTTCAAATTATTTATTCATTTATTTAAACAATTTTAATCTGATGACCAGGAAAGATTGCGACGGCTTGTTGTCTGGACAGTCTGATTGCACACCCGAAATCCGATCCCATCGATGATTTATAAACGTGGATATCGTGCCTGTCAAATCTTATGTCAGGGTTGAAATGTCCTCCCACTATTAGGGTATGGAAGTTTGGAGATGAGATTCTAACCAAAGTATCGTCCTCGTCATCTGACCATGACTCAGAATAGAGTACATTGCATAGATTAAGAAGCAGATAATGTCATAATAAATTAGATAAATTACTTTTGAAAGTTATTGAAGGATATACCTAATCACTTTCCATCTTAGTTTGGCATCGGAAACGATATTCAGCGACTTGTACTCGGAAATTTAAAAAAAAATCAGCAAAAAATCATTTTTAGGAAATATTTTTAGCATCACATATATTTATATTTTAATTAATATATACGTATATAATTTCAAAGCCGCATCTAAAGTCTATTTCATTTTTTAAATTGATATAAACTACTTATCATCTAAAATAAATATCAAATAATACACAAAAATTGATATGCGACATTCATTCTTTTTATATGCTTATAATAAATAATTCCTAATTTTTTTCTCACTTGCTTAAAACATTTTATCGTTGAATAGCGTTTTAGAATAATAATCTCTAACAAAAAATGAGTAATTAATAAATTAGACTTGTTTCTGTCGACATAATAAGAGTAAAAGCCTAAGCTTATAACCAACAACTGTAAAGAAACTAAAAATAAATGAAAGGCGAAGTTTGGGATTGTGAAATGCAGAGAGTGGGAGATCAATCAGCGATGTTCTAATCTGGATTCATTCACTTTTTCTGCTCTCGTTATTCTGGTTTTAATGATAGAAAGGTTTGCAATGATCTTCAAATAAATAAAAAAACTTATATGCAAGCAGAGACTTTTAATGCGCTGTTGAAAAAATAAGGACCCACAGTCACTTTCTTATTGATTCTTTTCCCCTCTTATTTTTTAATATTTTCCCAGTTTCCATTCATTATCACATAGTTAAAATAGAAAATCATAGTTTGATTACTCTGTCCCCAACCCCTGAAAGCACTCCGATATCTTGATTGACTAAACTGCCGCATCAGCGGCACTGGAGGGGACTATGATTGAGTCCATCGGCCACGGTAGAACCCACCCGACGATCTTCAATGTCTTATGTCTAGTTCCAACGGCCTGCGAATCCTCAGACGGCCAACTTGTTCCCTTGTTTTACCCCTCTCACGGTTTCTTGGGTTCCTTTGATGCCTGAACACTTTACCGACAATTTTCTGCAAACTTCGGGTGCGACCACAGGACCATCAAAGGATCCAAGAAATCGCAAGAGGGGTAAATTAGGAGAAAGCGTTGGCCGTTTGAACATTCGCAGGACATTGAAACTAGGCTTTACACTCTTTCGGGTAGGCGAGTCGTTGCGGTTGTAGAACAAGGTATAACTCGTTCCCATTGAAGTACGTCCCTTTATCGATGGGAGGTAGTCACCCTCACTCTTCCGTGTACTCTCAATTGAGGCGAAAACCAAACACCATGACGGAAGCTTCCACCGAAGAATTCTTGGAATAGGAAAATAAACTAAAATTACTGAATTCTCAGAGTAAGAAGCTTCATAACAAGCAAAAATAAAGGTTTCAAAAATAACTTTAAGAGACGTTACTGCTCTCGTGGATGAGCCGCCACTCCATATCTGGCCGTTCCCAAGGAAACAGATTTCGTCGACATTTATAATGAATTTCAATTGAAATAGAGTTTAGAATCTAGAAATCTTAATTATTTGAGCCGCAATTTTAACATTGATACATGTATTATATATGGAGAAAAAAATGTTTCACAACTGAAATTTGCAAAATAAATAAATAAATTGAAATTAATTAATTGACTTCTTTCTCTCTTTTTTTAAATCACTTTTAATGTGATTCAAAAAGACCATGAAATAATTTACCGATAAATTTGTTAATTTCAACAAAATTAACTAATGTGTAAGCAATCTGTACCTTAGTACATTCGAAGTAAATTTTATTCATGATTCATTCAGACTCTAAAAGCATTATCAGTGACATCATTACTTCAATATTTATTCCCATTTTCTCTAATAGCCCCAATAATTTTGAAATACTTATGTGCGTACAGGTTTAAATCCATAAATGAAAAAAAAAAAAAAATAAACGTGCTGGATTTTGGAAGAATAAAATTTTAATGTTAATCCCATCTGTTGTCATCATATAAGAAAGCCCCCCCCATTGCATATGCACCAAATAGATTTTATTTCACCAAAATAGGATTGGAAAAGCAATTGCAAGGTAGATAGGTATATGTTTAACAAAGTTTCTAGATCAACATACAGAGATATTTGTAAATTAAATAAAGTAGAGCAATTCGAAAACAAAGTGAAAATCTGTATCAAAAAGTTTAGCAGAAGAAAACACACGCCCAACAAAGAATTCCGAAAAGCGATTTTCATATTAATTACGTATTGTAGAGTAAATTCCAACAGAAGTCATTTGAGTACAAGATCTTATTAAGATTTAAGTGAAAAGTTTTAAATATTATTATATTTCCTGAAAACCCTTTACATATACACGAATAACATACATTCTTTTGATATTGTAATAAAAGAAAATAACTTCTTATCAAATGCAGGGAAATCAAAAGACTGACTTTAGCAACAACTAAAATATATTTTTGTTTTGAGTGAATTTTTAGAGTTTCTTTTTTTTTTTTAATTCCCAACATATTTTTTCCTTTTATTATTATTATTTGAGGCATTTATTTCACCATTTTTGGTCTCTATTTCGGCTTAAGTGGTTTTAATAAATTTTCTATTTTAACACGCTTTTGAAATAATCTTTTTAAAATCTATTTTTTATATAATTTTTTTACTTTTAACCTCTAATAAATTATTCTTGTAAATTATTTTATTTTTTATGAAAGCTCAAATTCCTTTTTCTCGCATTCTGCTGGATCTGACACCACTCATATGATGTCAAAAATGAATTTAAAACACTCTGTGGCCAACAGTTCAGTTTTGAAAAAATCGAAAAAAATAATGTAATAATCGAATATACATAAATTAACAAAATTGCAGAATTTGAATGTTTTAAAAACTGATATAAACCAACCAAAATATTCCATTTTTTGAGAACGTGAAATAAAAAAAAATTGAAATAAAAAAATCTCAATGAACATCACATGTTTTAAAGGCCATATAATTTTTATGCAGACCCTGTCACTTATTTAATTGAATGCAATTGAGTAACAAGCGTTAATGTCAAAATTAAGTCAAATCGGAGAAAAATGAATCCACTTGAATAACGGATGTCAGTTTCGAGAAGTATCGTTTGTTTAATTAATGTCTTATCAACCAAATTTTGAATATCAATTCCTTTCAAATTAAAATTTTAATGTCAGACTTCAAATTTTTTAGAAAGGGAAAAACTTTCTTTCATGAAGATGTGCTATCAAATAAAATTAGAAGAATTCTTGAACTGGCATATCAGTCCTTCGGTATTTTTCGATTCATTTTTTTTCTCGCATGTATCTAATGCGGCGTCATTTTGTTTTCATGAAATGTTTTCAAATAAGATAATTTGTTTTTGTTTTAAAAGATAATATATTTTACGTCAAGCTTTTCCTTGAAGATTTAAAATTTTTATTTCCAATTCCAGGTAAACGAAGAATAAATAAATGATTTTTGCTACTTTAATTTTTTGAAATGATCATGTTCATTCTTATTTTTAACAAATCCTGATAGATTTAATCATTGCATGAAAATATATTTTGAAATTATATTTCAAATATGTGTCGAGAAAAATTTAATCTGGGTTTTCGTACATTTTCTCGCATACATACTTCATATACATAATACATCTTTTAAATGAAATTTTAAAGTGTATTAGTAGTGCTTTTGTAAAAGGAAAGGAATATATATATATATATATATATATATATATATATATATATGTATCTATATATAATTAAAATACTGATTTGTTCTTCTCTTCAAATAAGGTTTCTGTTCTATATGCAAACTAGAACTAAGTTCTTTCGAATCGGTTGCTACTATTTCTAAGTTATAAAAATACACCTTCCAGCGACTTCATGAAAAAAGCGACTCTAAAGCAAAAATTCTTGCTTTTTGCTAAATCTTCTAGAAATAACATTTTTTAAGGAATTTTTATGAAATTCTTTTGAAATTTCTATTTGTAAATGTTTTGTTTTGGAGCGAAGAAAACAAAATTCATAATTTATCAAAAGTTATATGGAGCATATCTTATACATGCATCTTCAAATTGTAGAAAAAATGCAATATTTGCTGTGTGCCAGCATTATTTTTGTGATATTCTGAAATTGCTTTTTTAGACGTTTGTATTCAGCTTTGTTGATTTTTCTGGCAGAACAGACTTAAAAGGATACTTTCTGATAAACAAACTGTCTAAATTTATGAGTATACAAGAAAGCGTTTTTCCTAGAGAAAATTGTGAATTTTCAAATATGCAGTACAGCATTCTCCTAAAAATGGATAAATGTTTGGATGATTAATCAAATCAAAAGGCTAACCATTCAGCAAATAATATCTATTAATTCTAAATATAACGAACTTGCACATTACTTTTAACGTTAGTCAATAGCTGTCATAAAATTATTAACACACTTGCTGTGGAAACTGATGAGAATAAGTGTTTGAAGATCTCCCTCCCCTATTAGAACATCATCCTTGTTTGAAACTTCTTTAGAAACTAGTTTCACTCATCTTCCTGTTTGAAAAAATTAAAATAAATAATAATAGTAATAAAATAATTTATAAATTAATAAAAAATAATATTTCTTCAAATTTCATTACTATTTTTCGGAGTCCTAATGCCTAAAACTGAATGAAAATCCATGGAGACATTTTCCATTTGCCTGAATGCAACTTTGAGTCACGTGGTGAGACAGACATAGGATAGTAGAATAAATAAGCATATATTGTTAGCATCTCTAGTATTAGTATAAGAAAAGTAAGGACTCATGCTCATAAATGTTGACATTTATTAATTATTTTATTACTTATATCCTTTGAGTTCAAATACCTCAAAACACGGGAAGTCCGAGTCTTTCTTTCAATGTAAATAAAAAAATTACTCATATCCCTTACAATCCTCCATGACATCCTCTATTCTGTTGGATTTTATACACAAAAGAGGTCCATATTTAGCTCATGTCTATTAGGCATGTTCCCAGATATCATTTGTCAGTTATCAGAAACCCTTCCTGTTTCTCAAACCAAACTTCTTCAGTGTAAATCTTAAAACTTTTTTTGATTACTTTTCCAGTAAGCTGAAACCACAGTATTTCCACATATCATTCTTCTGCAACATTGCTTTTTCGTACACTTCGTAATGTCTTATGAAAAAAAGTTGCTTAGTTTTCAATGTTTCCAATTTTTTAAAAAAATTAGTATACTTTATTATATTTTATCAATTGCATACATCATAAAACCATTGAATTTTGAATTGAAAAGTTTGCACTTAAGCATCTGTGAATGCTTTATAAAGCAATTGTTACATTAATAAATTTGAGAAATAAATATATTTTCCCATTACAGTTTCGTATCGAATAAGTACATAACTTAGAATTAAAAATGTGATAAAAAATTCATTCGTAAAAAAGGTTTTTATTGTATTTGTATGAAATTAAATGAATTTTAAACCGATACAAACATGAATAATCTCTTCTCTTTCCAGCGATGAATTTCAGATACAAACATCGTATGGGAGGTACATATTAAAATTTTCATTCCTAAATTTCTAAAATACTTCGAAATTTAAGCAACTCATCTATAAAAGTGCTGCTTTTAAAATAGCATCTATCCTTGAGAGTATCATGAAATATTAATAAGAGACCAGAAGTACAGAAAGCGAAATATACTTTACTACCTCTGGAATCTATCCGGGCAACACACTTTTCAATATAAAATTTTTCTGAATGATTTATGTAATACATTTGAGAAAACATGTTGAATAAGTTGAAGGCTAGAAATTTTATCTGGCAACTTTTATAAAACTTTGTGGATTTTTGAGGAGTTTTTGAGTATGTGTGTTATTTCATATGGATAAAGAGGAATTTTTAAGTATAATTTTGAATAAAACGATAAGAATCTCATATACTGAGTCCCTATAGCAGTTTTTAAGTGGAAGTCTGTGCACTAGTTTTGAAAAAAGAACGACTCTGGAATTAAGATATTTTTCAAAAGATACTACCAACCATGAAATTGAAACAATTTTTATCAAACTAACTTATTGGATGAATATTTCCCGAGTCAAAAATGATTAAAAGGAAACATTATATTCATATTGCGTCAATTCTGCTTCATCAAGGACACAAATTAAATAAGCCCATTTAGAAATAAAAATTAAATTTAAATTGTAAAAGAAATAAATAATAAAAGTGAAATGATACATCCGACTTGAAGACTTGATCAAGGGTAGATCAGATAAGGATTCTTTTAAAGTAGAGATAATGTCCTGAAAACTAACTAATTCTCATGCAGGCCCCGCCTTCGTTTTAACCAATGAATAATCCTAATAGGCATGCCCTGTAAAGCAAATGATGCTTCACGTTTTCAATATCTGCAGATAAGTACTATTTGTGTAATAATATGATCAACTGAATTTCGATTTATTTAATTAATTTCTAGCGTCTCTATTGAATAAAATAATACAAACGATATTTCTCATTTGAATCATGCGTTGCTCAAATTTGTAATTTGTGTATACACGGTACTGCAGTGAGAACTTATTTCTTGCTATCACTGTGCTATTATTGTTATGAAATGTACAATTAACTGATTAAATATGTCTTTACTAATTATTAAATATTAAAAGTAATGACTAACTGAAATACCTAATTAAAAAGTTGATATTTTAATTCACTCACTTTATTAATTTATTACAGAAATATATATAATACACTCATCCACTTCTTCATCATAAAACTTAGGTAGTAAAATTGTTGTGAAAATTTCAAAGGAATAGAACCGAATCTGTTCCATTATATACTAACATTAATGAAAAAATGCGTATGCGAAATAATTTTAACGAATACGGTACTATACTGTTTATTTATATAAAGAAATAAAAATAAGAACAAATTATCGTTGATGAGCCGTATACATAAAATTGTTAAATTATTCTATAGGGATTTCAAGTGATAAATAAATAATAAGGAAATACACAGATACACAGTTTGCAACAAATATATAATTTGATTGAAGAAATGCAAGGTGTTTGTCATCCATCTGGCTAATAGTTGGATTTTAATTATGTTGCTTAGATATTTGAACTGAAAATTGATCCTGAAAATGTAATTTGGATTAATTGAGATTTAAAGTATAGTTTCGCATCCGAACTTTGTTCTATAGTTTTTTGATGTTCACAATACTTTTGTTTTATTTCTTCGTATCGATAAAAAGCTGTGAAGTTTTTTATAAACCATAATCAGGATTCTATCGGGAATTACGGCTGTTTTTCTTGCCCTCTAAAAAATACCTGTATGACAACACATGTAATTGATGACTCCTTCTCTTCTAATAACTGTAGCAGATTAAGGAGCATCTAATTAAATTAAATATGTGAAAAATTATAGAATTAACTAAAGACGCAGGGAGTGAAAGCACGATCATGTATATTGTTGTTAATAAAAACATGCTCGTTGTATTTATATAATGCAAGTTGATTCCATTATTGTCTACAGGTATATGTATGAAGTGGGGTAACATGAGCCGTTTTCGCTTTAACACTGAGATTTTTGTTTCTCGTTGTAATAAAGGCAATCATTGTATTCAATGAATTCTAAAATTCATTCACAATACTTCGACTTCTTAGTTGCCATCGTCTTCATGAGTTATTTGCAAAACTCATTTTAAAAATTCATGATTGACGGAAACAGGAGATTTTAAAAACAGTATAAACTAATTAAAACAAAAATAGATTCTTTCTCTTACCCAATCCTAATCTTTCTTCAGATTTATTTTAGCGAGCAGGAGAAAAAAGCATGAATATAGCATTAAACACTGGATCAGAGATAACACAAACAGAATTCAGTCAAAAAGAGAAAGAAAATTGTCTCCGAGAGACATCTTTTATATCACTGCTCCAAGAAAAATCTAACAAATGTCCTTTTTCTTTTGCATAAATCCCGCTTCAGCATTTTTTCCTTTACAAAACTTGCCGTTTTATGGGTCAGAAATTTTTAAAAATTTGAAGCAAGATACAACTCAACAATAAATAAAAAAAGGTTCTGTCGCCAGAGGTCTCATGGAAGAAACTTCCATTTTCACAATGCAATAAGAAAAAGAAAACTTTAAGCCTGAGCCCAATCTTTTTTTTTATTTGTTGCCTTTTTCTTTTGTATTTCTGTATTACTCTAGATTATATTGATTTACTCTCTTTTGATACTTGTTACAATACTGACTGCAATAATACAATTTTTTTTAAAGGAGTTCGAATTTATAGTCAATTTTGGACTTTCTAATGTAGAATTTTCTTTGAAGATAAGTTTAAATTCTTCTTTGAAAAAGAAATAATGCTTTAGTGCATATTTTTGATTATAAACATTTTGGGTAAGAATAGTTTTTCAAACAAAAATATTGGGTGAATTCTATATACAGTGTCAGTGAGAAAAGATTGAAAAAGATTGGCACTATATTTAGTTGAATAAATCTGATCTAAATTTTTCAGGGAATTGCAAGAAATTTAGTGTTTCTGAATTTCAAGAATTCAAAACAATTTATAAGAATATTTTTGTGTTATATTATTTTATTCACAATGATTTGTTCAATATACTGGTATAATATTATTCTTCGACTTCCTAAACATTTTATTGGTCATGAAATAACAATTTTATGCTATTTTATTATATTATATTTTCCAGTACAATCAGCTTTATTCATATAAAAATAAATTTAACTGAAATAATAAATAAAAATTATTTATATCATTGAAAAATTATTTACGAAAAGCAATTTTATTTGATAAAAACAGAAAATTTAATGCTCAAATCCTGTTTTGCATTCTTGTGAAGTTTTAAGTTATGATAAATGCATTCGTTGAGTTTTGTAAGAAAACAATGTTATGAATTCATAAAAGAATTTGTTCATTAAATCAATAGAATCAATTCTTTAACCTCTAGCTTACGGGCGGTACAACTGCTGTACCAAGATTTTTTTTACCTTTCCTTACGGGTCGGTACAACTGTTGTACCAGTAACAAGCTTGGATTTCGTCCCCCTACTTGAACTTCCCGGCGAACCGTAATTGCCTCATAAAAATCCCTGCCCTTTTGTGCTATACCCTTCAGGGTCAGGAGATTTCGTCCTGCTGTAGTTATAATCACTGTTGGCGCTAGTCAGTTTTGTGAACCTTGCTTTGGCGACATTTTTTTAAGTAACATTTCTGAGAGGTATGGAATGAGTTTGTAATACTCGATTGAAAACATTATTCTTTTCCACCGTTGCTTAATTTCTAACCATTGTAAATTGTTAATTTTTTAACAATAAAATTTTGTAAATTTATAATAATGTCCATTTATAATTTTATTTGAATCAAGAATTACTTGAAATTTCATTTCTGATGGAATGGTGTAGTGTAGGTAATCGGTGACCTAGATAAATTGCTACATTTTTCGTCATTCGTCATAGTCCAAAAAAACTAAATTGAACCTACGATTGGGTTTTTTTCTTTCACCCTATCATTATTCTGTTTAACATTGAAAAGTGACACAACACTGTTTTGTCTTCATGCCTGCCTCCCCTTCTATGACTGGAATCTCGGGCATATATACTTTGCAGTTACTAATGTACTATTCTAACACAACATTAAAGAATTGACTACTTAGGATTTTTTAACTTTTAAAATTTAATACTTGAACAAATATTTCAGGCTAAAAATACATTTGAGTTGTGATTTTTAAGCCAACTGTAAGTTTCATCATTATTTTTTATGATTAATGAAAACGGTTGCTTTAATTATTTATAGATAATCATTCGTTAAAAGTTATGATTCTAATTTTAAAATATTGAAAGAGGTTCTTTAAATCTATGATAAATAATAATTGGTAGCCTTTTATGCATTCAAACATCAGAAGAGAAATATTAAAATCTTTATGCCTTCATTTCAATTCACTGAAAAGTTACTAGACATTTGAATTTTTCCAGAAACATTTTTACTCAAATAAAATAGTAGGAATTCTAGATTTAATTTTAAGCATTTCTGAAATATAATCTAAATACTCTGCTTGTACAAATGTTGTAGCTAATTACGAAAGCTGATCATTTAGAATGCTAGCTTTATTCATTAAAGATTTTTTGAAAGTTTTCTTTTTTGATAACTACTTTTCAACATATTATTATATCAATGAAATCTTATGTATCAAATTCTAAACATACCAAATCTAATCTTAGTTTGGTTAAATTAACCGTCTTAAATCTGGTGATTAGTTACGTATTAGTAAATTTTTAAGCAGAAAAAAAAATCATAAATCAATTATTTATTGCCTACAAAACTCAGCGTACTTTTCAAAAATACTATACTGCTATGACTTATTGAAATTTCCGGGAAACAATCACTATAAATTATAAGAATCGACAATAAAATAGGGAAACGTCACTAGTGATTTATATTGAAAACCGTCCGAAATATGTTAGGAATAAAAAATGTATTTGTTTTTATGAGCTCAATATATTAATATTAAAAATTTGAAATTAACAAAATAGCAGACAATCATATATGCTATTTTGCAGATACATTTAACTTACAAAATAGCTAAGAATTGTTTTCTCTATTTTGTGCAAAGAAATGAAAATATGTTCAAAAAAATTAGTTATGAATTTTATACATTATTTATAAATGTTTACATTTAATAAAGATAAATGAGTTAGAAGAAAAACAAAATGAAATTCACGGTGATGTGTTCATGTTTTATAAGAATTAAATTTACACCTTCAGTACGGCTTGAGAAATTTATTTAATCACAAATATGATTGAAAAATTGACAACGATAAATAATTATACCGCAGTTATTCTATTTAAAATTTATTTAATATCATAAAATTTAAGTCATTTCTTGTATATATATATAATCAGAAAACTAGTGTTTCAGAAAAAAAAAAACTGCGATAAAAAGCTTTTTCTAGGAGACCAGACAAAGTAAAACCTCAAAAAAGCAACCCGGTTAAGACGGAGAGGACAGATGACCAATTAGCACTACGGGTGGTCGAAATCGGACAACAATCGCTTTTAAAAAAGGGGGAAAGCATTTGTTATCTTCTTCACAGAATCCCCGTATTCAAAGGAACTTTTTCGAGTTTGGGTTCCCGCAACGTAAAGGTTAAATGCATTTTGCTTTCAATAGAAACTATGCGCAGTGAAATGTAGGAAATATACTTTTTCTTTTTATATGTAAAGAAAAAATTCGCAAGCTATGAAAAATATATTTACTCTCTAAAATTGGATGCCTGATAGCCCAAACTGCTTGTAAACGCCGCTCATAATACCTCTTATTTATTTCATCATCATTATGCATAAAAATTCGATGAATTCAATAAACACCGGGACTAATGGACTTGATGGAATGTTTTCTTATTCGAACCAAGAATAAAAGATAATTTCTTCGAAAAGAAAGGGAAGCCCTTCTTTTGTAATTCTCGATACTACAGATTTTTTTTCCTTATTTCTCCCCCTAAGCTCGAAATATCGATGTTCAGAATTTTTACCGTTTGCAGTAGGGATACAATCTGATTGATAAATGGAAGATTTCTCAAAAAAATATTAATCGAATTACCAAAAGGACATAACTAAATTTGGCAGTAACTAAGAATGAAATTCCTACTTCAATAATAATTCGTGTGTGTGGGGGGGGGGGGGGGGGGGGGGGGGGGGGTGGATTAATAGTTACATTGGTTCAATCATTTGCTTCCAGATGAATTAAAGTTTACAGCTTTTGTACATGTCAAAAATGTCAATATAATGTTTTAATATTTTCAGTACATAATTATTAAGTCATGAGTGAACTGTAGTAAATACGGAATTGTAAAGCTAAATGGTAGAAAAAAATTTAATGTTTTCTATTTTTTTAAATATACTGAAAAAATGATAATATATTTAACAATGAAACAATTTTAATATTATAACGAATAAATGTTGTATAAATTATCTCTTACAACATTTTTTTTAGTTTTGGTTTTTATATTCAAGATTTTGGAATCTACTAGCTAGTTGTTTGGAATCTGATAGCTCAGTTTCCCTAACAACATTGTTATGATATCTTTACAATCTTTTACAACATCCTGAATATCGTAGAACACCAAGGTGATATCGCACAATATCTTGGAATCAGATACCAAAGACCTCTAAACTCACCCAACTAGAATATAAAACTAAAATGTTTCTAGCTAAACTAAATTTTTCTTTAACAACGAACCTCTTCATATCAGCAGTTTCAAGCATTCTCATTGTGAGAAATCTATAGGATCCTAATCGGTGTAATTAAAACAATAACAAGATAAAATAATAATAACATAATTCTTTTGCAATTTAACCATCATTCACTGTTCTGTGTTTATCTTGTTAAGGCAATCCCCAGAAAGTATGAACAGTTTATGGTAGAATGTCTGAGACTGGCATGTCATAAATTGAGTTTAAGAAGAAAAAAAAGTTTGGAGCCAAATTATTCCAAAGAAAGGCCATATTTTTTTCTGAAATTTATTGTAGAAAATAGAAACAGAAAATATAAATAAACGAAAAGAAAAAAATTACAATGTCTACGAATGCAAATATTTAAAATTGTGTCCAATAAATTAAGTTGAAATAGTATTCATTTTTATTTAAGTCGATTTTTTTTCGTACTACAGTATTTATTATTTTTAAATATATCTATTCAGTACATTGATACAATACCATTCTTAACAGCTATACTTATCTCTAGCCTTATCTCATATCTTCCGAATACAAAGTCATTGGATTTCTTGAAGTCATAACTCGATTACTCACCTGTGAAGTCGATTAAATTGAGCCTCTACCATCTCATGCTTTATCATACTTTACATCTCGATATAAGGTAGTGTAGACAATCCAACAGAATAAAGTAACTCGCTATTCAATGCGGATATCCATCGCGAACGGTATCTATTGAAAGCTGTCAAAGAATGTAAACTACATTCTGAATAAGATCCGAATTCAAAAGGGTTTTTATTATTTTCCCATCTTCAATCCAATCAATATCGATGCCCAAAAGGAGTTTTGCTTTTACTGAGGTTCAAAAGGAACTCACATTTCATTGTATTTTTCGAAAATGTGGCTATTCGTTATAATCAAATATGTGATATTTTCAAAGCAGAAATTTAGGTAGAAGCTTATTGTAATCTTTACTTAAACGGTGTCACTTCGGTAACTGAGGATTGTGTATTTTTGAGAGAAAAAAAACGTTGTTGAAAATCATTAAATATACCTTTCAGAAAGTCACAATTATTATAAATGGCTATTCTTTTCAACTAATGAAGTTAAACTGTTAGAAAGTCAAATGAAAAATTTTTACTCCAAATTGCAGCCAATAATTCTCAATTTAAAAAATAACCATCTTTCCTCAATTATACTGAGTTTTATATATTACATATAAGGGTATGGGATCAATTTAGGGTTCATACATATGGAAGCCATCGAAAATTGCGATAGAGATTGGGTTTATTTACAATACAAATGTTAAAATTTAAATACAAAAAGTGACTAAAGGATGTGCAAAGGAATGAAATAAATATATAATATTTTTGGATTGACCCACATATCTTTTTGAATTATGCCTCGAATTTTGAAAGTTAATGCATAAATTGAGTTACTGCGAATGAAGATTGGATCTCAAAATTATCAACAAGAGACGACTGATACTAGACGAAAATATCGTTAAATGGATCGTGAAAGGTATAATGCATAGAGCAGTAAAATACATAAGATATATTCATAACCACAATTTTTTTATAAATGAGTTGCTATCCTTTAAAATTTTAAAGGTTAATTGCTTCTAATAATGAAGTAAAACCTTTAGAAAGAAAGAAATGTTTTTTTAAATCCCTTTTTCTATCTACAGTTTAATGTGAAACAAAATCGGGTGAGAAATATAGCGATATCTATTTCAAGATAAGTGTCTCTTAAATCAACTTTGCACTACTATGCAATAGGATCTGCCAAAACTAAAAATATACCTGAAAGAAAATGTCTATTTGGATATTTAATCGTTTCAGTCGTAAGTGTTGAAAGGGAAGTCATAATTTTAGATCAATAATTTTAAGACGAAATATTAATGTGTTTAGATTCCCTAAATAATCACAACAGTTTACTATGAAAATTGATTCTTAAACGCCAGTTGCTCCTTTAGGATAGAAAATTTCGTAAAAAACAAAATCCATAATATTTAGGAAGAATTACTCAAAATAGGAAAATATTGACCGAAAAGGCTCTTTAAATAAGGCCTATGATCCTTTGAAACAAACATGGTGTTTTTTTTTTAATTGACCGTGCACAGAGGCCTCTGTAGTTCGAACTATCCGCTGCAAAGCCACTAAATCATGTACGGAGACTAATAATGACCTGGAAAAAAGAAAACCTCGAAAAAAATTTTATTCGAAAATTGGCAATAGTGGGAATGTGGCGCTTTTGATCTAAATTTTAATTGTAACTGCTCGATAAAATTTAAAAAGGTTACAGTAAATATATAAAGAAATTAAGAATTTTTTTTTCGCAAATGTGCTTTGTTCTAAAAAATAACTTTTGTAAATAGTTACAAATTAAAAAAATAGAACAAAATTTATTCGATTCTCTTCTTCTTCTTCTTTTTCTTATTTTTTTTTTATTCAGTAGAATCGTTTTCCCGGGAAAGGCATAAGCTATTTTTATAATGACCTTCATTTTCTTGAACTAAGCATTGCTTTCTATACTCCGTCCTTTTTATATTCAGGAACCTTGTTCATAGTTTATTATGTTTTCCTTTAAAACTCATAAGTTCGAGACTCCAATAAGATACACCTTCGATTTTCAATAACTTCCTCAGAAAAAAGTCACATAGGGTTAGATTCCTGGAGCAAGGTGGCCATGCAACACGGAAACAGTGAGTAATGACTCTTTCTTCTGTAAAGGGATGGCACAATAGTTTCTGTATGGATGTATCAATAGTCGTTGTGCTCCATCCTGCATAAAGACAATCTTGTCTAAGTATTTCTTTTGTTGATGTGATGGGATAATAAAACCCCTCAAGATATCATGATATCTTTGAGCATTTTCAGAACAGATATACAGTCCTGAGAGATGTAATAGTCTTTAAAAATTACGGTTCGATGATAAAATCTGCTGAAACACCACACCAAACATTTACTTTTTGAGAATGGCGTGAGATTTCTTGAAATGCATATGGTTGTTCAGATGCCCGATTTCTAGAATTCTGAGTGTTAACAGTCCCCTTCAAATAAAAAATGGGCCTCGTCACTTTAGAAAATAGTTCAAGGCTAAGCCTCGTCGCTGTCCATATTGGCAAGAAATGATCAAAGCAAAGGGCAATCGAAGATCCTAATCTGTAGGTTTTAATTCACGTAAAAGGCTCGTTTTATTTTAATAAAATTAAAGAATTTTTCTTAAAACTCCATAATGTTGAAGCGCTAACACCCAGTTGTCGGGTGACTTCGCGTGTGTTACCAGCAAGGCTCGTCTGATTTCCTTCTTCGATTGCAGTCGCAATATCTGTGATCGTATCCACCGATATCGTTTCCCCTTTCTACCAGGCCGAGTAGGGAAAAAAAAGAAACTTTTTTTAAAGATTTTTTTCAATCATTGCTCTCATTCCATTAATCGACAGAGGTCCTTTAAGGGAATTCTAAGGACTTCTAAATAGGCGAAGAGTGGACGTGGCATTGGATTCGTTAAGATTAAAGAGCTCCACAAGTGATGCGCGCCGTAATAAAAAAAGAAGCATTTTATTAAAAAACTGATAAAATGATTTTCAAGTATCTTCATCATGATCAAAGTACTTCTTTTTTTGATAACTCAAAATACTGGCGCTAGTGTCGACTAAGTAATCAGGATTTTACATTTTGCAATTCCCCCCCCCCCGTGTTTTATGGAGAATTTTAGCTGCCTTAAAGTGTAAATCGCTACACTGTCCCCTATCGGCAATTTTCGGAACTAATTTTTTCGCTGTTTCCTTTCTTTTTATTTCGTTAATAGACTCCGTAAAAAATTTGGTGGCTTTGTGGCTGATAGTTGAACATACGAAGGTCTCTGAGTACCGACAGTTAAAAAAACACCCTGATTTGTTTATTTAAGAAATCACATTAACATTATTGGGGACTTCATGTAATTATGATTTGTTAGCATAAAACTGCTTAAGTGATTACTGAACATTATATAACATCCCAAGTTTAATGAACTACAAACAAATGAAGCGGTTGTATAACTATCGCTGATTCTGAATACTTGAATTTTAATTCTGAATACTTGAACCGGCTTCCAAGAACTTGATGGTACATTCCGGCATGTTCGAAGATTAACTAATCATACTATCATCAGATTTGAAATTAATGAAAGATATTTGAGTGAATATAGATCCTCTATCATCCCAACATTCGAGTAAATCTTGAAGTGAAAAAGGTCAGCCATATAATATTGCCCATGTCGCGTTTTCATGAATTTATGAGTGGCTCGATTAATTAGATAATAAAATATCTTGATTAGGATAGCTTTCTTTCTGATAGCTCACCAAATAATTCCTTAATCTTTTAAGAATTCAAATTCATTAATGGGAAATATTTTAAATGAAGTATAAAATAATGCAACTAAACATCAAATTAAAATTTCCCTTAAGCTTTTTCTAAATATTACTAATCTTTAGTTCATTTTATTCATATTCAAATTATAAATACTATAATTGATGAAAAAAATTACTAATTTTTAAGTACTAACTATTTTTTACTTACTTTAAAAATAATTTTATCGAGTTTTCTTCTATTATTCGTGATGTCTCTATTGTATTTTTTATTTGTTTCGTTTTTTTTTAATTTATAACTTTGAAATACTGATAATTTCTTGAATCCCTTCTGAATATTTTCTCTTCGTCCAACATAATTTGAAGGGAATGAAAAATTGAAAAGACCCCAATAGCGGATGAGACGCAATCATTCACACAAACTGAATCAATGAGTGACGCAACCGATGAACATTTTCGAAGTAGAGAGTACATTTTAATATATGAAAATGAACATGAAACCTTCTCAACCAAGTCTTATCTTATTATTTCAATGGAGATAACTAATCAGTGCAATTCTTTATTATTCAGCTAAAAATCTATCCGAGATACACCAGAAATGTTATTAAATTATATTACAGGAGCTGAAAAATCAGTCTCAATTCTGAGTCTTTCTGTTCGAAGTATTAAAATGCTGAGGAATGACTTCCATCACTGTCAAAAGGAATTTTCTTAAAAGTTCTAGCCGAGATTAAACATGTTGCAGAATCCACACCGAATGTTTATTTATTAAATGTTCGAGACGTTGCAGTCTTACTAAAAATGCTAAATGTTAGTAATAAAAAAAAACTTGACATCAATTTTTTCCAAGCGCAGAAAAATTAAAAAGTGTCAACTAAGAATTTATCTAAAGGCTCAATAGTTTCTTAAATGAAAAATGCTAGTTATATAAACGTATCTTACAAGGTAGATTCAACATCCATTTAGAAGAGTCCAATTTCTATATTCCTTCCAATTTTTCAATTCAACGACAGTTTAATTAAATTTGATGTGAATTTTGCTTTTTTGAAAAATATTTATGATGATTTTAATGGTGCATATGTGAGTAAATTTTAGATTTCGGCAAAAAAATACAATATTTGCTGTCTAGTAATTATTCAGTTGAATTTTTTTTAAAAAAAAACCACCAATTGTATAGTGACATTATATTACACTTGAAATTTCTTATAAATCTCATGTGATGTTCCTTTCTGTTCCTTAATCGATGATGTTGCTGGAAGCGTGGTTATTTCCCTCTTTTGAGCTGGATTCCTCTGACGAAAAGGGCATCTTGTGATTGAAGATGAGAAATTTGCGGCATGGTGGTTGGTCCCGCCATCCTGGAGGGTACACGAAAAGGGGAAAGGGTCTGGCTTATCCCATCGATGACGAGACGCTCTTCCTAAGTGAAGGGTTGCACCGTTGTTGGTGATGGTTCTTAGTACTAAACCATAGTTCCCGCCAGCATTCCTGTTGCGGCAGTTCAGTTATTCGAGTTTCTCCATGTGCCTTCTGGTGGGTCGAAGTAGCCAGTTATTGATTTTGAGCTGTTCTGCTCTAGGGAGTTTCATATGACAGATGTTCCCGACGTTAAGAAACCGCTTCCGCGGACTACTTGGATATAAACTGTTCTACAATTATTCAAAAAAAAAAAAAAGAAGCTCCAGGTCATTTCAAAACAAGCATGAATTAAGACTTTAATTACTAAATTTTGAAACCGCAGATAAAAGGTTTTGAAAATAGAAAATAGAAATAGATAGAAAATAGAAAATAGATTTCGAAATGCAAATTTATTTAAAATTTGCATTTCGATCATTTTATTTGCCTATGAAGTAGCTATTAATAGTTTATAATGGCAGTTTCCCAATGAAATCGTCTCATTCACAGGTTTAATATTAATATACAATTTTGTAACAGTTCGTAATTTATGATACTCTGTTTTAACACTTTCATAACAATAAATGATAAGAATTTCGATCAGTTTTGTAAAACTCGAAGTTTGTAAGAACATTTTAAGTTTAAACTGTTTCCACCCTTCTGTAAGAGTTAATACGATGAATTTTAAATTATCCTAAGTGTACCTGGAACTGGTATTAATTTATTAGGATTGTTCGTAGAATTTTCTTGTTTTCGTCAGTTCGCTGATTTTCATAAAATGTTGATAAGTTCTGATTGCATCAAGTTTATAACTTAACTAAAACAGGAAGAATGCAAAATACGTTGCTCCTTTTATCAAAATTAACCAAAATATTATACTGTATGCAGTATTGCATACATTATTTAAAATTAATGTATTTGAAGAATTTATTTACTGACCTTTTAAAATAGGCTGAAACATTCTACCGGAATTATTTTAATGCAAAATAAACCAGCAAAAAGCTCATGTGGTAATTTTAACTCATTCAGCTTCTGTCATGAGAATAAAAGGTTAAAACATTATCAAAATATTCATTATCTGAAACAATAATTAATTCCTTAAATTCTCTTTATAGCTCGCAGTTAAATTATCTTCTATTTTATCGTTTGTTTCAAATTTTAATTAGTTATCCCATTTTAAAATTTTCATCAAAATATCTAATTCTATCAAAATACTCTTCTCAATCAAAGAGGGGGAGGTGCAGTTGACACGTTTAGGAGAGAGGAGTTAATTGCTTTTTCCCAAACACCTTGACTCCTCTGAAGTTTGTCCCTTCTTATTTCGGCTGTAATAAAGTTTAAGGATAGAGCCGAAGCATTTTAAATCTATTAACTCTAGTAGTCCTTTCTTGAAAATAGGCTGATTCCGTGGATAAGAGCTGATTTATCGAAAAGTATTAGCGGAAGAAAGGAAAAATACTTAAATACCTGTAATTTGTTCGCCATATTTATTTATTATACAATTATTGACTAAAAATATATTGGTAAAATAAAACGTCTATAAAAAGGTAACTTATGTCAAATTGAAAAAAATGCTATCCTCAGAAATTATTTATGGTGAATATTATCTGTGTACCTGTAATTTAACATATTAAATGATTTCAAAAAGTTTCTATTGTAGAAAAAATTCTTTGAAGCTTTCTAATTACATTTAATTACATTTCATAACTAACTCAGTGACCGATAATTTAAATTTTAAATAGTTAGAGTTTCGACTATATTTCCTTCAAAATGGAGAAAGATGCTTATCAAATGTCCTCCTTTTTTGGTTCAAAGTTAAAGAAATAAGTTCCCATGTAATTTTAAACTCCATATAGTTTTAAAATAAGAATTTAAAATAACCAAAACTCAAAATTAAATATTGCCTTGATATAAATGCATCATTTTTATATCACATTAAGGTGTATTTACAATCGGTCAGGTATAAGATGACCAGTAAGAAAAAAACATGAAATGGATTTTTACCGTACAAATGATATAGATGCTATTATAAAATTAGCTTTGTTACGTAAGGATCGGTGCATAGACTTCAGCAAGAATCTATTAGTAATTTATAATTCTATCGAATTGGGACTAATTTCGCTTTGGTCTTTATCTTCCGACTGACGAATTTTCGGAAGCATCAGCCTTTGGGTTTCCAAAATATTTTTTACTAATGAAGGAGTGAAAAGAATCAAAAATTCACGGATTTCCTTAATAAATACAGCCCCACTGTTCAATGTAATTTCTTTTATCCATTTTCTATCATAAACTTTTATATTTAAACTCAATTTACATGAAACTAATTATTTTGGTAAAACAATTTATTAAAACCATGATAAATTATTTTTAAATGAAAATAAACAAAAATAGAAATAAATATTCTTTTTAGATCCGAACAAGATGAAATCAATGATGTTTTCGTAAAATTATTTTCAGTCAGTCAGTAACAAAACTTTGGTTTCCTTATTCAATTAGTGGCTAAAAGATCGATGTACTTTTAGACAGGTGTGAGACTAACTATTCTAGTTTTCCTGCAAGCAAATAATCCATCATTGCTGATGGGACAAAATAGAGCAGGATTGTAATATTATATTTAACAATTAGTATTGTAATATTACATTTAACAATTAGTATTGTAATATTATATTTAACGATTAGTATTGTAATATTATATTAATTATCCGCTGCATGATAGATCTAAATCATGAAGACATGAATTCCACAAATATTGCAGATATTTGTACCAAGGGAATTAGTGCTATGAACTTGCAAGATTTCTTCTTTGGGCAGTAATTTTCCTGGTTAGGAAAACAGCTTTATATTTATGTAATAACTTTAGAATAGATCCTGATTTCATAATCCTTGATCTCGGCGAAAAATAAGTCGACTTCCGAGACAAAGCTAATTTTCTAGAAACTGCTGCCAATATCTTAATTAAGAGCAAATTTGCGATATTTTTCTAGGAATTTCTTTGTCCTGTCATGTAAATTATATAATTCCGAGAGTCAGTAGTATGTAAACTATTGAATCGATATCAAATGAGTAGTCGAGTAAAATCTTCAGTGTGTTCTGTCTGAGAGCTTTGCGTAGCTGTATTTGTTTAGTAATTCTGTTCGATGCCGTTTACTATAAGTTTTGATTTTGCTCACGGTTTCACCTGATCACCTTTTTTTCCCCTTTTCAATCTAAAATCACGTTGAATAGGCTCGAATTTAAAGATAGCACAGTCATAGTTCCTAAAGATCAACCTTATTATAAAACGTTACTCTTTCCCTTCATGGTCCATTCGATTTATTTTCTCAACTCATTATCAGCTCAACAGTTCTACGTAAAATTCTTACAGGCAGGTGAGCCTTTCGTTAGGGAGGGAGGCTATAAGTACATCAGGGTGGCAGAATTTGCCAAAATATATGAAAACTACTGCAAGAGGCAGTGCAATTTTAAATATAAATATCGTTTTTAAGAATGAAATGAAAATAGAATTTTATGGAGTTCTAAAATATAAATATAAAAACACGAACACAATAATCAAATACAGTGATAATATATTACAAGGTAAATAGTTGCTAAAAGGTGCAGATTAATTGGTTTAAATTCAGTTTTTGCAATGAGAAAAGATTATAACACAAATAAAGTCAGATCTGAGAGATGAACATTACAAAAACACACAAAAAAAACCTAACTATAGCACCGAGTTATAAGTACAATAAGAATCAAGATCCCGAATATAAAATTTAACAAAATAAGTAAAAAAAATGCAAAATGTCAAAAATTATAGATAAATTTCCAGCTGTAGATAGATATCCCAAAAATATCTTTAAAAGTTTATTTATAATTAAATCGTATAATGATAATTTTAAGAAAAATTAATGTTCTAAATTTGATAAAAAGGATACATTGAGTGATCATAAAAAAACGTCATTCGTCATTTCTGCATCTCCTCTTTTCGAATAATTTTTTGATTCTAAGTTTTGCCTTCAATGTCAAATGTCGCATGAACAAATTACTAAATAAATTCTTCCCCCTGATATTTGGTGAGGTCTCGATGTCTTCCTGTGAAAGTCCTCAAACAGGCATCCATCCCTGATCTGAGTTTATGCTTGACAGGCAAAACGGTTGGAGTGCTGACGGTTATGAGCACCAGATAATAAGGGGGGAAGGCGATCATCTTCTGTCACTCTTCCTGACGCCTTCGAGAAAACCGAGTCTTCCCATCTTAGCCAGAAACGCTTGAACCTATCTCGCGCTTCCTCTTCAAGGGCGTCATTAAACAAAAGGATGGCAGATTGCTGAGCATGAAGAGTTCGGCGTTACTGAAGGACTTCGAGATTTTGCTTTCTGTCCGGGGCAGAAGAATTGATGCTAAGATATAGCCTTGATAGAAAAACATTCAGATTTGATTTGAAACTAGAATTAAATAAAATACATAAGACACTTCCGAATATTTTATTCGCACCTATGCGGCTTCCGTACTGTCCGGCCAAGTTTTCTCATATCGTTATTAAATGAAGAAATTAAGCCTTCTATAATATCATCTATTAATAAATTTTTCGAAAACCTAAAATTTGGAAGTTTTGACTTCCGGATTTTATTAAGAATTTTCATAAGAATTAGGCTTTCGATTTTAATTGATGGGATATTTTTTAATGTTTTCTTTATTTAAGTTGGGATAATTTAAATTATGTTAAAAGGTGAATAGTTTGTATCCTCTAACTTTCTTTTCTTTTATAAATTCTTGAAACTCGCAGTATAATATATAAACATTTATAAACTACCATAACAGAACCTTCTACTTTAACTCGACACTTTATCAGCTACCCCTGCTATGATTCACCAAGCCAAGAACTGTGTTCATATACTATGAGACTTAAAATGAATGAAGGGCTTAGTATTCAATAAGAAGCGGGAAAATATTACAACAGTGAGTTTGGGTATGAAAGGTTTGTCTTCTGATATTGGTATAAAAAGAAACAAATTCATGAAAGTCTGGTCTTTGGGCCTTTATTTTTATCCGGCCAGTCCTCTAGTCACATTAAATCGTACAGTAGGGAATGTATTATATTTATAATAGAATCTCTTTGTTTCAGTCTCTACCTTTTACCGTTTACATTAGCAAATGCTTGTTTCATCAATTCAATAAGAATTTTAAAGTTTAAAAATAGAAAAATATAAACGATTACAATTTGTTTTTGCAGCAAATAACTATTAAAAATATTCATTTAGTTTTAGAAGAAATTATGGATAAAGTAAAATTTCAACTCATAAAAAAATAAAAGAGTGTCATGATAATTAATGTTAGTCTGTGGGTGTAATTCAGCGGCGAAAAGTGAAAGTGCTACGACTGATGGTTTCTATGTTTTTTCACAGATTTCGAAATTTGCCTTTTGACAAGAGGAGATGAGATCAAAGTATTAAAGTAAGCAAGCAGTAACGAAATAGTACTGGAGTCTCGCCAAAATGATTCATTTTTGCTGGAATATTTAATTTATATTCTAGCAAAATAGAACATTTATTTTTTGTAATTGTTTGGATAGACCAGCAAAATTGCGTTGTAATTTATATTCGGTTCGATACCACAATATTTCCGTTCCCACCTGGATGGTGAGACCCAACAACCAAGCCAGAAGCTCCTCGTCCTTATTTCCAAGAGGGATTCATTTCTCAGTGGGATTATTGCCAGAGGCAATCCAGCTGCCAATTCAAATACGATGTGAATAAAATAATTTAGCGTGCAGGTTACAATCTAAATGCTTTGTAGACGAACCAACGTGTTTCTAAAAATGCCGCACCCCACATTTACAAGAAATTGTCAATAATGGCGAACCTCTCATTTGATGAATACATTTTTAAATCTCCATAAACTGTCTATTTCTAGGTTGATGCTTATATATCAATCGAATTAACATTCATCTGTGCAAATTATGTGTCTAAAAAGAAAAGTTTAATTGTTCTCGAACTAAGGAATAATTGTAAAACTTGATCGATGGATCGATCTTCACCTAGTTGTTGCCATTCATAGAGTATATAAATGTTAAGACCTATGGTTTATTAATTATCCTGAGGTATTTTCAGCACAGTCATTTTTGGAATGAAAATATTTGAATACAATGTCTGCACTCAGTGTGAGGGTGAAATGTCTTAACATATCCTTCCTTCCGGGAGAAGTAAGTTGTTTGTAATTCGCACTAGCTCAACTGTTCAATAAATATTCATTCTTGAAAGATGTCAGGATTTCGAAAAACTACATTTGTATTATTTTGCAGTTAGATAACCAATATGATTAAGCAGCATAACTAATCTGCGTTTCAAAACATTTTTTTGTTTCTGTAATGCGCCATTCTTGAGGAAATCTTAATTTTGCACCAGCAATTAAAGTAAGTCACACTAAGCTATATTAGCATATTATTTTAAAATAATTACGATTATATTATGTATTAAAACACACATATTTTCAAGTAATAATTTTTTAATATAAATTTGCACTCCTGAGACAAATTTCTCCATCTGAATCTGTTATGAGTCTCTCATAATTGACAGACAAACATATATCTTCAAATTCAATGTACAAGGTGGCCAGAAATAAAACACCCCTACTCTGACCTCCATGGATATCGAACTACTCAGTGTAAAGGCTCAAAATTTTGTACACATACTATTCAAAATATGGGGAAACGGATTTCACGAAAAAAAAATTAGTTCCTGAAATCACCGATAGGTGGCGCTGCACAACTGGAACTATGATCAAAAGACACAAATAATAATAAAAATTAAAATGTTTATGCGGAATGGAATGCTTCCATGCTTCCTTTTTAATTTTTCTGCCCCTTATGGAAAATAAAAATAGTAAAGAAGCTAGAACTCCCGTTGTAACTGCAATTTCATACTGTAACCAGAAAAATTTGCGTAAAGCATGGTTAGAAGCCATGTTCTGGGAAAGAAGTTAAAAGGTGGGGAATGTCATTCTTATTAGTGATGGCTGTCACGCTGCCAGAACGCGCTTTGCTTGTGAAGTTGTTTTACGAGAATAAAGGAAATGCTCCAGCAGCACTTCGAGAGTTTCGCCGACTTAAGGATTTGCGTAAGGGACCATTGCTTCCACAAGCTCTCAGGAGAATGATCGCTCGATTCGAGGAAACTGGACATCTTGGAGTTCAGCCTGGTCGAGGACGCAAACCGGTTCGTTCAGATGTCGTTGAAGATGTTGCCACCGGTATTGTTGAACAGTCAATGGATAATGTTTTAGGCTGCAGTAGTGCACGTGCAGTGTCACGACACTTGGGTGTTCCCTATAGCACAGTGTGGAACGTACTCAGAAAAATGGTGCATTGTTTCCCGTACAAAATCCGCCCTAATCAACAATTGCTGGCCACAGACAGGGAGATGCGACTGACCTTTGCATTGACATTTCTTGCTAGAGTTGAAGTGGATGCATCGTGGCCGTGGCAGATTCTGTGGAGCGATGAGGCCCATTTCCACCTCAGTGGAACAGTGAACACCCATAACTGTCGCATATGGGACACGACAAACCCCCGTACCTTCCAAGAGATTCCACTCCACTCACCGAAAGTTACAGTCTGGTGTGGATTCACAGCCACATTCATCCTTGGACCGTTCTTTTTCGAAGAGGTTACTTCCAATGGCCTTGAGACATGTACCGTGACGGCCAACAGATACAAAAGGATGCTCGAAACATTTGTTGTACCCCATTTGCAGCAGCGCCAATGCCTTGACACCATTACTTTTATGCAAGATGGAGCACCTCCACACATTGGACTCCCTGTGCAACAGTTTCTTCGCCAACATTTCACCACTGACAGAATAATCAGTCGCGCGTTTCCGACAACTTGGCCATCTCGTTCACCGGATCTTAATCCGTGTGATTTTTGGCTTTGGGGACACTTAAAAAACCTTGTTTATCGAGAACGTCTGATAACCTTGGCAGATTTGAAAGAGAGTATCAGTCTGCATGTGAGAAGCATCTCAGATGACCAGTTACGATCCGCAGTTGAACAAGCTGTCCACAGACTTCACATTTTACATCTTCAGGAAGGGAACCATATTGAGCAGCATTCCCTGCATCGATAACGTCCTTGTTTCATGTATGCTTGGTACTTTCAAATAAAATGTGTTTAAAACGTGTTTTTGTGTCTTTTCAGCATACGTCCAGTGGTACAGCGCCACCTATCGGTGATTTCTGGAACTAAATTTTTTTTTCGTGAAATCCGTTTCCCCATTTTTTGAATAGTATGTCCACAAATTTTCAAGCCTTTACACTGAGTAGTTCGATATCCAGGGAGGTCAGAGTAGGGGTGTTTTATTTCTGGCCACCCGGTATTGCTGTATGAAACTAGTGATTCTGATGAATATACAAGAAATGTTTTACTAACTGGCATTTTCATATTATATGGATTGTATGAAATCCATTTCTACTATCAACTTCTAAAGAAGCCAAAATATTTACAAATATATGTCCACTCTATTCAAATAAATTTTCTAACTAGAAGTGTGAAGATGGAATATTCAGGAAAGTGAATGCCTATTTTATTTTTGAGTTTGTCTTATATATATATATATATATATATATATATAATAAATTCAATCAATCCAAATTTTCAGAAATATTTTTTTAAATCCAAGATGGGCAAAAATTCCGAAAAAACTGTGAAAATTCCTAAAACCCAGAAAATTCAGCAAGAGGAAAAACGATTTGCAGATTTTGCATCGATTAGTTCACAGAAGCAGCCGATAGATGGTGTTTCATACTTAGGTTTAAAAAAAGGACAAGCAAATGAAAATAACAATGCAACAAAATAATTTATTATAGTGATATGTGTTCCACATGCTCACCACCACAGGTGATAAGGCATTGCAGACGTGTCACAAATCCAGTAACGATATCTTTTAATTCCGACAGATCAGATGAACGGGATCGATGCTCCCGGGATTTTAAATTTCTCCGTAGCCAAAAGTCTGATGCTATCAAGTCTGGAGACAGTGGAGGCCAAGAAAATTGCAACGTATGCTTATGATTCTCTCCTCCCTGAACGTCTGCATCAGGAATTCCTTGATTAGGATCGGATCTTGACGCTAATGTTTCCATTTCGGCTGCAATGCACACTTAACTTATAACCCTAAGAGTTGGTCTTCCTATCCTTACACTATCATCCAGGGATCCAGTTTCCTGAAATCGCTGGACTAGGTTTATGAGGCCTGCCACTGATAAAGACTCTTTTTCTAGTCTTCACATTTCTCTGAAGTCGGAATTTACGCACTGATTACTGGTTCATTAAAATAATTTCACCAACGAAGCTTTAACTTTTCTACTCAGTATCCCTGTTCACTAAAATGTCATGCAACAGAAAACTGGATCAATAGCATAAATATTTATAATCGTCGGTCTCATCTGCATATTACCAACTAAGTCATTCATTCCAATTCCATCTGTTAGCTGTTCTTTAATTTATTATTATTATTAAAAATGTCATTGATTTATCAATGCTAAACCTGCAAACCGTTTTTTTTATTTGGAATATTTCTTCGAGTTTTATCAATTTTTAGGGTTTTTACGGTTTTTTGTCACGTTTTTATTTAAAAAGTCACTTTAACTCTTGAGTCATATGGTTTCTGTCTTTACTAATTTTCACAGGATTTAATAGTTTTAATTTTAATTGTTCTAATGTGCTCGGGACCATTTGCTATGTTTTAGCTCCAGTTTTATGGAAACGAGGATTTTCTTTTCTGAGACATTTATGTTATGTACACTTACTCTTTTAGAAGGGCCGCGGTCTCCAAGTGGTAAAGTCTCGGCTTTAGAACCGGAGGTTTCCAGGTTTGACACCAGATTCCACCGAAGAACCCGTGCTAGCGGACCTGGTGCAAACTAATCCCCGTGGTTCTAAATCTATCCCTTTGGTGTCGCATGGAAGTTTGGAAAGAGCGTAAGCTCAGATATCGTCCTCGTCATCTGACTGAGGTTCAAAATTATGATGTCTCCCCCAAATAGCCCTAATGTTGCTTTAAAACAGGACGTCAAAATAAAAAATTGCTTTAGAATTTTTATCTGTAAAGCTTCATCGTGTCTCAATCTAAGGATCACGGCCCCGACTCATAATAAAAATAATATCTGAATAGTAAATTTGCCTTTAATCCTACGATTTTTAATTTTCCCAACTGCATTTTTCTTAAGTTGTCTCTACTTCTAAACAATTGGTTTTTTAATATGAATGCCTTCATTTATTTGGAACAACATAATCGAAAAATATCAAATAAAGTTTAGGAGTCTGTAATCCTTCAAGAAAAGCTTTAATAATAAATTGAAGAAAAAAACGCCTAATATATAAATATTCGGGTTTTCTACTTTTTTACCATTTATTTAAGCAAGTCTTCCTCTGAAATTCTGTGAAAAAAACAAGCTTTGATTAAAACAGTTTCATCGCTTGTTAAGAAGTTGGTGAAAAAAAGTTGTATTTCTTTCCTCAGGAAAGAAGATTGAAACGGATTAATTAAGCTTTTTTGTGACAAAACGTTTGTTTATTAGCAAGAAACATTTTAATCACACGATAAATATTTAGTTCCTAAGAAACGAAGTACTTTCTTAATTAGTTTTGTTACGAAGAGATGCAATAATTATTATCAACCGACTTCTGGAAAGATAATTGTTCTCAGAATATTTTCTTTTGCATATTTAGTGTATTTTCTGTTGTAAAGAAAAATTTACTCTATGCTATTTTGCCATTCGCTGACAATTTGATAAGATATTACATTCATGAAGAAACTGGTTCGAAGTGAAAACTGGTTCCGGATCATCCTTAGCTGTGAACTAAAGTAGCTTTATTAAACAGGAGGAAGATTTTTCAAAGGGAATTAGCCTAGAATGCGGTAACTTTCTTTACATTTCCTTCATGTGTAATGTAAAGCTTGACATTTCATTTAAAAGTGCGTCAAAATGCCAGGTTCCTCTGACACTGGAGTAAAGCCATATTTAAGTATTATTTAAGTACTTTGAAGTTATTTTTATCAACATTGACTGCTGTACTTTTCTTTCGTCAGTTATTTTATATTCACGAATGTAAGATGTGAGGTCTCTTTAATGTGAGCGTTTGCGACGGTGATCACATCCAGTTTTAGTCCTAAAATATTATTTACTTGCAGATGCGGGACAGAGCACACACATAAAACGAAATTAAGAATATATCTCATCATCTAACGATTTTGTCAGTCTTCATCTCAGACCGACTTCTCCTTTCTCGCCCTGTCCACTCCCGATCCCGACTCAGACTCTGACTGACCTCCTCCTTCTCGCTTCTTCACTCCGAGAATGGCTTGTCTTTTTTTCCTCGGATTCGCTTCTTAACATTCCTCTTTCATTCTGCAATCCATGTCTCATCGACTCTCTCTGATTGACGTCTCTCCTCACTCAACCCTTTTCCCTCCGCGTTCTTTTATATCTCCACAAAAAAGGTTTGATATGTGAGTGAGAAGGGTTCCCAAAATTGGCGGACCTTACAACGAACTTGTATCTATGATAGGCCAAGTGGAATCAATCACAACACACATTTTTTAAATAAAAACTTTTTTATTTGTTACAACTGAAAATATTAATGGGAGTGAATTACTTTTAAAGGTTTGCATTTCACGAAACAGAAATTTTGGAAATATTATAAAAAATTTTTTTCTCCCAAAATGCTATTCGTATAATATTTCATGAACTATTCATTCGTTTTATCGTCATTCTCCCATATGGATTTTAACAGCAGTGATAAATAACCCTGGAATACAGATAGAGAAAAAAATATTATAAAAACTGAACTAAAAAAGAAAAAAATCTGTATTTGTGTAACAGAGAGAGATTTATTAAATTTGAATAATTCGAAAACTTCATAGGTTGTTTTATTTTTCTGTAAATGCTCTCAGTTCTTACACCACGTTTTTTCAAAGATCGGTTTCCCACTTCTCAATTATCAAATTAAACTCCGAAATCCCCTTCTGTGCTGGTAGATATTTATTTACAGAACCAATTCCATAGTTACGTGAAATGCATGAATTCATTTTAAACAAATCCCTTCGCCTTCTTTCCACCAAGGGACTTTCTGTCTTCCTGTGAAGGAGTTATCCACCACAAATTCGTATTACACTTTGAATATTTACTTGGCTGTCTGAGAATTAGTGAAGAACATTAGCTAATAAGCAAAAGAGGATGGGGAGGATCTCGTCATCATTCTTTCTTCCAGACGTCTTTGGTATTTGATCCAGAAGTGTTTGAATCTTATCATGCGCTTTCGCTCTCTTTTCTCCCTTTCTCTCGCGAGCAATTCATCCAAAAGAAATTAAACACTAAGATTGGCGCATTCTGCACTTCTGAACAGGGAGACTTTTTTAAACGTTTCTTAACAAGAGGGTTATTAGTTTTCCATAAAATTTCTTAGAAATTCTGTTAAATTAATGAACCACAAAGAATGGGGTATTGCTGTTTGAGGCGAGATTTGCTGCCTATTTAACATGTAACTGGAGACGGGAATCAAAATCGCGCGTTGTTCATTAGCTCTGATTATCATGTCGTATTTTATCCTTGAATGCAATAATCTTTTCAGTACTTTCAAGTTGTTCTTTTAGCAGCATGTTGGCAAAAGTCTGAGTATGAACTTCTACCTACAATCGAGTTACTCTTTTCCAAAGTGTTTCTTGTTTATGGAGTCATTGACTCCAGGTCTCTAAAACTGCTTTTAATTCGAAAAATGCAAAAATAAAAAAGAATTGTTCTTATAGTAACATTTTAAAATATTATATTCTTTATTTTTTCTTATTAAATTCTAACAGTTATTAACATTATTGAAATTCTGTAATTTGTAAACGAGATAAATACTCTGTTGTTAGTTACCGTTTAGGGTTTTTCTTTATAACATCTTCCGAGCATTTAATATTATGACATTTAACAATTTTAATATTTATAATTTTTGCAATTGCGTCATTTACAGAATGTATTATGTTTTCAAGATAAATTTCAATCTATTTACAAAAGACAAAAGAAATGTGTCTAGTCTCCTATCCCTAATCTCCAGTTACGGGTTAAGATTTTCATTCAAAATTAGTTAGGTGATACATTTTTACTTTAATGAATGAATCCTAAAATTATAACAGTTATTCATCCTGATCTAATTTCAAATATTAAAATTAATTCAAATTCAAATATTAATATTATTCTTTTCACTCGTAAAAGTGATCCGCTGCATAATTATTCAATGTAAAAAAGGCTTGTTTATTGCTCCAAATGTGTGTGTGTGTGTGTGTGTGTGTGTGTGTGTGTGTGTGTGTGTGT
>JAOUZG010053093.1:5440275-5482206 GCA_026289955.1 Argiope argentata
TGTGTGTGTGTGTGTGTGTGTGTGTGTGTGTGTGTGTGTGTGTGTGTTTAAAATTGTTCTCCGCCTTTTTACCATTCTGTAGGTATTTTCAATAATCAAAATCGAAAAATAAATAAATAAAACATCAAAATTATGCACTATCTTGAATGGGTGCCCAAGAGGGACCATCGAGCGCAAAGGGTTAAAAAGCAGCAGTTAGATATTCCTCAGTTTTAGGCGACGAAGAAACTGTACGGCTGGTAGCGTATTCGCTTGTCTACCTACCGGTGAGAAATCAAACCAGCACATTTTTAATAAGTTAATTTTGAATTAAATTAACAATTTACAAATATTTTTACTATAATATAAATCATCACTATACATTGAAGAATTATTCATTCGTACAGCATTTGAATTATGTTTAATTTTAATTTTAAAACAGAGTAATAATTTTAAATGCAGATTTCGTCATGAAAACAGTGGAAACAAAAAAAATGACCTCCTAATTCAATTAATAAATGGCGGCTGTGCATGTCCGCAGGAAAAAAAAGGGTTTTTTTTTTAGTCTCCTGAATCCAAATTTTAGGTATTCAGCAAATTCCTGGATACACTCTATTTCGTGCATGAATTCAACTGGTTTTATAAATTATTTCTTAGCAGAATTGAAATTCTGACTATCAAAAATCCCAATGCTGTTGAACTCTTGACAACGCAATATAAAAAGCAAACGATTAATTTTATTCCAAGAATTCAAATTGTGGAAATCTACAACACAATGAAGGTATTTATTTATTAAATTTATAATATACAGTAATGTTTTCAGGTAGTTCAATTTTTTTTTTTTTTTTTTGATTTTGAAAATCTTTTTTAATTTGTTACGGACTGTCAAGGTCGCATTTTAAGCAGGATATACAGTAGAACGAAATAAAAAACTTATTTGTGGAGATGCTTTTATGATAACCAATAGGATACATAATTATAAAATTTTGATCAAATATTCGACCTTTCTATTAAAAATTACAGTATATATTAGTATAAATTTGTCTTAATAGTCTACCAAATTAGCATATTATAAAATGTTTTCTATCGCAAAAGGCTCAAATAATGACGAAATGTTATCCTAAATAACATATAAAAGATTGCATTTTATATTTATATTGATAAATATATAATTTACTTGCCATTGTGCTATTAATATAATGTTTGTCATTTCTTTTGATGGCGAAAGAAAGAAATTAAAAAATTTATTTTGCACAGAAACGATAAAAAAATCAAATTTAATACACATATAAAAATGCTTTTATTCGGTTATAAACATTAAAAAAAATACGAGATAGGGTTTAGTATATAGCAGAATATTTATTTTCTTTTAGCTATATAAGGCAGATAGTAAATCGACTGATATGGCAAGATAAATCTCGTCCATAAATGAAGGGAAAAATATTTCTATTGAAATGATCACTCAAAAATTTTTCACCGATTCTATCCAACCATATTTCAACATAAATTGTCTTTTTTATTATCAGTTCATTTTCTCAAATTTTGAATTATCTATTTAAAAAAGAAGTTATCTATTAAACTTTTCTTAAAGAATGATTAATTTTAAAAAACTGTCGTTTTCTTACCGTTATTAGTGTTATGAATGGAAAATATTTTTAATAGTAGATTGCCCAATGTTTCATGATGGAAAATAGGGATCTATTATTGACTAAAACTATTTAAAACAGCGTAAATTCCGTTATTTTTTATGACAAAAGATTATGTAACTTCGTTTACTCGAAGCGTAAACTAAATTATACGCAAATTAATTTTAACAGTTCTCATTATAAATGAGTTCATTTAAATGGAATAAGAAATCAATGCCAGTTTTCAAAAAAATTAATGATATGTGCTTACAAGAAAACAAATTCCAGCTGGGTAACAATTTTTTTCGCTTATACGCATATGTTTGCTGGAACATTCTTTTTGAAACAGACACTCCATTACTTAAAGACTTTATCGAACATTTCCCAATATTTCCTTAAGTATTAAAGGATAACTGGTGGGACAATATAATTAATGGACTTTTTCCCAAGGTTAAAAATTCATATTTTATTTTTAGCGTTATTCTAAACATTTTTGAATATTTTTTTTATTAACTTGACATTCCAAATTTATAAAAGGATTTTATTATGGATTGTTCCTTCACTTCTATACCGCTATAATAACTTCAAAGCCTTTTCATCAATGAGTCAATGAATATAAATAAATTTAATTCATTCCAACAACACGGATTTTAAGTTCTCATATTACTTATATTAATAACATACAAAATAAAAATTAAAAGGTGAAAATAGTTGAACTAAAATTTCAACATCCGACATTTTAATATGCCATAAATAATTTTTAAAAAACCATCTCAATTAAATATTTTTTTTGTTTTTAACTAATAACTAAAAATTGTGAAAGATATTTTTTATTCTATACATAAAAAACAGAGGAATTATATTTTATTAAAATCTTCAGAGCTTTTATATTTTTTATTGCTTAGGTCGGAGAAAGTTAAAAGAAAGTTACACTCTGAGTTTCCGCGTGCTCTGTGAACATATTTTGTGACATATGAGAAGAAAACAATTTTACGAAATGCTTATTTTTTTACATCAATTTTCTTTCCTTGTCTCGTGTTTTTATGTCGCTCTATTTCTTGTCATTTAAGGAAAAAAATTGTCAGTGAAGAATACGCTGTTCAAACAAATTACGAACACTAGCAGCTGAATACTTTTCGAAGACATATGAGTTATTTTATTAATCCCTTGTCGCTCGATTTATTTTTGAAACTGCTTTTTTGCAGCTCGTAAAAGAATTTATTTCTATTATTGCGCTTTACTATTCTCTTTAAAAGATATGATTTCATAGAAATCTAATTTATTTTAGAGAAAAATTTCAAGTTATTAAAAAATGAATATATTTCCTCTCTTCTGAAATAAAACACGTAATTAGCAAAATAGGTCTCTTAACATATATCGCATATATCGTAAATCTGTATGTATCGCATAAATGACAAAATAATATTGCAATTAAGATGATCAAAACTAAATTATTTTTAAAATATTAGAGTATTTGACTCCTAAGGTAATTCATGTATTTTAGGAAAACTTTTGGTTCTACATAGCATTCAGCTGTGAGTATATCAATGCAATATTTGTTTCTCTTTAACGGTGATATTCCGTTAGTATCAAATTTTACATATTTCACATAAAATGCTTTACCTTACCTGACAGTCTAATAAACAAGTTAATTATATTTTTAAGATGTAATTTTTACTGTGGTCGTGGGCACTTAAAGAATGTAACACCACCAAAGAGTAACTAAAAGAGTTGAGGAACTTAAAAATGAAAGATTATAACATGATTGACTCTCAACTGTGAAGGTGCGGTCTGCGACACAGCATTTTCAATACATTCAAATTAAATTTTCTAGTGAAAGTATAAGTATGAAAATTAGCCAATATACACTGCAGATATTTTTTTTATATGTTTTGGAAATTTTTCAAAATATGTTAACACTAGAAAATTGAATTATATTTGAATTTGCATACCAGAACTTTCATCGAAGCAATTTTCTGTACAATTTTGCAGAACAATACAAGTTTCTACTTCATTTGATAGCCTGACTGCTTCATAACATGAATTAAAAGGTTGGATAACATTTAGAGGACATAATTTTAGAGCTATCTGCGAATCCTTGTATAATATTAGAACAGTTAAATGGAGACGCAGGTCTCACAGATGTCGCACAAAGAAATAGCTGAAATATTTTTTAAAGAATCCGCTGAAACCGTCTCAAAAAAGGTGCACTTGTTGTAAATATGAAGAAAAAAAGGCTGCAAGAAAAATAGGTTCGATTTAGGTGAAAATAGAAAACGGGGCTATCATTAGCGGTATAAGATACCAGCCGCACTCCCCAGTAAAGAGTCCATTTAGCTAATGTGCTCATAGCTGGAGTAAAATAATATTTAAAAATTGTATTTACACATTTATTGAAGATTACAATATCATTACATTATATAATTCATCTTTCTTAATACTGTGAAAATATAATTTCGAAAGATTTTCCCATATTTTTCGCTACACTTTTGTTGATATTTACGGAAATTGAAGAATGTGATTAATATTTTTTTGTTAAAACAGGAAAAAGTTGTTTTGGGGGGGGATAAAACTGGAAAAAGATACTGTATCTAGAATTACAGTATCTGTTATTCGTGTAATTTCTAATTTTATAATCTAGATTTGTAGCATAATAACAGCTTTTTGGAACGAATTCAACCATTTTGAACCTTAATTAATTACAGAAAAAGTCATTTATTTGGTTGGCTGCCTCTTAAAATTTTCGTGCCACCAATTAATAAGAAATATCCAACGTGATTCGTGCCCCCAGACGATTTTTGGGGATGGGAGGGTGAGGGATTGGTGATCGAGTAGTGTTTCAGATACTTGCGTGAAAACTAAAAAAAATTCTGTACGTTGTCAGAGTGTGTGTCAAAATAAATTCGTTTTCTGTTGTTTGAAAATTACTTAAAATGCACACCTACATCTTTATTGCATTGGTTCTTAGCTTAGAGCAAATAAAACTAGATCCACCAGTGTCTTTTATTACATGTTTCACACACACAAAATAATATTTATTGATTTACGTGCTTTAATTATTCCAAAAAAATATAGAAAAGAGTTGCAGAAGTTTTCAAAATCAAGTAATATATTTAAAAAGTGATAGTGCAAAAAATGCAGCTTTGTTTTTATCTTTAATGGTATTAAATTAGAGCAAATGAAAAGTAACTTATACTTTAAATATCTCGCCCTAAAAGAAAATCTTGAAACGAAACAATTAAAGAAAACCAAATCGCATGACATTAAGTTAAAACACAGACCCAATTTTTTTACCATAATATATATCTATATATTAGAATTTTAATTAATTAAAAATTAAGCAAAATTTTGACATTTTTTCGATATAATTTCAGGAGATATTGCATCACAAAACTGATTTTTACTTCATATAAGAGATATAAAAAATTATCCATTTAGTGATACCAATATTTTTACCTACTAATCAAATTTCCATTTTTAAATAAATATTTTAACCACATTTTTTTCAACAAAAAAATAATAAAAAAATTTAACCCACAAGCGCCCATTAAGCCTGAAAGTAAAAAAAATAGTTTTTATGATCATGTTGCAACTATATTGTCAAAAGTTCAAATGAAAAATAAATCATTATTGAAAAAAAACATACATAAACATATAGAAATGTAATCTTCACCACATGTCTGTAAAAAAGGAAATAGGTATGAAATAAAAATAAAAATTGAAATTTGCTAATCGGAAATTTCATGTTATCATATGAGAGTATTATTATTATTAAGTCATTGTTTGTCTTAATTGATTTAAATCATTCAAACATTCAACTGACTATCACATTACGCGCATGTGGATATTTTAAATATGTGGTGTCCTTTTTTTTCATTTCAAAATCGATCGAGCTACAAAACTTTTGCTTTTTTATCGATCGAGCTACAAACGTTTTGCCCCCACCCAGCTTAAACCGTCTTTTCGGTTTAAGCTGGTTTGTAATGATCACGTGATTATTGTATAGAACAAGCAGAATCTGAATTTTCAGAAAAGCAATTTTTCTTTTCCCCAACTCAAAAATCGTCTGAGCTTCCAAAATTTGTTTTGCTGGATAGGAAATTGGAAATGAAAGTTTTAAAAAAATATTATTTTTATAATTATAATATTTGTCTATATACACTTTTCAATACCTTCCCTCAATTTTTCATATTGATTCCATTTTTCTTCTTTGGGCTTCTTCGGACGATAACTTCTTACGACCCTGTCCTTTATTGGTCAGACAGGAGAATCGGGTACATTTTGGCGTCTGGCCAGTAAATATCATTCCAGATATTTATGCCAAGTTGTACTTTTTTTTGATATATCACCATATAAGACAATCAGAGTTATCACTTTCTAATAACTCTAAAAGCAAAAAAAATTATTCCTCAAAAGCGATAAATTGCTAAATTTGCTGTTCGTGCATATGTGACTTCAACAGAATCAAGCCAAAACAACATCCTGCTCACACATGATAATATCTTCCCTAAAATATAAATACTAGACAATATTTTTTAGCATCTTTTACGATACATTTACATTACTAATTCACTTAATCAGCTTTAAAGCAACATGTTTTAATATATATCTTTCCGATTCAGAACTAATTTGCAAATAATAGAAATACATGAGTAAAAAGTGTCTAAATGAAGCCAATAAGGCTTTTATAAATTAAAAACGTTTAGTCTTTATCTAAATCATCTACAGTGCGAATTATATTTAACAAAATATCCTAGAAACCCCAATATTTAAAATAAAAAGAGTTGCGCTTCAATTAATTAAACATCACTAAAACTGACTGATTTATGGAAGTTTAAGTATCACTTTTCAATAAAAACGGATTGTTTTGAGATCACTTCATTCAACGTCTCAAAAATGATACTGCAATCAGCGCCCAGGGTTCCATTGTTCTAAACTATTCTATTAAAATCTTCACAAATCGATCCAATTTGATAGATGGAGATGTATATTTATTTCTTTAAAAGTTGAATTGTCAAAAATATTTTGCAGAATATGATTCCGTAGGGCCAAAGAACTGTTTAAAATTTAAATTTCATAATTTTTATTTAAAAATATTTTTCATATTTTTTATTTTATAATTATAAACCGAAAAATTATAATTCTATTATTGACAATGTTTATAACCTTTACAAAAATTAAAATAAAACTGATTTTTTGTTGTTGAATCCATTCAATTTTTGTTGAATAAGTCTTTAAGATATTATAAGTCAGGAAACTTACTCTACAGAGCAAGTAAAACTTCAAATTATGCCACTTGCTATGTACAAGCCCCAATGATACATCAGCAAATTTTAAGCCAAAGACTATGCGTCTCTTGTTTCAAGTAGCACCCAAAAGGGCCAATAGTACGACTTTAGATACACAATCATCACATTCGCTTGTAAAATTCATTTTGCAGGGGGGCACAGTCACACATCTTACAGATAGCACACAAAAGAACACAGAAGAACAATCATGCTCCCAGAACACGAGGAAGGCGCGCTACCTCTGTGACAGAAAGCCGGCTCTGTATGTAATTTAATTCATATCTAATTAGATCAGCATCAGAGCTCTCGCAATCTTCTTGGCAGAGATTCTGTGAGATGTTGGTAGGTTGTAAAAGGAACTTGACCCAAAATCTGATGAACTTCTCTTTCCAGTTCTTTCAGATTGGTTGGCAGGGGATCCAGCTGTCTGATTCTCCTTTCGATCTTATCCCGCAAATCCTCAGTTCATTTGAGATCTGGTGATTTTGTGGATAAACGAAGGCAGTTACTGCCAGTTTTATGTTCTTGGAACCATCTAATAACAATTAAAGCAGTATAACGAGGAGTATTGCCTTGCTGAAAGTATCAATCTCCGGCAGGGTACACATAACAGGATGTACTTTATCTGTGAGAACTCTTGCATAACTTTGGGCGTTCAGTCGTTGTTCCGTTATAATCATAGGACCTACGCAATACCAAGAAAACATCCCCAAACCATAATATTGCCTTTTCCAATTTGAAGTGTCGGGGCATTGCAGTTGGAGTCCATGATCTCGTGCCGTTTTTCACCATATTCAATAACTGCCATCTGCATGATGTAATTGAAAACGATATTCATTAGATGGCATGGGCATTTTCCAGTCGCCTACTGTCCAGACTTAATGCACTAACTACAAAAGTCTGCTCTTGTTCAAGGCTGACCGCGGAGGCGTCGCCTCCAATAGCCTATACGAAGCAAAGTTCGTTCAGAGACCTTCTCAGCCGCTCCTTCATTAAGATTTCCCGCTGTTTGACGTATTCTTTTTCTTCCATTGCATCGATCAGCTCTGGCAGGTCTCTTTTCAGCGGGAGCATTCAGTCGCCTGTAACGTCTGACGCACACATTTTTTCTTCTTCCTCATTTAACCCGGAGTTTAAAAGATTCCCTTATTTACTTCCTTCTGAAATGTCCCTTGATCCACTTTTTATTTAACCCTTCGCACTCCGACGGTGCCTCTGACTCACCATTCAAGATAGTGCATCATTTTGATGCCCGATTTATTTATTTTTCAAATTTAATTGTTATAAACGCCTGCATAATGTTAAGAGATGTAGATTATTTTTTCAAAGAGAATCGATTTAAAAGAATCATATATATTTATTTTTCATAACAATAAACAAATCTCATTAGGTGAATAGTTTTGCATCCATTTGTTTTTCGGAGTGCAAAAGGGTTCATTAATTCTACATGCACTGTATAAAACTGCTAATCTCGGCATTTTCTCACACTTCAAGTAAAGACATAAACATATTTAATAACCACAACTTACTTTTGAAGCTATCTAAAATCCTTTTTCCTACATAGATACTTATTAAAGAATCCCTAACAAAATCTCGCAGTAAAATCACTGAAGGAAAAACTCTTGGTATATTTTGTATCTTTATCGCGATGTAAACGAACATCAGTTTTATCATCGCATATCAAACGATGAAATAAATCGAAATTTTAAAATTTCAAAAGTTTCTTCTTTTATTCGTAATGAAAAATTTTAAAATCCCCATCTCATAAAATCCTTCGAGTTCGTATTGATCTCTCAAAGAAGAAGTACCATCTGGAGTTTTTCAAAGGCTGATTAGCTATAAAATTATCAAATTGCTGATGAATTTAAAATGGGGATATTGATAATTTCATAACGTGGTCAGATTTAAACGCAGGAGATGGAAATTTTTTTTATTATTTTTAAAGACTCTAGTTCTTATAATTTAGAGTTCTTATAAAAGTTCTTATTTTATTAAATAAGATTCCTCAAATCAAATGTAGATTTGTAATTTTTTAGAAGTACATTTATTACCTGAAATAAAATATTTAAACGAAATTGAAATTCCTAATACAAAAAAGAAAATGGATTGAATTACTCCTTGAAATAGTGCATAAGTTATTAAAAAAATCTATATCGCACTCATAAGATTTCAAAGCTGTACTTGCCTTTTTTTAACTTTTTTAGTTTCTGCACTAATTTTTTTGTTTTAATTGAAATTTAATAAATTCTGCTCCAACTTTTGCTGACAGATGATTAAAGGGATAGTTGTAAAAGAGAAAGAACTGATAGAAAATTAAAGAAACACTTAATAAATTCAGCACGTCAGTATAAGATTTCTATTAGAGCATGAGTGTATATAACTACAAAAATTTGTAGCTTAAATATATCCTGCTGAAGTAGCTATTATGGAACTAAGGTACATAAAACACTGAAATGATAATTTTAGACATCGGTAATCCAAATGGTGGCAGAAACAGTTAAGTATCATTTCTATCATTTCAATTCCTTCTATAATTATTAGAAAATGCAAATAACAAATGCCCCTTATGATCACTTTAATAATACTTCATTTAACGAAATTCCAAATGTGGATTATAGGAAATAAGTCACGTGTCTATTAATCATTTAATCGATTTCTCTCAAAACCACCTGTCAAGCCATAAGTGCTTCGATTTCACCTGCCACTGACAGGAAACAAAATTGGACCCATTTCAATAATGCAGAGCCCTTTATTCTCACTCATCTCGTTTCCTTCCAATGAATTACACCTCTATGAGAGAATGAAGGGGAAGAGGAGGGGGAAGCAGCACAAAGCAGGGTGCAAGCCCGTTCTAATTCGAATCGGAAAGACGAGGAGTTTTCCAAGGTGTCGGGAGAAGGGTCTGAAGATGATCCCTTCCACTTATATTTGGCTCTCATAACCGCCAGCAATCGTCTGCAAGGGCATCGTTTGGGCAGTAAAACAGAGATTCTGGAGAGGAGGGGGCGTATGGGAACGAGAAGACTCCTTCAAAGGAAGATATTTGGTACTCGAAGGAAATTGGCTGAACGAGCGAGATTATTTGAAGGAAGTTCATTCATTGAGCGCAGCAGACGGAACGAGGAATCGTTTGGAATTCGAAAAGGAATTTCAAAGCTTAATTTGATGATTCGTAAGGGGCTGATGAAAGGACTGATTATCGTTCTCAAATGCGGATCATTTGAATAGCAGATGTAATAGGGAAAAGTTGAAAAAGCATGGTGGTTTTAGTGATTAATAATTTAATGATTCGGTAGTTGTTAACCCTTTTATTTCTTAAAGTATCTAATTTTAAATTAAAATAATAAACTTTTCAAAAAATTAATGCAGTATTCAAAAGTAAAATAACTTTTTAATTAACTAAATTATGTATTAATGTATTATGTGTTAATTAACTAAATTATGTAATTAATAACTAAATTATGTTTTACAAATTATTTTTTTATCAAATTTATTCTATTACAGAGGCCGAAATTGTTGAAACCTATTAGATAAAGAGCATTTTTAAGATTTTATTGTTTTGCAATACTATGTCTAATTTTAAAGAGTACTTACCAAAGAATGTAATGCAGTTAATTAGATTATAAGCTTTATTTTTTTTAATTTATGGTTTAATACCTTGGATAAAGAACCTTAAATTTCTTGATTAGATCATGTGAATGTAGGCGGGGCGGAAAAGCCTTTATCAAGCCAATAAAGTAGCACCTTATTGTTAATACAATTCCTTAACTGATACTCCGTTTCAGAGTTGGGAGTAGTGTTTTTTTTATGCTTTTTATTATCACTCTCAAGTTAATCCCATTTCTTGTATTTTTCCATTTTGTGTTTTCAAAAAGTAAGGAATGAAAAAAAATGTTATTGCATACTATTATATTTATCATTTGCTCTCACATAAACCAAGCATTAGTTAAAATGAGATTGCACATAAAACTGGTAGAAACCTAACTAAAAGCAGCATTTTAAAATTCTTTGGAGGAGTATATGAACTTAATGACCATAAACCCAAAATCATAAAAGACGGAAAGTTTAATAATGCCAAGAAACGACAGGAAATTGAAAGATTGTGTTCATATTATAGAAGAAAATAATCCGCAAAAAAAAGTGAATTGGCTCAATAAAACGTAAAGTGTAAGATCATTCAATGAAGATTGGAGAAAACCGGCTGAAATGTAGAATTTCACACAAAAAAATCTTTTTTTTACTTTAAAAATAGATTGAAAGGATTACACAGAGCAAAATCTCCTGTTATCAGAACAACGGGACATTGCGATATGAAGCGACAAGACAGACATTTCACTCATTGGTAATGATGGTATAAAATAAATAAAGAAGGAGAATAGAATATTTGAATATTGATTACGTTAAACCTAATGTCAAACATCAAGTTAATGTTATGATCAGAGATTTAATTGCAAAATCAAATGGGCAAAATTGATGTGATTAAGGGAATTATAAATGCCCCAAAACACGTGAATGAAATTCTCATTCTTAAATTTCTAAATTAAACTCATATGCAATATTTTCCCAAATAATTAAAAACAATTATAATTTATCTCAATGTCATATTACTACAGCATGTAAATAAAAGCCTCAAGACAATTGAATTTCCCTTTTTGAATAGCCTGGGAATGACTCAGATCTTAATAGATTCAAAAATCAATTGAGCATCTTACACAGAACAAACTCAGTTTTAAAACCTAATTAAATGGAACAATAATTCAATTATAGAATTATAACAGCTTAAAAGCAAAAAACATTAGTAAACGTGATGGAATGGCTTTCCAAAGCAATAACTGATAATGAAAATAGTTATTATCTACCATAAGTGAGAATATTTATAAGCCATTCTTTCTATACTTCTTTCCATTTCTTTATCACTGCTCCTACGATGCAAATATCCATCATACAAATTATACATTAAATTTTTGTTTAAATTATCTTGGAAATAATTTATAACTTTTTGGTATTTTAATTAATAAAATTTCTGTTTTGAGTCGTCAAATCCAAAAATGCGTTTTTTCCAAAAGGATTTCATAAATTTGGACACTATTGTACATGCTTGAAACATATCGATTTCTTGAGGCTATAATAAATCTCATTAAATAACAATGATCAAAATTGTATATTTTAAAAATATGTTTGTACATAGAAAACCTTGGTATTACTTATTCTTTATGCATAAAAAATATATATAATGAGTTTTTTTTAATATGATTTGCATCCTGCTAGCGAAAATGTAATTGTAGGATCTCACAATTCCACAAATAGACATAGCTAAGATAAACAAAATATCTTCCTATCAATTTTTTTCTCGAATTGAAAGCATCTGAATCCTCCTCTTTTCATTTGAGGTTGAATGTTTATTTCCTGACTGTTTTGTTCAGAAAACAAACATTCGTCCTAGTAAAGAAAAAGAAATAAAATTCCTTTTTTCTCTCTTTGATTACTGCATTCTGTTCAAATATAGAAAAGGGCATTTGCCATCTTTGACGTCAGAACAGGACTACGACCCCATTCTTTGATGTTCCATTTCCGATCGTCTGCCGAAAAAGCGGGTGGGGAAAGATATCTATTCTCCGGGTCCTTCAAAGTGGATCAACTGCACATGGCTTGCCATTCATCGGAATCTTTCATGTGGAGCTTTCGTTCGAATCTGGAGTTGTTTGTAGAGATAAGTACTCCATTTGTCTTCTGCTCACATATATCATCATCTTATATATTCTTTTTAATTTTCCATTCACAATGCAGTTAGGATCATTGTTGAAAGCAGATTTTTTTTTTCTATTTTTGAAAAAAAAAGATATTTTAATCAAAATTAAATTCTAATTAATCTCCTCATTTTTATCCTCAATTAGCTCATATTGTTCATTTTAAAAGTTTCTTATTTCTTGATCCTATTTTTTACTTAAGTATTTCTAATACGTGATGTAACAAAGTGCAGAAAATTTAACTCTCCTCCTACGAGAAAAAGAATAAAATTCCTAACATTTATTGCATAGCTTCCAAAGATACCTAAGTTCCCCTTTCCATTCGACAAATGTCAGAGAAATCCTCATAATTAACAGAAACTGTTGTATGTGGTGATGTTTTTCCAACAGTAGCTTACAGTTATCAACTGCACAATTTTTGTTCAGTTTTAACTTCTGAATTATTTGCAATTTTGTTGGCCCTTAAAAAAAATTTCTCTTTCGGAAGAGCGTCTTTTTTGCATTCATTCAGATAGTATGAACACCTTAGAGACTTTGTGTCATTTTACAAAATGCAATCATCCTGCTGCAGTCGATATTCACTGTCACTTAAAAAAAGCTTCAAACAAAGGGTATACTTTTCTGCCGGACACCTAGTGATGTAGGTATAGATGGCAATGAAAAGGCTGATTTTTGCGAGGACGGCACTAGACAGCCTCTCACGACCATACGTTCATATTGACTTGTTTGCCACATACGACAAGCACATACTCTCTGTATGGCAGGATTCTCGGGATGTAAAGATGCAAAATAAATTGCATTTTATTAAACCGAGTATTAACTTGTGGCCTGCTGTCTCGGTTAGAGGAGCAGATGTCAAATTAACCAGACTACGCATTGGTCATATTTGAGTTACGCGCAAACATCTCTTGTTTGGTTAGCGTGCACGAATGTGCTCAGACTGCAATGTTAACCTTATAGTTCGACACCTTTTAATTCAGTGTTCGAAACTTCTCATTTTATGCGGTTTTTTATTTCATTAACATTGGAGATGCGTGAACTGGTAGGAGTGCACCCTCACAATAATATCTTTGAATTGTTAAGAGCTATAAATTTTATCCGTTTATTTGATTACCATGGGATTTTTTATGGGATTACCCTGGGAACGTTTAATTCGAACTTTTTTTTCAGCTATTGGAGTCGTTATTGTAAAATCTTTGTTCTTGAAACTTATTAGGTTTAGTTTTTATAAATGTGGAACACTTCTTTTTTAATAAAACGTTGGTTTTTACCCTTCCGGAAATATTTTCTTTAATAAACCAGATGACAAGATATACGTACCATTTGTTTTCGTACAGCATGATCATCTTTAGCTCTTGGGCTATAAAGGTTCAAACATCCATCCATCCATCCTCATAATTAAATTTCGAAGGATTTAAGTTGCATAATGTCATTCAGAACAGGCGATTCTGAATGATTATAAAAATCTTGCTCGTTATTAAGTAATTGAAAACTCGGTTGCGAAATTCCATCATTGCTAACATGAAAAAGGTCAAGTTAAATTAAACTATGTGAAAAAAAATATTGTACATTATTATATTCAAACTAATAGAAGATCCAAGAACTAGGAACCATATTTATTGGTGAATGTCTTTTTCCACCATCACAGGGGGAAAACTCTTAATACTCAGGAGGGAAAATACTTTATACGGGTAATAGAAATTAGAAAAGTATCTTTCGATTCCTGCCTTCCGATTACTTTCGATATTTTCTTATCCATTCGAATTTGATTGCTCTCACGAAGTTAGTATGCTGTAATCGAAGTGGAATCTAATCCCATGTGGAAGGATTAGTAATGAGGGTATATTTGAAAGAAACTTAAATCCGGGTGCATCTCTAACGTTTTAGGAGAATAGAATTAAATCCTCGTAATCTAAAGATAGATCTGTGATCGCTCTGTTCAGATTATAAAGTCTGTAGTAGTGCATTTTAAAAATATTTCAAATCCCAACGAGAAATTTACTATATTAAAATACTGCAAAATAAGCATGCATTGGTATAATTCACTGCTGCATTTTTGCATGTTTTATTTTAATATTTGAATCAAATTATTGACCATATTCAGTACACCATTGCATAAAAGAGAATAACTTAATAGTTTCTAAAGATAAAAACGCATAATACGTTTTTTTTAAAGAATTGAGCATTGGTGATGTGCCACTTGTTTGTAGAAGTGACTTTCACCGCTCCAAAAATGATAGTACTGAAGATTAATATTTGTATCTCGATTAAAGTTAAGTTCATATATCCAAATTACACTTTTGTGTAAAAAAAACTTGATTTTTTGTAACATAGTGCCCAATCGCAAATTACTAGACGTCGTCTGTCTTGTTGTCCATTAAATTGTATTGCTTCCTTGGTTCCAAGAATACTACATTGATGACAGCTATACTGCGAGTTTTATTATTATACTGTCAATTTTAGAATAAGAACTTCTAAATTGAACTGCATTTGCAGGAGGATACTTGGAAAAGAAGACAAAATGCCTTCTTTTTCATATGTATGGCATCTCATTCACCTTGTTTTTCAGCAGATAAATGGGATTACTTTAATTTGTAAATACTAAACCATTCTGTAAACACATTTTCCAGAAGATTCTCGCCGTTTCGTTTGTACTCTTCTATAACTAGATAATAATTGCGTTACTATTACATGCAGCATCGATGATGAGCCCATTTAAACATTTGAAACAAGCCGTTCTTTCCAGTACTTCTTTGAAAAGTCTTCAAAGAAGTACTTCAGAAAAGTCCTAAATAAGCACTTCTTCCATTCTTTATAAAATCAATGCTGTATATGATAATAAATTCAAGTGAAAAACATTATGAGTGATTACCAAATTCCTTTTGAGTCCCGATGATTGAATGATATTCTATCAGACAAATATTTAAATGCAAGTTTTTTTATTGAATAAATTTACATTTCTGAAATACCAAACTGAAATACCATTATCTTCTGAATTCGAGATCTGTCTAGGTAAATTATGTATTTAGAAATGCGTAATTTTATTTCCTCATAGATGAATGTAAGGGAAACATTTCACTCATTCATTATTTAGAAAATAAGTACCAGAATTTTTTTGTAAACTTTTTTTTTATAATAAACTACCACAGAAGTCAAACAACATTTAATTTGCTAATGAATTGGTTTAACTTATTAAATGAAACTTTGTAATTAGAAGTAAATGTCTAGATGCAAGATTTATGGAGATAAAAACTTGTTATTGCAAAATAAAATCAGTCTAAAACATATCGCACATATCGAAAATATTCTGTAAGTAAAACCTAAATAAAAGAATTTATTTAAAGAATTAAAAGTATGGACGTGCTTTGAAGAACTGCGTCGTATACCTATAATTGCTTTCTTGATTCTAAATGCATTTTGATCTATTCTATTTCGTCGTCTATTTTCACTTATTGAAATTTGAAGTTTTCTTAGAAACAAAGCTTTGATCTCCAGAAAATGAACCTTTGTATTAAGCAATAAAAACAAATAGCGCCATTCCTTTTCCCACCGCGTCAAACCTCAAATGAAATAAAACCATAAACGAGTTTCATTCAGTTCCATGAATTTTCCTAACACCCTTTCCCCCACCATCTGATCCATGATTTTTGTTGGATATAAGGGGGAGGGGGAGTCCATAGAAAGCTATCTACAACTGTTACCGTGTCTTTAACATCAAGTTAAGATCCTTCAAAGGCCTACTTTATTGAACCCATAAATATATTTAAATAGATTTTGTAGCGATTCCTAAACAGGAAGGCTCTTAGGAACTCTTTGCCTTCCAAAAGTATGGGGATTATTAATAACAAAAGACACAAATAAAACCGATGAATGACATTTGTATTATAACATTGATCATTCAAAATGAGGAATTTTAATTCTCGAAATCATTGGGGGGGGGATAGGTGAAATGTCATAGAGCTTGAATTTTTAAATTCGAAAAGCTTTAGAAAACCGGCTTCATTAATGCGTTTCTTTGGGTGAACTAGTTAATTGAATTAGCGTCCCCTTTTAAGATAAAACTAATAATTTTGAACTAAAAAGACTAAGACAAATTCTGAGCTAGCTCTCCTTTTTAAAGCTTCCCCGCCACATGAGGGGGGAGGGAATATTAGCCCCAGTGTTTTGGCGAGTCCTTGGTCAGCTTATATGACGATTCTCCGGTGGAATCGGGTCTCCAACCTGAAATCCTCCGCTTCCGAAGCCTAGGTCTTATCAACAGGTCACAAGGATCCTTCCTGTGGTTGACAGTTTGTATAGTAGAATCTAAAATTAACTAAAACTAAATCTGCTTATTTTGGAAAATAATTTTCAAAATTTTCAGTTTTAATTCTTAATTTAGTCATAGTATAAATCGGTTTTCAACTGTGAAATCTTATCAATTTATTGAGCCAAACAGAAAGAAGGTTGATAAAATTAGATTATAAAATGGACCATATTGCTAACTAGTGAAGACAACGATGCATGCCTTATTCCTCATTTTCAACTTTACTACTTAAGCATTATCAGTTGTGCACATTAATTATGATTATACATATTTTTATAACAATATAATAAATCACCAAATATAACGAATAACTGCATTTCGCCATCGTTTAGTGCCTCAACTTTGCTTGAAATAATATCAGAGAAGAGGCTACTTTTTCTTCAAAAATATGTTTAACTGCATGAAAATTCTCAAAGAAAAACGCTGACACTTTCGAAATTCAAAACATTGGTTGCAAGAACAGAGAACGCATGTCTCATCTTATAACTTTCATATTACACAAAATAAAAGCATTTAACTGCTACAGTGCACATTAACTGCACTTTCAAAGCAGATTAAAAGAAATTAAGGCAGATGTCACCACAAAAGAACAGCTCTCAATAAATGTTGCGAAATTTTTAAAATTTTCGCATTTTATTACCATTTTATGCTTTAAACAAATATTTAATACAAATAAAAATATAATAATGCAATTATAAAACTACTAATAATCTTTGATTTCATGCCACCTGTAGATTTCTATTTATGAAAAATAAATTCTATTTTTGAAGAATATTGCTTTTGCACATGATGATAAAAAAGGAATTTGATGAAAGTAGTTTCTTATAGCTTTTGTTAATGGGATAAAAATTAAAATTTATGTGATGGAATGATGATCATATTGATCCGTGCAATGAAAGCAAGAGGACATATGTTTTCAAAAACATTTCTTTAATGATCACATTTCACACAAAATAAACAAAACAAACTAAAGGCAAGAAAGACATTACATGTGCACACCTCACAGTGCAGCATCTCATTTCATTTTTAATAACAATAGCAGTACACTATGTAATTGGTTCCTAATCAGGTATCATATCTATTATCCAAAAAAGAAAATAGAGTAATGCAACTGATATACATATATTAATTATTTCAATTTTTTTCTTTAGTTTAATATTCATTCTTATTAATAGTAGGAGCTGTAACTTAATGAGCTGTTATCCTGTTAACAGGTATCTCAGATAGGGTTTGTAAAAACTAAAGAAGAAAATGTGCTGTAGAAACTCTCTTGCACAATAGCAATATTTAAATAATAAATATAAACATATTATTTATGATATACTTTTGGTGTAAATATATAATAATATAACAATCTTTCGTTTTCTTGCAGTAGAACATCATCATTATAAATAATGCTCACAATCTCAAAAATTAAAATTCCTCACTAAAATCGGATTGAAGTAAATACTAAAGTTTTAACAGGAAAATGCAGTGCCAAATACAAAACTTTGTGAGTAAGTATTAGATATACCCTCCAGAGAATCAACATAAATATAAAAGAAAAGAAATTTCAAGCATGAGCTCATTAATTAAGCTCCTTATATAGAACTAATTTATGCATACGTTTCAATCAATTCGCATATCGATAAAGTTAATTAACAATTTCACAGTCAATTCAAACTTTTTAAAAATGTCCGAGTTGCTTCATATGAAAGCATACATTAAGATTTATGTTAAATCTATTATAACTCCGTCCAGCATTATAGATTTTGCAAGCCTTTACTATTACGTATTATGATATCGGAAAATTAATTTTTTATATAAATTCCTTTAGAAATGAGGCAGGGAAATGGAAAATGCCTGTCAATATAAAATCAAATTTTGGTCAAAAATGCACTTGTTTGGTTAGCGTGCTATACACTATTGTATATTGAAAATATACAATAGTGTATTGTTATCAAAAATTCAATGATTTATGTTATTTGTTAATTCTAGATAACGAAGGAATGAGCGTATAATCGACTACGACATTCAATCTTTACAACTAGGAAGCGAGTGAATTTAAAGAAAATCTGATAGAATGAATACCTTCAAAAAGTTGTATATTTTATCCAAACCAAACGCTCCTCTTCAAAAGCGAGATTTCTCAATGGATTAAATGCAGCGAAAAAATGTCATTTTCCATTGTCACACATAAAGATCTATGGAGATGCATGCGAAATAAAAATACATTTTTTCAACTCGCTGGAAAAATTCGAAAGTCTTAACTACCCACAAGACCGTGTCTCGAAGATAAATCTGTTTATTATGTAAAGAAGTTTCTCAAACATTCCTTCCTTCTGGGAGAAAAAATTGTCACGCATGACAATCAGCTTGTGACAGAGAGAGGCAGAAGAAAAACGGCTTACTGTCTCACATCTCCATTCATTTTTATGGTTCGGAATAATTTCAGGGTGCATTTGCAAGATCAGTAAACTAACGCGAAAGCTCTAGAAGATCTTTCTCCCCCCCCCCCTTAAAAATGCAAAAAAAGGTGCTGCTTTAGTTTTGAGTTTGCATTTGACTTGCATCGTTACGAAGCCGATTTGTATTTCCTCGAAAATGCTCTTCATCTTTTTGTTAGTAGCAGTTTTATGCCGTTAGGAAATTGTCTCAGAAAATGTTTCGCTTTTGCAATATACAGGAATTCGAACTGTTTTTTTTTATCATTTACAAACCATTTGTTTAAACTAGAGAAATAATTTAGAGAATGTAGTGACTGCAAGCATCCAGGAAACAAAACAGTTTCCTTTATGTATTACGAAAACTGTTTTTAAGTAATTGAAAATATAAAACTTTGTCCAAAGTCTTCAAAATGTGCACCTTCAAAGATTTATAGAATATTTTTCCGATGGATTATGGATATCCTGGAAAGAAAACTTAAAATTTTCATATAAAAGATTTTATTATATTTCGTAAAAGGATTTTAGAAAAAATTGAAATCTCAACAGGAAAAGTGAAATAAAGGAAGAATCAGAACTTTTGTATAACAAAGAATAATAAATTATTGTCCAGTTTGGGAACTTTTTGGTATTTTACAAGTAAATAGTAATTATCTCGTGTTTCATTTTCATTTAAAACTTTTACTCCTCTTTTTCTGCTCTTAAGCCTTTATATGTGTGTATTATATTTATATCATTAAATAAGATTAATTTCTAAGAATGCAATGAGATTATTTAATGTTTTTCTTTAGTAAAAAAAAATTTCATAATGCATTGAACTTAACTCTTTAACATCCAAGCTCCTTTCAAGAGGCACTCCCTTTAACATCCAGACTTTCTCGTTGGGTCCTGTACCACATGGACTCTTCCAAGCTGAGGGGCAGTTACTTCCTGGGGTTTGGAGCAATAAATCTGTCACCGTTCTACAATGAGCAATTGCTTTGCGGTTTTCCGACAATGAGTTGCATTTTCTACCGGTTGAAGTGTTCTAGTGTATTGACACTTTTTAGTGTGAAGCGTTTCGTTCATCGACTTCTTGGGGTATATTTTTCATCACCAAATCTTTGGTATTTATTTTATAATATAATTTGGAAAATAATTTGTTTTAAAAATTTATATTAGATTTCAAACCATTGAAATAAAATCTGGCATTAATATCAATTTAAAAAATACTTCTTTATTTTATTTTATTTGATTTGATTTTTCCCGATGTACTTTTAAAATATTAATTCACCTTTTTTGGCAAAATTTAATAATAAGTAGAATGTAATATATATTAGAATGTAATTTCTTTTATATTATAATAGTATATGACATGCATATTGTATATATGATTGCAATTAGGATACTTTTATATGGTATAGATGTCGATGCAATTCGGTAATAGACTAGATAATGTTTTAAATCTTTATTTAATATTGAAATAAAAACATTCTTTGAACAAAAACAGCGCCTTTTGAAAGACATTTCGAAAATAATACGTTCTTTTAACACTCGGCTAAGAAATCTGCTATTTATTGCCTTCAGTATTCCCTTTTATTAATACTGAAAGCAATAAATGGCTTTTATAATATAAAGTACTATAATATAAAGTACTTGAATATAAATATCATTTTAAATTTTTCGATCGTAATATAAATATTTTTTTTTACCTTTAATTAAATTTTTAAAGAAGTTTTCATATTTTGTTTCCAAAAATTTATACATTCTTTTTTTTTTACTTAAATCATCGAAAAAGAGTAAGATAAATTTACATTCCAAAAGTTATTTTTTTATTTTAAAACTAATTTTTATGTATCTTTTAAAAAATTTAGTCAATCAAGAGATAACATTGCGCTAAAAGTTATATTATCTCATCTATCAAAGTAATTCAATAAATGAGATAGTGTATGTTTATTAAGTAATTATAAACATACATTTATAATTACTTAATTAACTTAATAATTTATAATTTATTTAATACTGAAATAAAAAAAAATTTTCAATAAATTCCGGGAAAACATTACTCTGTGAAATATATTTTGCAAACACATTCTTTCAGTTTCCAGCCTGAGAATTTTACTTTTGTTCCTCATAAATATTACTTTTTTGGTAGAAGCCATCATGCTAAATTTTTCAAGCTTAATTTCTTATCTTAATATGTTATTCAAGCTTTCTATAGTATTGTTAAGATAAGATATAGTTACAATGAAATAAAATGAATTTTTAAATGAAAGTTCCATATTAAGTTTCTATAAATTACAGATAACCGTTACCTCATCAGTAACAGGTAAAGTTGGTTTAATTTATCTTTGAATTCAAGTTTACTTTCGCTCATAATGAAGAAATTATAAGCTGTTAAATAAAAAAAAATAGCCTGATAATGAAAAACGTCTCACAATATGTAAAAAAAAGAGTAGAAATTTACAACTGAAAACAAATGTGCAGAATGGCATTCGTGCAAGGCACTTCCCATTTAAATAACTTATCCCACTCTAAGAAGGAGGGGAAAATCAACAACTCCATTTTTTTTTGGGGGGGGAGGTCTTTTAGTGCTATTTGAAAGACGTCGTTTGTACTTTCATCTAAACTTTTGACGGCCTTTTGATGATAGATTAAGAAGCTAGAAATATAACACAATTGCCCTCAACAGTAACAAGAGCCGCAGCGCGCTTTGTGAGAAAACTACTATGTAAAAAGGCCACAAAGTCAATGCAATAGTTTGTCTTTATATCTTTACAATAGCATTAATATTTAAAACAAGCTTTCTGATGTTTATCCATAAAAAAATAATTTTCGGAATCCTTATTATCCTTTATCGTTAACAGAGAACTTCCATGGAAAACTTCTTTACAAATAGCCATAAAATCTTTCCAATTTTGAGATAACACGGGGAAATATGAACTTAAAACACAACACAACCCCTTTCAAACACAACAATAAAACAGCAAACAACCTATTTTTTGAATCCCTTCCCAACCCTACCGCCGTACAGAGGAACCTTCTGTGAAATAGCCGCGATCGTCAGAGGTAACACGAACCTCCTGCAGCGCTTAACACAGTAGTCGATTTTAAAACCCACCTCCCCTAAAACGCAAGCCATCGCCCCAAACCGACCGAAGTGGAGATTAAGGGTAAATTTCCAAAACGCCCCAAACCGCCCGGCTGGCATCGAGAGTGTTAAATGATAAACAAGATACATGTTGTTGTTACTTATGGAACTTGCATGGACAAGCCCCGCTGATACATCAGCAGATTTTAAGCCATAGATATACGTCTCTTGTTTTACAAGTAGCGCCTCTGTGGGCCAAGAGCAAGACTTAGCTATACACACGCCACAACCCTTTTTACGGGGCGGACTTTATTCATGCAAATTCATTCGTTCATCTCAGATCGTAATTTATACCTGGAAAAGAGAACGGTCACCTCTGACGCAGTGCCCCCAGTAGTATTACACTCGACATGGATGATTTTACGACCACGAACAGATTTAACGAGGGCCAGCTGCCACACATTCGGGGAATCTTTTAGCCGGTGAGTTTCGAACTCGAAACCTAAGAAGTACGAATACAGCGCTCTACCAGCCAGACTATCCCGGCACCAGACACACGTAAAAACTATAATGAACTCAAGAATAAATAACAGTGCTTCCTAAATCTGCAGATTACCATTATAACTGATAAGAGCTAACTAAATAATGCTGTTTTCTGCTATTCGGAATGCATTTGACATTCACGTCCTTTTCCAATCTCAAAACCTTGACATGGTATACGATGTGCACTTTTTGGGAAGGACGGGTTATATTTTCCTTTCCAAATAGTCCATAGATTAACTCTTATTCCTTTAAATATTACTTGAAAATTACTTATTTACTTCTTAAAAAGCTATTACTATGAATTAGCTTTGCTTTATCTATTTAATCATTCGACGAAAATAGTTTGGAATATATTAAAGAAATGTAATAATTTTTTGAAAAATAATTTAAGTAATGAATCTTAGCTTTTTGAAAGCTTGTTTGGTTTTGTAAAGTTAATACCTTTTTAACGCTTTTATTATACTTCTTTGTTGAAGGTTTGTTTGCAAAGCCAAAATTTTATAACCATTATATGTTACACTTATTCCGATATACTAAAGCAGAATATTAGAATTTTTTGTATTGATATGTTTTCGGTAATTTTTTTTATTTTCTCTTTATTGTTCATTAATAAATGTATTTAATCAAATTTCTTCCTACTATATTTAGCAGAGCCCCTTGATTTTAAATCTGAAATAAAAGATTTGCTGATTTTGAACATTTACGAAGCTTATCTCTATTTATAATTTTTCGTTTACAAACTAAATTATAATTTAAAGATTAAGAGCATGAACATAAATATATATGTAAAAATAAAAATCATATTCATTTAAATTATCTATCAAATGTTAATTTGAATTATTTTTGAAAGAAAATGAAAAGAATAAAAACAATCCCAGTATTCAACCCTGTCGGACGGATAAAATTTAAAGTTCTAAAGATTGTGATAACAGGACTGTCTACAAAAGCTACAAATTATTCGTATATAAGCTCTGCTTTAAGTTTGAAGATGATTTTTTCGGAATTGTTTGTTGTATTTAAAAATTATATCCTAAAAATGTGCTAGCGTCTTTCAAAATACCATCCCGAACTCAATTTCTCTAACCGTACGCTCTCCTTTTAGAATCCCGAGGTAATGCTACGAGGTGTCCTCTGACATGTCTCTCTCGTTTCAACTGACCATGCATATTTTATTGCTGTAATATATGGATCAATGTTTCCATGTGTGTACCTGTGAGTACTTTTGTTTTAGTCTTTCCGTCCGAAACAAAAAAAGAAAAGGCGAAAAGCTAATGGTGGCTCACTGTATTCTTCCATAATGCAATGCAATGCTAATTGTAGGGGTTATGCCATTTTGAAATTAAAGTCAGATGGCAATGAAAATATACGAATCGATTTTCCCATTTCCTAAAATTTAAACAATTCACATCTTGCATAACTTTGCCGCACGCTGGAATTAATGTGTTGAGTAGCTGATTTTGTGGAATTCGAAAAGCTTCGTGCTTTATCATATCTACAAACTCAAATAGAAAAACAGAAGTAATCTGAAACAGGGACCTTTTTCCTCGATAGTCCCGTAAATTAAAACAAAATGTTGTGTTTGAGGCTTTATATATAAAAGTTTTGGCAACAAAATCAAATTAACGAATTCCGCCCATCCAAATTGTTGCATTTCTGAGCTGCATTTGAACACAAACGGGTGATCAATCCGTTGAAGGATTTGATTAGGTGCAGGTCTATAGTTCTATCATAAATTAGGCTATGTAGAACTATGCTTAACTATGCCATTTCCATCTTAGTCTGTTGAAATTTGAATTAATTGTTCTCGTGCACACGCATCTGCAGACGAGCAATCTTCCGCTTGATGGATTTCATCGAGCACCAGATTAAAATGCATGGTCTGTGAGAAAGATAACATTCCAAATTTCCCCATTCTTGAGATTGTGATATTGACAGATACATACAGTTCCTAATCTTTAATTTTTGAACTCAGTATTGTCTACTATATATGCTTGGAGATTTATCAAAATATCTTAATGAATTTTCTCTATAAATATAATAATTTACCACTGCACACTTTGTGTACAACATTGCAAATTTACTTTGTCTGGATTCTAAATAAAAACTAGAAATCACAGCCGAATTTCAGGATGTGTACTCTGTATTCGAGAAAAAAAAGAAATATTATTTTTAAATATAATTGAATGTTTCACTTTTCAAATTTATTACCACCATAAAAAAAGTTTAGAAAAGTAATAAAATAGTTTATATTGCTTTTTAAAAATTCGTTTTAAATTATAAATTTAAAAATTTGATGCAGACTTTATCATTTCCGATGGCTATTTTATCTGACAGTGTTTAGGAAGTATATACTAGGAGTAATTGTTCTGTTTACGACAATTTTTGTGCAATTAAGGAAAATAATCGATTTGAGAAGTGAAAGAAAATTATTAATTCGAGTTCAGTCTTCGAATTTTTTTTTACGGAAATATTCATTCTATAAATATATGTTTAAATAGATATTTTAGCAAAAACGCATTGCAACTATTCTGTTACTGATATACATCAGTATTATTTCTTTATTTAAATTGATTCATTATCAATATATAAAGTGTGTTTTTCGTTAGATTTATTTGAACTCTTATCATATAGAATTGTCAAAGGATTATCAAAGTTTTATATTAATCATATTTAATAGGAGGAATAAAAGTGAGCAAGTTCATATACTTTTTCTCTTTTGTCACAATTCTATCTGTTGGATACAATAAAAGCTGGTCTACATTTTTCAGACATAGTTATCTGGTACTACACATTTTTTGTATTAATATCATTAAATTCGGTATTTTCGTTAAAGTCAAACTTAAACTGCACAAGGAAGAGTTTCGACTTTTCTTTTTATCGTGCATTTTGAGCCAATTTACTGGTATCCCTCTAACGGTTGCTTTCTAGCAATGAAAATTTTTTCTAAACTGCGTATAGAGAGAAAGTCCTCATGCGCTATTAGAAACACGTGAAATGATTCTGTCCTTTTACAGGTTTAATATTACATCAAGTATTTGGCAAAAAAAAATTCCGAATTTTTTAAACTTGTTATTTGATGATAGTAAATAGTATATATTATACATTAGTGCATTGAATTAATTAGATTGGCTACTGAAATAAGTTATTTATAATTTAATGACTAAAATATTTTTTTTCTCATTCAATAACGTTAATGCTTATAAGAAAAATTTGTTCTAAATATATATAATATGGAGTTAATGAAGTGCTTTCATACTAAATCTAAATTAAATTCTGAAAGTAAAGTTAATCAATTTGGCGAGTGTAGCATTCAATCATAGCGATGCTGTTCCATTGATCAAATTTCCACTACATCCAAATACGGAAAGAAATCGGAGAAAATCGATACGTTTGATATACCTGTAAAGGGTCATACTCTACACTCACAAAGTCCGCCTTAGAATTCAAGTTAAATGAAGCATTTCTGCCGACAAGAGTAACATGATCCGGGAGCAATCTAACTTGCCTCGTCATTTTCCAAGTAGCCAACGAAATGAAGAAAAAGGGACCATTTTCTTTCTGGCGAATAGAAAAGTGCATGAAACTTTTCCTCTTTCAGCCAGAGGGGGTGCTGAAAGACATTGAACCAAACGAAATGCAATTACCTCTAATGAAAATTTATAGAAAGAAAGTGGTCATTCTATTGGCTGGTGGTTTGGAAAAAGTTCGTGAAACTCCTCTTTGGGATTGCAGAAATAAAAAAAATTAAATACTGAATAGATCAGATAATAAAAAGATCATTATAGATTAGTTTTACTGCCCCCTTTTTTGCTTGGAAACTCGTTATAATTCACGTGACTAAAATCGTTATTGTCATGTCACCAGCCACCATGAGTCTTTTCCGGCCGCCTATAAAGCGAAGAGATGAGATGTGAAGTGAAAAGAAAAAGAACAGCTGTGAAGTGGTGGAGGCCCTAAAAGTGGAGGCAGAGAGAGAGAGAGCTGAACGGAGCGAGTGGGCGTGTCTGTTTTGTAGGAGTTCCCAGAGGAACGCCGAGTCATAATTGATAACCTGGAAGTAGTTGTGAATATTTTGGATAGAATCATCTGTATATATGCATATCATCCATATTAAATCTTTTTTTAAAAAATGTGATTACTCTCTGGTGCAGATCGGTTATTATAGCACGCTCTCTTTCGAGAATCAGAGCTGATTATATCAGCATTCATAGTTGGATCGCCGAGAAAAGGTCATCTTTATAAGCTATTGTTATCTATTTACATTTGATAGTATAAGTAACATGTTTAAAAACGTTACTAAAAGTGATCTGCTCGCCGTGTTACAAGAGATAGGCGAAACAGCAGATGAAAGTTTAAAAGTGGTTGAGTTACGAGATATTTTGCTAAAATCAGAAGAATATGTTAAATACAAAGTTTTTATAACTGACTTTCTTGCCACTACAGTGGCTGAGCGGAAAAGGGAAGAAGAATTAAATCGGTTGCGTTTGAAGCAGCAAACCGAAAATATTCAAATTACACATGATAGTGTTGATAATAACCAATCTTTAGATAAACTCTCGAAAGCTGTTCAAACACTGTCGATTTGAATACCGAAAAGGAATGAAACATGGAATTTATTTTTTGATTCTATTGAAAGAGCTTTCAAACATAAAAATGTTCCTGAAAATTTTAAATCTGAAATTTTGTTGAAACTAATAGGAGAAAAAGCTGCGAATATATTAGTTTATATTGATGGAGATGATTTAAAAGATTACAGAAAAATCAAAACTTTGATTATTAAAGAGTACGAACCATCTCCTTCCGTATGCTTGGATAATCTTAAGAAAACCGTGAGATTACCAGGAGAAACTCACCAGCAGTTTGCATCCCGTCTACGATCGGGTTGGCTTCACTATTGCAAGATTCGCAAAGTGAATGATTTTTTAATAAACCTGATCGTACCTGATAAAATCTGTGAAACTTTAGATAACGAAACTTCTGCCCACGTTGCAGCAAGACGGGGAGAAAATTGGCTACAGCCAAACGAATTAACGAAAGAATGTGACATCTATTTCACCGCGAAGGGTAGATCCTTCGAGGAAATAAGATATGAGAAACGGTCTGTTTATCGCGAACCTGTTTACGAAAATACTAAATATATTCCACCGCATTTAAGAAAAACCACAGTTTGCTAATGAAAACAAATATACTTCGAAAATGCGTGAATGTTACATTTGTTCTAGTAACTCGCATGTAGCAAAAAATTGTCCCAATAGAAGAAATAAACAGGTAATGATACACCAAGAAAACCACGAAATATTTCACAGGTGTCCATAAATAAACGCGATGATAATACCGCAATTGTCACTAATTTAAATTCTAAACATTTGCAGTGTTCAGAAGGTGTTAATGAAATTAATTTATGCCCCTTACAAAGAGTTAGTATTTGTATCGCTGGTAGACAAATTGAAGCAATAATTGATAGTGGCGAGGAAATTTCTATTTTAAATACTCCATTAATTCCAGATATAGAAATTGAAGCGAAAGGAAAAATTATATTGTAATCTGCTTTCAAAGAAAAAGTTGAAGCAAAGTAGGGGTGGTATCTTTACACTATAAAAACCCTGATGATTGTATATTCTATGGCTCTAATATTTTATTCGCTCTGATAGACTAAACATTCCTCGTTTGATCACACCAGATGTGTATAACTCCCTAAAGGGTGCCTCTCGAAATAGCGATTCATCAGATGTTGAAAGTGTTAAGAGTTCAGAGTTCAACTCGGTTGACGCGCAGATGGGGGAGGAAATAGGTGGGAAAGATTCACGGTCGGGGGAGTGTTCTTCGCATTTGCAAGAGAGCGAAAGTAGGTCAAATTTTCGTATTTGTTTCATCTCGGAAAGTGAAAAACTAGCTAGCAGTAATGAAGACGAATTTTCAGAAGCCAATAGATTCCGAAAACTTCAAAGAGAATGTTTAATATTAAAGAATGCTTTTAAGGATGCTAGTTTAAAAAAGAATAACTTCTTTTTACAGGATGGGTTATTATTTCACAAAGATAAAATTTGTGGGGACATAGTTCATCAGTTAGTATTGCCTAAAAGTTATCGGGATTAAGTTTTTCAACTAGCTCATAGCGAAAATCATCTAGGGATGAGGAAAACTAGAGAACGGATAAAATTATCTTTTTATTGGCCAAATATTTCAAAAGACGTAGAGCATTATTGCCGAACATGTGAAAAATGTCAATTAAGAAGTCCGGAACGGCAATCGGATGAAATTCCTACCACACCGGTCGTTAGAGCCCCATACCCTTTCCATGCGGAGAATGTAGACTTAATTGTAGAAATAGTACCACCATCCGGAAAAAGGCATAAATATTGTCTATGTTTAATTGACCAAAATTCTAGATGACCAGAAGTGGTACCGCTAAAAAATCTTTCGGCTAAAACAACATGCGATGCACTTTTAGAAATATTCATGCGTACCGGAATCCCAGAAATAGTTTGTAGTGAGCAGGGCACTAACTTTACGTCCCAATTGACAAAAGAATTTGAGGATAGATTAGGAGTAAGCTCTCGGTTTTCCACTCCATCATATCCAGCGTCGAACGGTTGAGTAGAAAAATGGAATAGAGTATTTAAACAAATGCTACATCATGTAATTCGTTTAGATCCTACCGATTGGGATAAGCATATTCCATATTTACTTTTCGCATATATAGAAGTTCCTAATTGTACTACTGGCATATCCCCCCTTAAAACTTATGTGTTGACGCGAAGCTAGAGGTCCTCTATCGGTCCTAAAATCTTCTTGGTCTGCTGAGATACCATTGCCCATAAATCTGAGCAATTCAGCAATAGATTATCTGCAAGAATTAAAAATAAATTTAGAAAAGGCGGCTGATCTTGCGTCTTTAAACACCGCTAAGAAACAAAATTCTATTAAAAGCAGTGACCAAACCTCCGATTATCCTATGGAGAATATAACAGACTTAATCAACCAAATCGGACATGCTAACATCATTACGTACTTGGACGTACTAAAAGGATATTGGGAAATTCCTTTAGAAGAAAAGAGCCGTGATTTTACTTCTTTTAAAACTCATCGTGCTCAATACAGATGGAAGGTGATGCCATTTAGGTTACACACCGCCACAGCTTCGTTCCAGAAAGTGATTAATAGTTCTTTAAGTGAATACCGTGAGCTCTGCAAAAGCATATCTAGATGATATTGCTAGGTTTTTTTCTTGTGGTTGGATGCACATATTTAATATTTAGATGCTGTATTGTCGAAATTAACAGAATTGTTCACTGTTAATGTTAAGAAATGTGTCCTCGCAAAATCTCAAATAAAGTACCTAGGTCATATTATAGGAGCAGGGGCCAGATCCTGAAACATTACGTGCTATCGAAGTCATAGAAAGACCTAGAACTAAATCAGCGTTAAAAAGTGCACTTAGACTTTTTAACTATTACCGAAATTACATAAAAAAAATTAGGCGGACATAGCAAAACCGTTAGCAGATCGAACAAAAAAGAATGTTCCAGAATGTATTCCTTGGACTGATATGGAAGAATTGTCATTCCAAAAATTAAAAAAAAAACTTATTGAGTGATGCTCCTAAACTCTACACACCTGACCCTAAAAAGCCCTATGTTATTAAGTGTGACGCCAGCTTCTTCGGTGTTGATGATTGTCTGTCTCAAAGGGAGGACAGCGGTAACTTATATCCAATCAGTTTTGAAAGCCAAAAATTCAACAAAGCACAACAGAACTGGGCTACTATTGAACGTGAAGCATATGCAGTTGTGCGGTCGATCAAAAAGTTTGAAATCTATGTGATTGGTGCAAATATTGAAATAATAAGTGACCATAATCCTTTACGATTTTTACAAAACTCTGCACCTCAGTCTGCTAAATTACAAAGATGGGCACTGCCTCTACAAAGACACAATATTACTATTTCCCCCAGGTGCTCAGTTATAAAATGCCGATGTTCTATCAAGATTAGTGTATGATTAAATTTTCATCAATGGTTGTCTAAAATTTGTATGATGTGATTGTATCAAAGATTCGTTCCTTCTGTTTATATATATTGATTTAAAATTTATATTGTAATGCGTTTGTATCAAGCCTTCTGTTCATCTGTTTATTATCTTACATATATTGTTTAATTTGATTAGAATGCAGTAACAGTACATTTCATGTGTATTATTACATCAAGATATCCTTTCGTTAGTCTGAATTATAGTTTATATTAATGTTTAAGTATATTAATGGTAGTTATGATATATCATACTATGTTATGCATATTTTATTGCGTCAGATTTCGCTCAGCTCTGCGAAGCGCAATCTTATCGGGGGAGGGTTATGTCACCAGCCACCATGAGTCTGTTCCGGCCGCCTATAAAGCGAAGAGATGAGATGTGAAGTGAAAAGAAAAAGAACAGCTGTGAAGTGGTTGAGGCCCGAAAAGTGGGGGCAAGAAGAGAGAGAGAGAGAGCTGAACGGAGCGAGTGGACGTGTCTGTTTTGTAGGAGTTCCCAGAGGAACGCCGAGTCATAATTGATAACCTGGAAGTAGTTGTGAATATTTTGGATAGAATCATCTGTATATATGCATATCATCCATATTAAATCTTTTTTTTAAAAAAATGTGATTACTCTCTGGTGCAGATCAGTTATTACAGTTACATTGCGCTTTTCAAATTTTGAAAATGACTTACAGATTCCATCCTTTGTTAAAAAAAATTAAATGTTATTTGCATTAAATCATTCGATCACAAAATTAATAATGATAATTTGCAGTATCATAAATTCCTTTTAAAAATTGTGGTAATCTCTTTTACAAGTACGACAGTTTATTTATTTCTGAGGATGCTTATTTAATTCTGAATAAATTTATATAAAAATCTGTTTACTAATTATTTTATTTATTAAGATAATTTTTATTTTCCTCTGTATAACGTTTACGAAAAAATGTCCTTCCTAAAGAAAAAAGTAACTATTTTTGGCATTTTATGTGCCGGTTGAATATGAGAACGCAAAATTCCAGATTTGAGTGCATGATGTATCATGTTCACACCAAAATTATAGATTTCCATAAAATCATGGACGATATCAATTTATTTTAAAATTATTTGCATCCCCTTATTCATCAAGCCAAACTATCAGTTTTTGCAATAGGTAATACTAAACCGATTTTAAATTAGCTTTTGTTCTAAAATTCCATTTAGGATAGATATGTAGAAAATGCTTTTTTATTTCTAATTACGTCGGAATAGATTATTTTCATAACAAATAACGCAAACAAAAACTGAATCTTATGCACTATTATATTTTAGGAATTAAAAATAATAAATTAAATTTTGTTACAAAGATTTTTAGATGTATATAAAAGACATCTTTATATATTAATTAAGCATTAAAGAGTTTTTGTAATTGAAAAAAATATTTTATATACAATTATTAAAGTGTGCAAAGCAAGTTCATCAACTTCGCTCCTACAGCTCGACATCTCTAAAAGTACGGTGTATCGGATATTGAGGAGAGATATGGCTCCTCCCATACACAATTCAAACTAACCAGCCTTTGACTAAATTGAATAGTTGAAGGAGGTTTGAGTTTGAAAACAGGATGATTAATAAAGTTGAAAGGTGGCGCGAAATTGAATTCAGTCTGGTTCAGTGACGAGGCACACTTCAAGCTCCAAGTATAGGTTAACAAACAGAACAGTATCCGTTAACTGCTGAAGGCATTAATGGGACAAAACATTTTTTATTGAAAATGTCACCGGTAAAGTTTTTTTTTTATGTTTGAATGAAGGTGTTATCCCATTCTAGCAGGTATTGGGAAGAAAAATGATTATTGTTTTATGCAAGGTGATGCGAAACGTCAAAGCACTCAACAGAACTTCGATCTCTTAGAGAAATATTTTCATGAGAGACTCATCATGTTGGATTCCATTACGAAAACAGGTGATGGTATAAAATGGCCTCCTTATTCCCCGGATCTGAACCATGCTACTTTTTTTATGGAAACGTCTGACAGACACAGTATATATAACACAGACATCAACATTGGACTACTTGAGAACCACAACTGAAATTAATTCTATGAAATTGGAACATATATTTTGCAGAAAACAATTGTGAATTTTAATTCCAGACTTTATCATATCATTTTCCGGAAAGACAGACATTTTGAAAATTTGTTACATTGAAACTTCTCAACAAACATTGATTTTAACTTGTTATCTTACTTCTTATTCCTTAAAGCTTTCATAACTCCATCTTCACATCTTAATTAGACTATGATGTTATATTCGGGGATTGCGCATGTTATGCATGAAAATACTCGTCGGCATACTCTTTCAGAAACATAAATATTAGACACTGAAAATCTTGTGGAATATCCAGTAGTTGAAAATCCAATCCGTCACTGCTTGAGAAATCCTGAAATAAAGTGCCAGTGTTCCTATTATGAATACTTTCTATTTTCGAAGAAGCGTGACATGCAGTTTATTTCGTTCTATTTGAAGAGAAACGAGCGTAGATGTTGATTAGAGATAAGAAGCTAAGAATCAATGGCTATTTATAGATAATCGAAAAGAGCAACTATATTCGCATTCTTTAGTAGTCACCATTCGTTAATTCCTCCCTTCCTTCTTTCTTTTTTTAAACTAAATTTTCCTTTTTAATGAGGTGATGAAACCTTATCACCATTCTTCTATACTTTCATTTATTATCTTTTGCTAAAATATCTAGCTTGATGAGTTCTAAAATTTCCGTGTTGTACAAAATTTTGACCATAAAAATTGTTTTGTTAATTTTGATTATTTTGCTTTAGTTCCTTTTTGAGCATAATTCCATCGATATCATCGATGATAGTAATACAAATTATATCAGAACAGGGAAGGTTTTTCACATACTTCCAAAAATTTGGAAGAATGCAGGAAATAAATGTATCTAGAGGAATCGGTACTGTTTACCATTATTGAAAGGAATGCGTAGAATTCCTGGAATTACGAAAGAATCATAAAGTGAAAAGTGATGACTTAAGTACAGTACCGATGGTACTAGATAGTCTTAAGACTTTGAAGGACATGATGATAAAAATTGTTTGTTTCTTTACTAAATGTTTGAAAGATGAAATAGTTTTGAATTTCCATTGTTGTTGAAAGAAATTAGGAGAAATATTTTGAATTTCAATGTTTTCTTTCAGCGATGGCATGTTCCTTGTTTAACAGGAAGGTAGATGAACGGAAAGATGAGGTGGAAGGTCAGTGATTTACCACTTTGTGGATAGGGGCCAAATACCTTCAAAAGGATATCAGTTTGGTGAATAGGTCAGTCTTATGGAGAGGCTATGCTAAAAAATCGCAGTGGGCCTCAACAAAATCTGTCAATGTTGCTACATTCAGTGGTGGCGGGGTGGAGGAAGAAGAAGGTGGAGAGTCGTGTTATGGAAGTCAGGAGTGGGTGCGATAATGTTGCAAATATAATAATGACGTCATACCAAAAAAAATTCTAAATATTCCTTGAGGCATTTAATAAATCACAAATATGATTAAAAAGCCAATTAAAAAAATATTTCTCTTAGTCTTTTCGAGTTCTGGTTTTCGTTTGGCTCAAATATCTTTGAATGCTTTTAATATTTACAAATATGGTTGATTCAAAATATCATAAATTCGCATAAAGTATTTTAAAAACTCAGTTAATATTTCTGTTGTTTTTAATTACATATAAAATTATTCTTTCTATTTATATACTGAAAATTTTGAGAAAGAAATGTAGTCATCTATCAGGTTTCATCCATTCAATAACGTAAGAAAAAAAATTATGGCGTAGAAGAATTAAAGGGAGGAAAAAAAACTCTAAAACTGAATAATTATATGTTATCTTACATTTCATGCTTAGAAAACTGCAAAAAGAATAAAATCCACAGTGACCTTTTCTATCGGTAAGAAAAGGGGAAAATAATAAAATCCCTTCTCACTTTCAAAAAAGTGGATTAAGTTTTTTTTTCTTTTTTTTGTTTGAAAAGATATGTAACGGATTGAATATTGTACCTACAATATCTGCGAGAGAAAATGTTTAGAAAATATTATTTGATAACGTATTAAAGGCACAAAAATCCTATTTTAGCGTTTTCCTAGTCGGTCTTCCGTTCATTTCAAAAATTAGTTAACAAGCAAGCGAACTGAATTTTTCATATAGTTCCGGAAGTCAAATGACTATCATGCACATAGGAGAGGCAAAGTTAACGTTTCCATGAGTTTATTAGCATTTGGGAATGTACTCGATATCAACTTTCAACTTAAAATTAATCATTGTTTCTAAGGGCACAGTGCATTCAGTTTTGTATTTTGCGAATTTTTTATGCACATGTATTAAAATATAAAGGCATCCAATTTCTTTTCAAAGAAATTTTTGAAATTAATTATATATTTTTTAAAATTACAATATATATATTAATATTTTTTAAATTTTAAAATATTTCAGGCAGCTTAATTTTTAATTTTTTCTATTAATTTTTTTCTTTGCTATCCAATATAAATTTATTTGGTATAAAACTGGGCATGAATTTTCAATTCTAATTAATTTTATTTTTATTCACACTTATTGAATTTTTATAAGAATTTCATGGGGGTTGGAGGGGACATCTTGCAACAAATCTGAAAAAAGCCACTAAAAATCATTCAGCAGATAGACTAGTGATGAGTTCTAGATGCACAGCTCAGTAAACAGTGCAGGTGAAGAGTAGCACCCATGCTTTCTGATTTTCTCTGAGGAATAACGGTCCAACCGCATCTACTCCTGTGATTTGGAAAACGGCAGCATCTCGAACACGATTTTCAGGCAATGGACCGGAATCAACTTCTAGCCACTTTGAAGAGAATCTCTTGCAAGTTACACACTGGGATATGACTTTACGGATTGTTTTTCTCCCATTGAGAATCTAAAATTTTCCCCTTATGATATTTTGCAAAATATGAAGACCACAATGGGAATTCTTCTTATGGTAACACTCTATGAGCCTAAACACGATTTCATGGTTTGAAGGAAGCAGCATTGGTTTTCGGAAGTCTTCTTTGTCTCTCCTATTAATAATTTGTGTCTTTACACGTAAAACTTTATTTTCATCCACAAAAACAGCCAAACTTTTACATTTTTTGTCATCTTCTCCTTCGAAAGATTCTTGTTGAATCATCAACACCAATTTCAACTCTGCTCTTTCAAATTCAGAAGAAATCAGCTCTCATTGCGTTCTTTTGCGAAGAGGCAATTATTTTTAAATCCAAACATTCATACTATTAAACGTACTATTTGGTGATAATTAGAGAAGAATGAAAAAGATTCTAGTTTTCTGGATCACATTTTCAGTACTAACCAAGGATTTTGTAGATTTTATCTTTTCATTTTCTATCTCAAGCTCATTAAAGTCTTCATATAAAATATCTTCATGAGACCAGAAATCGGGGGACTTTTGTAAAAACTGTGGTCCCTCCCACCATCTGGATGACATAAGTTGTTTTGCTGTACAGCCTCTAGATGGCAAGTCTGCGGGATTCATTTCACCAGCTATATGGTTCTATGTTAAAGGAGAAGTTAATTTTCTTATCTCCAGTACTCTATTTCGAACAAATACTGTCCAATTTTCTTCTCTACATATCCAGGCTAGAACAGTAGTTGAATCGCTCCAATAGTAGTATTTTACTTCTTTCCAATTCAATGCTTCAACAACTGAATTTGTTAATCTTGCTCCTATCAAGGCAGATAATAGTACCATACGGGGTATTGTACCACTTCTTAAGGGAGCTATCCTTGATTTAGCAGCAAGAAAAGACAGCTTTACAGTTTCTTCTTCTAATCTCAGAAATACCACTGCAGCATAAGCATCTTTGCTTGCATCGCAAAAAGTATGAATTGTGCAATGCTTTAAATTTTCTGCTGTTACATTTATCCACATGGGAATATTAATTCCGTCAAGAATCTTTAGATCTTGAAACCATTGCAAGAATTCCTTACTCAGATTGCCTGTAATTTCCGCATCCCATCCTATGGACATTTTCCAGGCCTTTTGTAACATTAACTTCGGACAAAGCATAACTGGGGCAGTGAATCCAATTGGATCAAAAACTTTATGCGTCGCTGAAAGCATAATTCTCTTCGTTACCTTATCAAGGCTTAAATTATCCCTCCAACTCATATTGACACTTAGAAAATCCAAATTGCTATTCCATTTTATACATAGCACAGGCGTTTCCCAATTATGTTCAGCTTTTCTGCTTATACTTTCCCCATCTCTTAGTTCAAAACCACCTAATGACATCAAAAAAGTAGATTTTGAAATAAAGTTGTTTAGATCTTCCTGACTATCCAAACTAGGTACAAAATTATCAACATAGAAACTTTGTTTCAATAACTTCTTAAATTCAGGGTCAAAAGCTTTACAAGTATCAATTTGATATTCTATAGCTGAAGCAAGTAGAAAAGGACTACTTTTAACTCCAAAAACGACTCTTGTGTGACGAAACACTTTTAATTTATTTTCTTCTAAATTTTGCCTCCAAAGAAAACGTAAGTAATCTCTGTCTTCTTTGGAAACACTTATTTGTAAGAAAGCATTTTTAATATCTGCAGTGATGTCAAATCTCCCTGAATCGTGCAAAAATATCAGGAATCAGTTCAATAAGATTTGGCCAACAATGTAAGCATTGGTTTAAAGAAGAATGACCTTGAAACTTGGCTGATGCATCAAACACTAGTCTAATGGGAGTTTTATTGTTACTCTCCTTAATTACAGGTAGATGAGGTAAATAATTGCCAAACAAAGAAATTTCATATGAAGGAACTTCTTCAATGATTCCTTCATCATGCCATTCCTGAAATACTTTTTCATATTTGTCATACAAGTTGCGAGTCAAAAGCTTTTCAGTGGTCACTTCAAGCCTTTTCTTGGCAAGGTTGAAATTATCCGGTAATAGAGAACTATCATCAGCCCATGGCAAACAAACCTCATAATAGTTATATTGATTTAATTTCACCGTTTCATTAAAATGCTCTTTAGCTTTTAGATCTCTTTCATGCTTAGATATTTTCTCCGTCGGATCTCTGATTCAAATTACATCTAGTTGCCAAAGATCAGAAATTTCAGCTTCCTTTACAAACAGTGATGTTACAGTCATAGCTAAGTTAACTCTTTTAGAATTTACTTGTGAAACTTTTCCCATTATTGTTCATCCAAGTTGGGTTTCGAATGAAACTATGCCTGAAGTCAATTGCTTTATTTTGCCTGTTAGAAGCTTACCCATAATATCTGCGCCTATGAGGACTTCTATAGACTCACAAGAGATGTTTGTGTCAGTTAAGACAACACCCAAATGTTTCAACTCTTCCAACCAAGGGCCTTCATTCACAGGTAGTACATTTTCTCAAATGCTTGATCTAAAACTTCAAAATTACAGGTGTAGGTCCCATTTAGTTGCTTTAATCTTATTTTATAGCAGTTATGTTTATATTCCTTAGTAGAAACACTACCAAACAATGGTTTTTTTATTATCTCTTGGTGACTAATGGTATATTTCATTTCTTCTGCAATACTCTTTAGTATGTAAGACTTTTGTGAATCGGTATCACACAATACACGAACTGTTTTCTCTTTATCACCAGAGAGAAGCTTGACTTTGAAAGTTTGAAGAAACACATTTGGGTTTACATTTGACAAGTTCACATCGTTCCCTGAAGAACTTTCTTCATCTCCTTTCTTCTGATTTGTATTCTTGAGACCTTCAGGTTGGTCACACATCAAAATTACATGCCTTTTACTACAAGCAGGGCATTTTAAAAACTTTTGACATTTTCTAACTGCATATCCTGGAAGAAGGCATGCGAAGCAGCAGTTCTTGTCCCCTACTATCTTCTGTTTTTCTTTTAGAGATGCTTTCCGGAACAAAATATACATTTTTGCTTCTTAAATTCCGGTGCTTTGGATGATGCAAGTAACATCGTTGCAGTTGGAATTTTGCCTCTTTGAATTTTCTGAATATATTTCTCTTTACTTGGAATCTTAACTTCTCCTTTTGTAACACCAAAACCGGAAATCGCCAGGGATATTCTTTCCTGTCCTTCTACTTCTCCTTTAAGAAATAACATCAAATTCTCAACCGTTCCTTTGCATCGTTTGCAGAATTAGAGGCAGGACTTCTATTCCAGGCTCTTAGAAATTCCTCGTCAAAACACGATTCAACCATAGGATAGAGAATCGACGCACATTTATCTGGTGTAACTCCAGCGTTTCAAGAGCTCGCAAATAAGACTCTATTTTATCATAAAGAAATGTTGGCGATAATTTTTGATTAGATTGTACCGAAATTATTAGCTTCAACATCTCCCTAACATAGATTTCCACCAAAAGGTCTTCTCTCCCAAAACGAGTCTTTAAACTGTTAACAGCCTTGGCGTAATTTTCGCTTGTTGGCGGAAAACTTTCCACAAATTCCCTTGCTCTTGAACCAAAGACAGTGGCTTGCACCAAATACTGAAATTTGTTTTCAGGAGCAATATCTAGATCTTTATCAATATGCTCAAACTGACTCCAAAAGGGTAACCAGTCTTTTAAATCATCGCCAAACAATCGGAATTGAAGTTTAGGAAGAGTGATCTTTTCCTTTACATTACTAGTTTCGGGAATTTGTTGATAAGTAACACCTTGATTTTGTGCTTGCAATCTCTCTAATTCTAATTCACTATTCATTTTCAATTTTTCTAACTCAATTCTTTGTTGTTGTTTCAGCTTGCACTTTTCCAATTCTATATCTTGCTCTTTTTCTTGTTTCAATTTTTCAATCGCTTTTTCTTGTTGTAACTTTCTCTCTGTCACAGAATCCTCTAAAAGTCCTCTAACAAAATCTGGATCACCTTTGTACTCATTAATATTTAAAATTATTGATTTCAATCGAATATCTTCGCCAATTTCTTTAGCCACATAAGCTAAATCTTCTTTTTTGCAGGACTTTGCAGATAAAGACATGTTAATAATTCAAAAATAGTTCAAAATGTCCTGTCGTGGACGCCAAACGTTAGAGCAAACCAAGATTTCGCCGAAATCTTTGCCAAATTTTAAACAAAGATCACTTTATAAAGGGGTATTAAATTCCATTACTTGTTTATATTAAAATAATCAGCAACATACTTCTAAGTCACAGACTCAACAGAAAGTAGTATAAAATAGTAAAAAAATTCCTTTCAATATATTAGAAAAAAAGAACATCTATTATCCAACAACACCAAAAATGGAAGTGTTTACATTAAGAACAACTTTTTCTTTTTATAGAAGATGCCAGATTCACAAGTCGTAAAACAAAGTTATTGATTCAGCGATGCTTGCTTGCCTACCTTGGTAATATTCATTTTATTGAACAATATATCATATCACAACATTTTAGTATAAAATATAAACATTTTAATTGAGGAAACGATAAAAATAAAATTTTACGTTTCGGTCCCTTTTTGCTTATTTCTAAGTCCATTGTCGTCTTAATAAATAAACCATTTTGCAATAATGATTAAACTTAAGGAATTAATTCATTGCCCTTATCGAATAAAGAAATCTATGTAATAATACAAATTTACAGTCAAAGTTCAGCTTCTGAGAATAAATAATGGTTTGAAGACGCTCAGAATTGGAAGCATGTTCAGAATTCTATTTCGGCACAAACTGTGCATTGATGAGAAAGAAATATTTTGTTTAGTTTTATTAACATCCGGTTTTAAAGTAACTTTAGAGATATTTTGAGACGGATTTCCAAATTTCGAACAATGGTCAAGTGACTAGGACGTCGCTTAAAGTGAAATACCCCTTTCCAAATTTTCACACCATCCCAGTAGATGGATGTTCGACTCCGATGGATTTTACGCCCTTCGCACCCGCTTATACGACAGCTCTTCGGGCCTCAAACCTGAAATCCGATTCCCAGACTTAACCCCTTAACCTCTTTGCCCGTACGCCATACGTGCATCGATTTATCGAATTTTGATAGTTGTAAACAAAAAATAAATCATTCATAACAATTATAATTCAAAAGTAAAATGAATTCGAATACGTAGATAAGCCAAGTATTCCATGGATTGTCATTTGAATCAAAATACGAAAATATTCCCAAAATAGAAGGTGTCATCTTATTATATTGTTACAAGCGGGCGTGCGGCACGAAAACTCGCTAAGGTTGGCCACGTTTGGCGAGGAGCCTCGCGCCAGCTTGATTGGTTTGGCGAAAGGAATAATCTAGTAGCCGCTAGATTGTGCGCGATGTTTTGAGAATTTCCACGAGATCCAGGTGCACGCGCTTTTCGTCTATATAAGGACGAATAGCCGGAGCGAGTAGTTAGTTTACATGCCAAGTAAAAACATGTACCTTGCACTAGACTATCCTCCACTTAAAAAATTTCTTAAAAAACTTGCAACTAAATTTTTTGAAGACTTGGAAAAAATCAATAATGAAGCCATCCTTAATATCCCCAGATATACACCAAACATTAAAGTCAGAAGACCTAGAAATATTTTACTCTAATCTCACCTCATTTCCAATATTGTAATTTAACTTTTGTTATTTTTAACTTTTTCTTTTTTCCATACTTAAACTCTTATTTTTGATGATTTAAATCAGCTCTAAGTCTTAAGTTCTCGCAAGGTGCATAACTCCACACCCACCACCCCTAAATAGCCAATCAAAACCTGTCCTGACTCTCGCCAACTCACCCACCCCTACTCCTCAACAACTACTACTTAAGGGCCTACAGAACTTTTCCAGTCCACTTCGCAGACGGTCACGTATGTAGCTGAAAGCAACGTGGAAGCATTTCATCATGACTGGGGATAAGCCCCTGCCGGGGCTAGGAGCCCCAATAATCCAACCACTAGCGAGTAGTTAGTTGCTATAGTGATTTGATCGAGTGAGTTGCGAGT
>JAOUZG010053093.1:5486875-5499859 GCA_026289955.1 Argiope argentata
TATCTTTTAACCGTATTTCTGGCGCAGTATATCCAGGCATGGCTTTTCTGCCATGAAACGTCGCAATCCAATCCTAACAATTTGCAACTGGGAACTGGAAGAGAGAGCACAGTGACCATGACTGTTAGCTTTTTATAAGACATACCGGGGCATTGACAATAAAATAAAATCGTTTAGGATTACATCGTGATAAATTCATAAAGTAAATACTAAAACATCAAAAAGCTCACTTATTTGTCATTTAATTCAGGAAATGAGTGGTGGTAAATATGTTTACTAGAGATCGTTCAGAGGAAATTGAAAGTGGTAAGCATATTAACCTTTGGAAATTAAGGGTAAAAAAAGATTAAAATAATATCTGATATTCATATTTCAATGTATCATATCAGTAAATAATTTCTTGAACGGCCAAGCCCCAAGTGCTCGGGCAAGTTAAATTATATTTTTATTCTTTTTAATTGTTTCGTTGAATTATTATTTTGATATTGCAAACGATAAAAAAAACATATTAATTTCATTACATATTAATCACGTTCTGAAAATGACATTTTTCTATGGTTTTTTTACTGTAGTCATTAACTTTTTTTAATCAATGTTTTTGTAAATGCAGTTGCAACGGTATATTAAAAGCTGTTTTTTTAGATGCTCGTGCAGATAATAATTTTTTTATTTTTCACATGCAGATTTTTGTTGACGCCAGACAACCTCCTTCCTAAAACAATATCATGTTCTGACATGATAAAAACCATATCAATCTGATATATTTCTATTAATGAGACACGTCTTGAGTTAAGAAACAAGCTAACATTTCTTAAATTATAAGATTAAAATAATAAATATATCAAAAATAAAATCAAAATATAATGCATATATGCATAAAATCTTTAACGGAAAGTCTTTGAATGTTAATAAATTACAACTGCATCAACTGTTTTTGTTTATTTATAAGACAGAATGCTGAATTTAAATTAAATAAATTTAACAACAAAGAATGATTGTTAAATGTTAGAATATCTTAGATAAAAGCAACATAACACAGTGTTGTTCCATTACAAACTTTTTCATAACACTGTGGTGCTCTATTAAAGCATTTACAAAAGTTAAAGTTTAATGACAACTATTGGAACGGAATGTCTATACGAAAGCCGTTACATCGTCAACGTGCAGTTGTAAGCATATTTACAGCTTTAGAATATAAATGTGTTTTAACTAAACATTTTATGCATTTCTAAGCTATTAAGCTAGCTAGCGAATTTTGAGCATCTGATTAACCTCTATATCAATTTAAAATTACTTATTTGTTACCACATAGAAAATCTTTTGCAGGTGGTCAGAATATACCAGAAAACTATAAAGGATTGAATGAAGAAAGGAAATGAATGATTTGCCGAACTCACCCGGCATTCTAAAACCAAAGCAATAAGGAAGAAATGAAACACAGCTTTATGGAAAAGGCTTCCTTTCTTCCAATTATGTATTAGTAAACATGATTGCCGCATCCTCCATTGAATGTTGGGGAGGTGAGATCCATTGTGGGAACACGCCGGCTGAAAATTACGTCGATAAACCGGAGAAAAACGGGGCCTCTCCCCTACAGCACATTTCGATTTTCTACAGATGTGAGGAGACTGTTTGCCGTGCGAATTAAAGCGGGCGGAGTTCGGAGGTCACCAGAATGCCGCAACAGAGCCTCACTCATGCATTGAACTGTAAGAGAGAGAGAGAAAGTGGAAATCTGCTGTGCATATTTCAATGTATCGCTTCTCGAACGGCCAGGCACCGCGTGCTGTTGCAAGTTAAATTATATTTTTATTCATCCTAATTGTTTCGTTGAATCAGTCACTTTAGTATCGCAAACGACCATAAAAAACTTTGTCTCGCCTTTATTGTTTAAAAAAAACATCACATTTCCTAATTTCATTTCATATAATTAGTGCTCAAAGTGACATTTTTCTAGGTTTTATTTACTGTAATCATGAACTTATTTTTCTTAATGAGACATTTTGTAAATGCAGTGGCAACGCGTTATTAAAAGCTGATTTTCTGTGATGCTCGTGCAGGTAATAAAAGTTTTATTTTTCGCTTACGGATTAAAACTTTTATTTTTACGGATTAAACTTATATATATATATATATATATACTGAAGTGACAAAAGTCGTGGGATAGCAATATGCAAATATACAGAAGGCAGTAGTATCGCAGCGAAAAAGTATAAATGCGCAGTTTGTTTTCCAGAGCTTTCATTTGCGTTCAATTTATTCATGTGAACAGGTTTTTCGTGATTTATGGTGGCACGATGAGAATTAACAGACTTTGAACGTGGAATGTTAGTTGGAGCTAGACGCATGGGTCATTCCATTGCGGATATCGTTAGTGAATTCAACATTCCGAGATCCACAGTATCAAGAGTGTGCCGAGAGTATGAAATTTCAGGCATCACATCCCATCATAGACAGCGCAGTGGGCGACCACCTGCACTTAACGACGGAGACCGCCGACGTCTGTGTAGAATGATAAATGCTAATAGACACGCAACACTTCGTCAAATAACTGCAGGAATCAATGTGGGACGTACGAGGGACGTGTCCGATAGGACTGTGCGGCGAAATTTGTCTTCCTTGGGCTATGACATCAGAAGACCGACTCGAGTGCTTTTACTGACAGGACTACATCGCCTGCAGTGACTCTCCTGGGCTCGTGAGCATTTCGACTGGTCCCTAGACCAGTGGAAAACTGTGGCGTGATCAGATGAGTCACGATTTCAGTTGTTACGAGCTGTTATAACTCATAATTACTACCCGTAATTTCTGCAGGTAAAATGTCTTGTTAAAATACATTATCTAAATCAAAACGCATCCTTTGCCTATCCGAGGAAAAGAAAATTCCACATATCTTTGATTCTCCATCTAAAAAGGAATCCTCAGAAAGAAAGACACGCTTACTTTTCGAACATCTCTTTATTATACACGGAACACGCAATAACTGAAAACAAAAAGAAAGACAAAAAACAAACGGCATATATTCACTAGCATAAGTTCTCTTATAGAACCCTTAGCGCCATCTAATGACGCCTCTGGAAAATGAGTTGGTATTCACAACACTCCCACCTTTTTAATTAACACTTAAAAACCAAAGTTAGGTTTTAGGCAGGTAGGTCACATGAGCACAATTCCAGGGGTCATTTCACTTTCACTTCTCTAACACATCCATCTCTGCTTTTGCACACTTCTTGAACACGAGCAATGGGCCAGTTGATGCGCTTTGTGTTCTCTGCTCCAACCAGCACAATGTCCCCTACTTGAACATCACAGCTTCTCTGACCGTGTCTCTGGACAAGTTGCGCCAAGTACTCTTTACGGAATCGCCTTCGAAGTTGTTCCCGAAGTTCTTGGCACAGTCGTTGACGGATAAGAAGCTTGTTCCCATCGATGGCATCCAAGTCCGCTGTACCGGCTACTTTGATGTCTTGCATAAACATCGATGGAGTCAATGGAGATAAGTCCTCGAGGTCGTTAGAAACGTAAGTGTGGGGCCGTGAGTTGATCACGGCTTCGGCATCACAGAGGATGGTAAGCAGCTCATCATAGTTCACTGATGCTCGACCAAGGACTCTGACCAGGAGCTCTTTGGTTGTTCGAATCAACCTCTCCCACCATCCGCCCCACCAAGCTGCACTAGGAGGGATGAACTTCCAGTTGATGGGGTGTAATGTGTAGTGGGAAACAATTCTTTCCAGATCCACTTTCCGTAAGGCTGTAGAAGAACCAACGAAATTTGTGCCATTGTCTGAGTAAATAATTGATGGCCTTCCTCTTCTGGCTATAAATGGGCGAAGGGCCTGAATAAAGTACTCTGTACTTATTGAGCTCACAAGTTCCAAATGCACGCATCTGTAGACCCCACAGGTGAACAAACCCACCCAAGTTTTGGTTTTGTTGCGGACCACACAAGTCAATCCCCGCTACTTCGAGGTGTAAGCGTCTCGTACTCTGTCCAATGGCAAGTGAATTGGTAGAGTTTCTGGTGGTTTAGACGTAAACCTTTTGCAACGAACGCATCGTCACACGACGGATCTGACAGTTCGCCTGGTGGACAAAATCCAGTGCTCTTCTCGTAGCATGATAGTTAGGGCCTGAACACCAGCATGACTGTTTTTGAGGTGATATTCCCTAACCAATGTCTCCACGATAAAATGCTTTGATGGCAGCAAAATTGGATAACGAAAAGCGTACTTATCGTTTCTCTCAACTATTTTGGTTTTCACTCTTATTAAACCACTTTCATCTTTCTCAGTTGAGAGACTGTTAATCGAATCGCCAGCTACTGGAAATCCCTCCCTCTGGACGAGCAAAAGGAGTGCGTTCTTAGATTTCTGAATCTCAATCGCGTTCAAAAATGGCTCTTTAATAACATTTAATTTACGGCAATTAGCGATAAATCTTTTTATCCAGCCTAAAATCTTCACTATTTTAGAGAATTTAGAATATTTTTCGAACCATTTGGGCTCACTATTCACATTAATATTACAATTAGAGTTTGCTCCTTTTTTCATTTCTGAACAAACTGAGCTTTTATCCGGTTCTACAACTACAATTGGCCAACTTTCACGAGGACCTTTTAGCCAAACAGGTTCATAATACCAACCAGATTCGATAAACCGAGTAGGGGAGCAGCCGCGGGAAGGAAGATCTGCGGGATTCAAATTAGTCGGTACATAATACCACTGGTTTTCGTTTCTGACAGTGCAAATTTCCCTCACTCGATTGCCCACAAAAGTTCCCCAAACGTTATTTCTTTTGATCCAAGATAAAGCTGTAGTAGAATCAGACCAAAAATATTTTGGGTTGCATTCTAATGAAAGAGATTCAGTAACATACTTGGACAAACGTGCACCCAGGACGCAAGCCATGAGTTCTAAACGTGGAATGGTAAGCCCTTTTAACGGGGCTACCCTTGACTTGGCTGCTACTAAATTTATAAACACTTCTCCATTTTCCTCGCATCTGAGAAATATTACAACCGCGTAGGCGTATTGACTTGCGTCACAAAAAATATGAAGGGACCAATCCCTTTTGATGCCAAAACCTACTCGTCGGGGCAAATTGAAATCGGTGAGTTTTTCTAACGCATTGTACCATTTCAAAAACTTATTCTTAACCTCCACTGGTAATGGGGCATCCCAATCTGCTTTAATCGCCCAAATTTCTTGCAATAACAACTTCGAGGGTAACATTACAGGAACTAAGAAACCCAAAGGATCAAAAACAGTTAGTGTCAACGACAAAACTTTCCTTTTTGTGAAACTTCCAGAAAGTGGTACAATATTTACCTTAATGGAGAGAGTGTCATCTTTTCTATTCCATAAAACCCCTAAAACTGGAATTGGGTCCTCTGAACTATAGGAATTCAATCTTTTAATCTTTGAATTAACAACCTCGTCTATTGGACCACACATCCACATTCTTAAATCCATTTTTGCCCGAGATAGAATATCTGTAGAGGTTACAATAAAGTTCTCAAGTTCTGCTAGATCATCAACCGATGCTACACAGTTATCAACGTATAAGGACTGAGCTAACTTTTGTGCAACTGCCTTTTCTTCATCTTGTACCTGGGACAAGTGAAATGAAATAACCCCTCCCAACAAAAATGGACTAGACGTTATTCCAAAAACAACCTTAATATGGCGATATACTTTCATTACATTTTTCTTCTCCCACCATAGGAATTTTAAAAAATTCAAATCTTCTTCTCTGATATTTATCTGTAAGAAAGCACGTCTGATATCTAACGTAACCCCTAAACTCTTCTCTCGAAATCTCAACAAAATTGAAGGAATCTCTTCAATCAAATTAGGTCCTTTAAATAAACAATCGTTCGGCGAAGGAGATCTGCCAACTTTGCAACTCGCGTCGAAAACGGGTCTTATTTTGGTGGTCAGACTATCTGGTTTAAACACGGGTTGATGGGGCAGGTAGTGTCCCTTTAACTCTATCTCCTTATCTGGAACCACCTTGATATCTCCCTCGTTCTCTCATTCCTGAAAAACTCTGTTATAATCCTCATACTTGTTAAGAGACTCCAGTTTTTTGGTGACACTAAATAGTCTCTTTTCTGCTACATGACGATTTGACGGTAATTCCATGTTTTTCCCTAACCAAGGTAGGCCTACGCAATATCGATTGTCATCACTCCTTGTGAGAGAATGCAAAAGTTGCTTTCTAGCCATCTCTTCCTCGGCTCTTTTGGCTAAACTCTGTTGATCATCTAAAATACCAATTGTCTCCAAACTCCAAGATCCGAGATTTGCATTTGAAAGGCGAGAAGTTTCTGATTCCTCACTCTTGTTAAAATACAAACCTCTCTGCCATGCCCTTAACACATCTTCAGTAAGACAAGATTCCACCATTGGGTATATCCCTGCGGAATTAGAATTTGAATTTAAGCCCAAAGAGTCTAACGCCCTCAAGTGAACTTCCAATTTATCAAAAAGTTTGTCAAGGGGTAACTTATCTCTACTATCAGCTTTAACATTTGAAATAATTAGTTTAATCAGTTCTCTAACGTATACTTCAATCAACAATTCTGATTTGCCAAAATGCTCTTTGAGAGCATCGACAGCGCTGCCATAATTAGCCGATGTTACCGGATAACTATCGATAAATTCTTTGGCACGTGACCCCTCTTTCATACTTTGCACGAGGTAGGAATATTTATCACTGTCATGCAGGTCAGCATCATTATGGATTTTTTCAAATTGAGACCAGAATGGAAGCCAATTAATTAAATTGCCATCAAATTTCTTCAATTCAATTTTCGGCAGTTTATACGACTTCACTTTATTGCTACATGAAACATTACTTCCCTCAACTGATCCGATCTCATCATTTAAACCCTTTGAAATACCTAACTTTACATTAATTAGACGAGATAGAGTAATGTATTCATCCGAATAAACTTCCCTAGTTTCAATTTCTTCTAACTAAAAAATCCAACTTCCCTTTCAACTAAAAAATCCAAAAATTTCTCATCTAGTAAATTTAATTCAACATTTAAATTCTGTAATTTACAAAATTTATCATTTATCTCATTTATATCGCAATCCTCTTTCAATAACTCAGCTTTAAGAAAATTAGCCGTTTTAGTAAATGAGGCCCGAAGCCCCGCCCTTTTAAGCTTAATAGGTTCATTACAGCTCTTTGAAAGTTCACAAAATATAATTCTAAACTAAATTAGTACAAATAAAAATACACTGATAAGAAAACTGATATTCATACTAATAATAAGAAACACAAAAAATAATAAAAAATTTTCAGCGAACCGTAATGCATAGAAAACGACTTAGAGATATCTGAAACGGAACCGAAACAAAACTAGACATGCCGAGTCCTGTTGCGGACGCCATTAAATGTTATAACTCATAATTACTACCCGTAATTTCTGCAGGTAAAATGTCTTGTTAAAATACATTATCTAAATCAAAACGCATCCTTTGCCTATCCGAGGAAAAGAAAATTCCACATACCTTTGATTCTCCATCTAAAAAGGAATCATCAGAAAGAAAGACACGCTTACTTTTCGAACATCTCTTTATTATACACGGTACACGCAATAACTGAAAACAAAAAGAAAGACAAAAAAACAAACGGCATATATTCACTAGCATAAGTTCTCTTATAGAACCCTTAGCGCCGTCTAGTGACGCCTCTGGAAAATGAGTTGGTATTCACAACACGAGCTGATGGTAGAGTTCGAGTGTGGCGCAGACCCCACAAAGTCATGGACCCAAACTGTCAGCAAGGCACTGTTCAAGCTGATGGTGGCTACATAATGGTGTGGGATGTTTTTACATGGCATGGACTCGGTCCTCTGGTGAAACTGAACCGATCATTGACTGGAAATGGCTATGTTCAGCTGCTTGCGGATCACTTGCAGCCATTCATGGTCTTCACGTACCCACACAATGATGGGATTTTTATGGATGAAAATGTGCCATGTCACCGGGCCAGAACTGTTCGCGATTGGTTTGAAGAACATTCCGGACAATTCCAGCGCATGATCTGGCCACCGAGATCGACCGATATGAATCCCATCGAGCATTTATGGGACATCATCGAAAGGTCCGTTCGTGCCCAAACTCCTGCACCATCCACACTTTCACAATTATGGACGTCTATACACACAGCATGACTCAATATTCCTGCAGAGGACTTCCAACGACTTGTGGACTCCATAACACGTCGAGTTGTTGCACTTCGCCGGGCAAAAGGAGGACCGACACGATATTAACAGTCATCCCATGACTTTTGTCACTTCAGTGTATATATATATATATATATATATATATATATATATAATTTTTTTTTTTTTTATATATATATATATATATATATATATATAATTTTTTCCCCTTATTTCCTCTATGACGGCCGACAAGAGAGCTTACTTTTGCAGCATTTAATTGAAAATTGCAAGTGGACATAAAACACTTGTATTATACATTTCTTTTGCTTAAGGAATTCTCTCATTAAGTAATATTTTGTTAATTTAGGTTTATTTGAATTTAATTTGAGAGATTTCAAGAATATAATAACTAACCTTTAATAATTCGCAATTGCTAGTTTGGAAGCATTTTCTTCTTTCTTTTTTAGTGCCTCTCTGTTTAATTATAAAAATACACGTTTTTGAAACTGCTAATATTGACTAGTATATTAAAGTTGGCAATTTTAATTTTAATAAATAATTAAGATACATATACATCATATAACAAACGACCCTATTAGAATTAATGAGAAATAGTAATTTGCATCCTATTAGTAAGTTTATATAAGCATTAAAAACATACTAAAAAAGTAATTTTAAAAAAAAGAATCTGATTATTTCAACAAATTGTAGAATTTTCTTGAAGATTTTCAAATCATTTTTTCTTTGTACTTTACAGTCAAAGACGACCATATATTCGTCTGTATCCAATACTTATAAAATAAACCAATGCATTTTTAACGACTTTTAAAATATTCAATTTGATGTTCTTAAAGTATTTCTTGATTTTACCCAAAATATTGTTAAGAAAAATCATTAACAGTTCAAAAATAATGTTTTGTTGCTTTATTTGGTGTAAAAATAAGGCAGAAAACTTGAAATACGGATTTTTTATTGCCATAATCATATATATTTAGGTATTCCTATATGAATAAAAATACTTTCGTATTGATTTGCATCCTTTTTAAGGTTTACCAATGGTAGCAGCAATAGCATTTCCGTTTTTTCAATCGGAAGTTTAGAACTTTTAATTGCCTGAAAATGGCAATCGCTGATGATTTTAGGATCATATGAATTTATCTATTGCATTAGGTAAGTAGTATAATGTTTTCAACTTAAAAATATGGCTATTATTATATTGATTTTTCTTGTTAATTATGACACGTCATAGATACACTCGCTGATAAAGTCAGCGATTTTAAGCAAAATTTTAGTGCCTCTTGTTTCAGTAACGCCATCTAGGTCCCAGAGTATGGCTTAGCTATTCAAGCATTCCAGCTCTTTACACGGGAGGGGGAGGGAACTTCATTTATACATTTCATTCACTCGCCAATGATCGTAATTTACACCTGAATCACCGAACAATAATCTTTAATGCAGTACCCCAAGTGATATGTTCACTAGGGGGACTTAGTGGCTACGACAAATTTATGCCTGCACCAGCCACTATGCATATGAAGAGCTTTCGGTTGACGTGATTAGAATGGCAAACGGAATTGATGCGAACTCAGAGCCCTGTCAACCAGGCTATCCTGGCCGTATTATAAGAAATAGATGCTTTAACAGGTATTTAATCTATACAAAAAACATTAAAAAATCTATTTGTCATAGTCAAGTCAACAACCCAAAATTAAAAAAGAAAAAAAGCGAACATCACGCTTGCACCATGATTTGTCTCAGTAAGTCTCAAACAGAAAACTAGAATTGTTTGCATTAGAACTGGAATTCAATTTCTTTAAGCGCAGTGAAAAGTTTTCATTTGATGATGCAAACTAAGTTTCAGCTAAAGAAAGCGGCTGGAGAAACAGAACAAGAGGGTAGATCAACGGCTTTTTCTTTCTTTTTTTAGCAGAGCATGAAAGGGGATTTGTCGCTTTCGAAAATACATTAAATTAACTAATTGTTCTGATACAAGATAAAGGTTGTTGTATTTTTAGATGATTTCCACAGAGACCGAATTTCGTTAAAAAAAACTTATAGATTAGAAAAAATACTTGAAAACGTATTTCTTCTAATTACGTTAGTTTTTCAGATCAGAAAATTCAATTTTTTAAAATTTTATTGAAAAGTGCATTAGTCTATAATTTTTAGTCATTACTGTATTTAAAATATTTATCTATTTATCAAATTATATCCAGACAATACATGATATTATAAATGCAGCTGCTTTCCGAAGAAAAATGCATATCGTATATAAAAAAAATTATGCCTTTTAATTACTTTGCGATTGATAGGAATCAGGCAATCTGACCCTTAATATTTGAGGTTGGTTTTACCAGTATTATATGAATGAAATATTTAATGAAATTATTATTACGTCGTATTAAGTACTTATAATGCACTTGACGATATAAGGATGACAAGAAACGAAAATAAAAGTTTTAATTAACCCACAAATAGGTTTAAAATAATGTTATGTGTTAATTCCACTTTCAGACATACCGTTTGTAACAACATTAAGGAATAGCTTTCCAATTTGTTTATCGTTTCCGAAAATAGCGAAGAATTCTCGCCTCTAGGCTAGCAGTTGTCTGATTACCTAAAAAATACACGCATTAACCCTGCATTGTTTTATTCAAGGGAAAATTCTCTTGTGATCGTCGGGACGACTTCACTTTTATTTCCTCAGAAATTGTTTTTCGTTGTGAGCCAATGTCGAGGAATGTAGATTCACAGAGAAGGATATTTTTCTCTGTGTGTAGATTATTAGAACCCGTACAGGAAGCTTGTATTCAGGAACATATGTTTTAATAATCACATTCACACCCTAAACAAAAACAAAACAGCACAAGACAAGACATTCACGGGCGCAGCTTAACAGAACAGCATTATTTCATCTACTCACAACTCCAATAAACTATGGGATGCGTACTTAATCACGCATTGCCATCTAGTATTCAAAAGAGAAGATAAAAGTAATAATGTATTTGCTACAAAGTAATAATGAGATGTCCAACGAGGATTCTCAGTTTGCAGTCGTTTACATTGCGTTACTGAGCGTTACATTTTGCATGCTGAGGTGAATAAAAAACTAATTATTGTGTCAATGCCTATATTATTCTTAAATGCTAATTCTTGTTGAGTTTTTAGTAACTCAAAAAGATTACTTAATCGAAATAAAGTATTATACTATTAAATATAATATCAATATTGTTCCAATTTTATCCAAATGAAATACGAATATAATTATGGTTCGAGTGAATACAAATATAATTATGATTTTCAATAAAATATTTAGAGCTAAAAATAATAGACACAAGATTTTCAAACTTCAAATAAAATCTAGAAAATGAAAACAACAACTATAAACTTCAAAAGATTGATACATGATCACTTGGAACTGAAACATAAGATTCAAAAGGTTCAAATGGAAAACTTGAAACTAAAAATAATTATAAAGTTGAACGTTTTCATGTAACATTCTTGGAAAGTAAATAAAAGATTCAGATGATTTCATACAAAACACTTGTTAAATAAATGTAACAAACACAAACTTCAAAATGCGATTATAATTTTTGAGAAATAAAATATTATATAAACACATTTTTGAATAATTGAAAGAAAAACCCACCCATTTGTATTTGGAAACAAGTATTTTTACTAATGTGATAACAGAGGGTAGCTTAATAACTGTAAGAGGTCTAAAAATTACCCAGAATTTACTTCATTATTCTAATCAGCATGTGCCGTTATGCAGTATAGAAGAACCTAGGTCATTTACTTTCTTCATTCACAAGGTTTGTATGCATATTAAAACAAAAAAGCAATCTGATACTTTAAATAACAGACTGTAGTTTAATTACAATCAGAGGTGTAACAAATTTCCTCGAAGGAATTCACAAAGTGTCTCTGATATCATCTGTCTTTACTTTTATTTATTTATTTCTAATTTAAAGATTAATTTAATTTTTAATTCATTCAATAGAGACATTCCTCACCACATTGAGACTATCTGTTAAGTTTCTCCAAAAAACCTTTTGTATATTGGACATTTTAATATTATTATTTTTGGTGTGGTTGAATATTTCATCTTCACAGATATCGCTTTATCTTTTTTATGTTTTAAGAAATCTTGTTCAAAATTATTTTTGTATTAATGTGAACGTAAGGAAAACTTGGTTATTTTTATTAATATTCATTTAAATCTAGGTATCACTTTTAATTCCTGTTTAAAGTTAAATTTATTATTTGCACTCCACTGAAGGTATAGTTGTGTGTCAAAGGACGCTGAAATACTTCCACGTCTTGAAGAGATGGAAAATTGAAACGATATACTAAAATTAAATTAACCTCAATTAATTTCTATATTTTATCTTAATTTCACACATAGTAACTTCATTCTAAAAATAATCTCTTATTTCCTGATCCATTCCACTTGTTCTAATTAATTAACTCAACAGAAGCTTTGTAAAAGCAGATAGATTCCCACAGTTCGAGTGAAAGGACAAAATATTGTGCATCAAAGCATATTCCTTTAAAAGATTCTTATGATTCCTTCACATGCTATTTACATATGATTGACATGGTATAGAAATCCCTATTAAACTCCTACAGTATATATTCACAGGGATACAAGTTTCATTAGCTTTTTCTTCATTTGGTTTGTAACTTTATGTATTGCACTGCTTGTACATAATGTGTACCTCCCATGATAGAATAAAACGAACCTAAACCACCTTCCGCTTTCAATAAATAATAATGTTTATATATATATATATATA
>JAOUZG010053093.1:5500259-5527705 GCA_026289955.1 Argiope argentata
ATATATATATATATATATATATATAATCGTCTTGACGTTATATTTCCACAGTATAAATTCAAATGTATTAAAATGTTTTATTTTTATCGGAGCTAAATTTTATGAACTGTACTCTCCCAAATCATCCATCCAAAAAATATGTATAATTTTTCCTCATAATTTTAAACGCCCCAATTATTTCCATTTGATGGAATAAATCCGTGAAATTTCTACAATGATTCATAAATACAGTAAAGATCGAATCAAAGACAAAGCAGGCGAGATTTAATGCTAACAGAAAAGCACGTACATCTTTATAAATCTATATTTATCATCTTTCAAAATTAAATAAAAGCGAACAAATAGCCTTTTTGGTTTAGAAAATTCCTGATTTGGAATTTTCTATTTTTTTTCGTGTTGTTTAAAGATTTATAAAACTTTGTAATTAATGCATTTAGGACTTCTTTCTGAAATGGTTGCTTCGCGTTAAGGTTCTTTCCGGAAAACCTGAAGTTTATGGGAATGAAATTTAAAAATTTCTAAAGCATATTCGGATTTTGCAATGAGTTGGAAATAAAACTTCTGGTGGTTGGTCGTTTTGTCAGAAATAGTCTTACCAATTTTGAAGTAGGGAAAAAGAGAGAGAGAGAGGGGGGGCTAGAAATTTTATAGCCATTGTTAATTTTTCTATCTTGTCTCTTTCGTCAAGAAATGCATAAATTTATTATACAACAGGCTGATTTTGTATTTCAAAAAAAAATATTCTATTCTTTAGAAAAATTTTAATACATTCATACGATTTTCAAACTCAAAAATTAAACCACTGAATTCGAAAAAAAACCCGTATTGGGTGCTTGATGGTATAAATTTATGTTTTTCTAATTATAATTTTTTGCATCGAGTGAAATTTTGGAAAGGTTTATATTATATTCGATTTTTTTTCCTTGCATTAAAAAGTGGACTGAATTTATTTTGTATTTTTCATTGCAGTGTTGTTTAAAGATTTATAAAACTTTGTAATTAATGCATTTAGGACTTCTTTCTGAAATGGTTGCTTCGCGTTAATTTTTCCGAGAGTAATCCCTTAATGTTTTTGTTTTATTTTTAATCTTTGCAAGAGAAAAATCATCGAACTAATTAACATCGAACTAAATAAAATAATCTCTTTTTTTCTACCCTTCTTCTTAATACTTAATAATTACACTCTATTAATCTCCCTCACCCCTCCGGAGAATGATCTTCGAAATTCATCAGATATTTTCATTCACTTTTAAATGAAACTATTTCAGCGAAATTACTTTATTTCTGGATTTAAATGCTTTGAAATCCTATGAAAATCCAATAAAACCCGAGTGTAAAGGGCAATTGATGAAAGACATTCAAGTTCACATGATAACTGAGAGATGACTTTAAGAGATTCTATAGCAAAAATTATCTATCTACAACTAACAAGCGTGCGTGCTTGACTTAAATGTTAGGACACTCAGGACCTCTTTATTGCGGATTCAACCAAATCTCTAATTTTTGAAGATTAAAATACTTTTTACTTGTACACTTCATATATAAGTAAGCAAAACCAATAATGCATCAATATTTCTCTTGATTATTCGGAAGACTGAAAGGAAACCAATAATTTTGTCACAATGGTTTTCTCCCTCGTTAGAACATAATGTTGTTTTGGGTATGAGGGTTTCGGCGTCAACAAAAATCCGTAAGCGAAAAATAAAACTTTTATTATCCGCACGAGCATCTCAAAAAAATCAGCTTTTAATAACGTGTTGCTATTGCATTTACAAAATCTCAGATATAAAGAAAATAAGTTAATGACTACAGCAAATAAAACCTAGAAAAATGTCATTATGAGCACGCGATTATATGAAAAGGAAATAACTAGGAAATGTGATATATTTTTAAATAATAAATGCGAAACAAAGCTTTTTAGATCGTTTGCAATACTAAAGTGACGTTCAATGAAAAAATTAAAATATATAAAAATTCAAATTAACTTACACGAACACGTGGTGCTTGGCTGCTCAAGACATGATACATTGAAATATACATAGCAGATTTCATTTGAATCTTTATTTTTAACTAGCCGCCCTTGGCGACCAGTCGGTTCGCCAGTATGAATGCTCGCTAATATTTTATGTAGCAGTGTATCATAACAGGTTTTTCACCAAAATATTTTTAACCCAAACAAATTTTGATAATCATATAATTCATTTATAGTATTATTTATTATTATTTTCTTCTGATGATCTGTTCACTGTACTACTCATCTTTCACATTCTATCCGCGCAATGATTGTCCCGGAATTGATATTTTACTTAAATGGTGGAGGGCCAAATTTTCATAAATGTAAACACACTAAACAAATAAAGACAATTGGTTTTCAAGAGATGCAAAAGCTTAAAAACAGCTTGGAAAATGCCTCGCACAGAGGAAATAATGGTGACAAACACACCCTTCTTTTCTATCCTTTTTTCTTCACTATTTTTCTTTCTGTAAACTCTTTTTTTCCTTTTGTTATTCTTTGTTTTTCTTCCCTGCCCAGACTTTATTTTGAGAAGGCATAGATTAAATATTCATACCGATTAAAAATAAAAGCAACTATTTTCTTTCTTTTTTAAACATCCCGTTATCTATGAATGAAAACCAACTGACTTCGCGTATTTTTTTTCTAAACAAATCATAATTTATTACTTCCTGGAGTGGGGGAAGGAAATGAAGATGTTTGGCGGGAAAGTAAGAAAAGTGTCGTTTTAACTATTTTCCACGCAGTTTTTTAATTTTTTCTCTCCATAAGAACCATCCTCGTGTCTTAACGAAGATATTTTTTAAAAAAATTAGCCGAATCGGTGGAGTCGTTCTCCAGTTTTGCGCTTAGCAACGCATTTCGAGCTGCATTTTTATTAATATAGATTTATTGATTCCTGTGGAAGATCATGAAATTTTTTGAAAACAACATAGATTGATGCATATTTGTGTTTTGAGTTTCGAATGTTTAATATACGGAATGTTGATAAAAATTTTAAATTCTTACACTTAGAAAGCTATAAACAACAAATATTTCTATTTTTTTCTAAAGGTTTGAAAGGCATAAATAAGAAATCACGCTTATTATTATTTGATGAAGCACGAGTTTTATTCCCTTCTCGTGGAAAGAAAAACATATAGCTGATAGAAAATGCAAAATAAATAAATAAATAAATTTTAAAAAAAATAAAGAGTAGTGTATCTTTAAAAAGTGTCTTTGTTTTTGAAAGAATGCTGTTTGAAGAAATCTTCTGTAAAAAAATTGGCATCTGCTCTTTTCATCGTGAACTCTCCTTGAGAATATAGAAAACCGTTGCTTTAGATGTAAACAGCTTGAAGTGTATTTTATGAATTTTTCACAAACTCTGACTGAAAAAGGGAACTCAATATGTCTTTTAATAAAGCAGCAATATGATAGTGTCTGTCATGCGTTTTTATAGTATATCATTAATAGGACCAATGATAGTATAAGTTTTGCTTTCCAGTGATACATTAATTGACTAATAAAATATCAATATAATAAGCAATATTTCATTTAGACCCCTTTTGCAAAATACAAGTTAAGCGAAAAATGCTTTTCCATAGGAATCCAATAAATTTAAAATAGTACAGTATTGTAAAATACGAAAAAAAAATATTTAAATAAATGTATAATAATCTACTTTATTATATCCATGCATTTCTTTTAGAAGAAAATTGCTTAAAGATATTTGTCTCCGATAAGCTCTTCGATTGTTCCAGCTGTGTACTTTCACTATACCATCGATGCCGTTACTATCCACCTCTAATCCCATAAACTTGGCCATAGATAAATCTATTCGATTGATATTCAACATGCCTTATATCAAATCCATAGAAGTTACATTCGACTACGTTTTTCTAACAAACTTCTTTGTTGTAAGTGTAACGTTGTCTTCAAATAAAGTTGACAATAGAATAATACAAACCAATTTAACATGTGACATTAAGATGTCTCTCTGTGTTTGTATTCTGCGAAATATCGATCATTAAGTGAATTACTTTTCGAGTTCTTAAAGCAATGTTTAACGTTTTGCATAGACATGTTTATTATAAATGATGCATTGAATTTTTAAGGGAAAGTTCTTTTAAAAAGCATTCCGCATAGGTTTCCGATTAGAAAGTTATCTAGAAGCGCTGGGCGGTAAGACGTCTGTAGTTGGGGTGATTAGAAAGATGCTGTTAATCTATTTGTTAAATAAGGTTTGTAATAAATATATATTTTAAGAATTATAAAATATTTGCATTTTGGTAGATACAATCGGTTGGATTATATCTGTTTTTCTACGTCCAACTAGTTATTTTAGCAATTATGAATGTCGAGCGTCTGCTAATATAAAAATGCAACATAAATTTTTCATATTTAACATTTTTTCATTGTTTTGAAAACATTTGTATTAATTTCCCAAGCTTCTCTTTTCCCTTTATATAGAATGTGAAAAATTCCTCCGTTTCCTGCCGCTTAAGAATATCCCAGCAGAACAAGAAAATAAATGTATCAATCTAAACATGAAACGAAAAAAAGTGATCTTAAAAGTGGTATTTTCCTTAAATTTATGTTCATGGATAAAACATAAGATTGCAATGACTCAATGGAAATGCAACTTAAGCTTTTGAACGTTTCCCTTGAAATGCATCCTGAGGATTTTATAATGTCCTCTGAGAATATTAGAGGGGATATTGTAACTTTTTTTAAATATATATTTACGAAACAGTTTGATTTTATATTAAGAGTTTTAGGGATGAAATGGCAGATGTTTTTACTACGCGCATTCCTTTAAAAAACAAAGACGTAACAAGTTTTAAAAAAATGTAGTGGTCTACAAAAAAAAAGGAATTAGATTTATCTAAACCTTTTTTTTATTTTACTCCATTTCAAAAAGAAGTACATTGGAACGAATGTCATGGAAGGTTTAACAAGATTGAAGTGTGTATATATATATATATATATATATATATATATATATATATATATATATAAAATACATTTTAGTAAATTTCATTAAAAATTTGAAAATAAAATTAATTTATAATTCTAAGGAATTATTTAAGAGAGTATAATATATTTATCAACTCTAAATTGAATCTTCTAACTATGGACTTAATGTACTTATGAATATTATTTAATTTTAAATGATTTTATTGCTCAGGTTGTCGAAGCAAAGTTACACATTGACTGTTACCACTGAGGGACTGTTTACCGCTGTGATTAATTGTTGAGAATGACATCATGATAATTCAATCAGAACAATTTATGCATACAATAATATCAGATTTCTAGACATTAACATATTTTACTTTTATGTCACTGTAGTTTAAAAAATTAAATTAAGAATAGGGTGTCTACTAAATGTTTATACAAATCTCTAGAAGGGATAAAGGACATGAAGATAAAATGGAACATTGCAATTATTTGTAATTAGGAATGTAATAGTTACGTGTTGTTAGAGCGTAGAAGCCAAAAATGTGACATTCATCAACATTAAATAAGATGAGAATACATTTAAAAATCAAGAATCAGTACAATGGACGGACAGTATCAAAAGCAATTGTGCGAACTGTATTCTCCGATCTTTCTGAAGACCATAGTACGGGAAATGAGGATCTAACGAAGAATTGTGCTGTCACAACGAACTGTATTAGAAAATCTGGCACACTTTGACAGAGTGCTTAAGAAATAATAATAAAAAAATTAATCATGTGTGGTGTAATAAAGATATAAGTGTGTAGTAATATTTAAAAACTCCTCTCGCCAAACTGGAAAGCGATGATAGATTTCTTTACATCAAAGTTACTATTTTCAAATTTCTTTCAATCCTTAGACAAAGCCTCTCAGGATAAACAGTCAAAATATGGGCTTCAAAATCCCTTTTTAGGCTTAATTTCAAGATATTGCAATTACCGAAAAACTTTAGAAAATAAATTGTTCATCTTAATGAGGTGTTAAAATGTTTTATTTTTCTATCTTCAATATGTGACAGCTATAGTGAAATGAATTTCTCACTTCCAACCCTCTAAATTTTTAACAACATAGTCCAAGCCAATACAATTCAAGAAAAATTATTTTAATCCCCACTATCCGAATGAAGTGAACAAAAAAATGTCTAGTTAAGAAACTCTTTTTAAAATATGCCCAAATTCCTCTACCTAAATCGACACAGTAATGAAATCCCTATCAAAATCCGTCAGCATGCAAACACTGGGAAAATATTTCCTCTCTATTGCCCCCTTTTCCCACTCTCTTCTTTTGTGCCACGTTGTGAGCTGACGGGCTATGCCCGTACTTCTTGTAAACAAATTATACCTTGTGGGATTGAATGAAAGCCAAGTTGAAAGTGTCTTGAAATTATCGTGTTTGAAGCTAAGTCGTGCCGAAATCAAGGGAAAGACAGGTTGAATTTTTAAATTGGTTTTATTTTATCTCGAAAGGCAAGCATTATGTACAAGTAGCGCGGACACATAAACAGACGAAGGTGAAAAAGACATAAATTGGTTCTTAGTTTTATACATCACGCGATTCTCCTAAATCTGACAAACGTCAAATTTTGATAGGAATTCTCACACGTGTTGACCTTGACAAGAAAAACGCAAGGATCGTTTAGAAGAATATGTTTAAATCAGCGATCACTCAGCTCGTGAAACCGATGACGCAGTATTTTTTCCAAGGCTTCACATGATTAAATAAATACATTTACATTTTGAAAGCTTTATTTAATTAAAAATAGTGGAATGACAGTATTAAATAAGAAAATAGTTTAGAATGACTTTTATATGGGCTGAATTAAACTAAAAATTAGTTAGGATTAAATTATATATATATATAAATATAGTTAAATGTATATATATATATATATATATATATATATATATAATCTTTAGAAGTTAATATATCGTTATGTTCCAGAAAAAATGTTTCAAGACTAATTTCATGATTATATGAAGCTTCTCTTTAAATTTGCAAATTCCTTTAGTGGGTTTATTTTATATTGGAATTTCTTCTTTATTGCCAGATTTATCGTAACTTCTTAACACATCAATCTACATTAAACTGAATTTCATCTTTATAAAAATTTATGATGAATCCATTTACTGACATTTCCCATAGAGTAATCTCATCGAAACAACTTTTACAAGTTGGGAAATACTTTTTATTTCCTAAGAAATTCTTGACACAAACTTCATGCAAATTTTCATCTTATTAAAATCCCTCTTTTTAAAACGCAGATCAAGTTTAAATTCAAATTAACATTGTTTTTATAGAAATTGAAAATCGAAATTTAGAAAAATTTGCACATTTTTTAAATACATGTACTTATAATCACGTAATTGATTGATTGCTTTTCAATTAAGCATTCATTTTCGAATTCTTTTGAAAATTAGAAATACTGATTTCGCTCCGGCAAGTTGAAGGCATATGATGTCTTAATGCTGAATCCATGTTCACGATTTTTAAAAATGTGTAGTTAAAAATTTCGATTAGTTTGATAAAACTTATATTCCTTAATGCAAATTAGAAATATGAAAGAAACAATCCCTCATTTAAATTACCCGATGGCTTAAGCTGTCATTCAATATTTCATGGATAATTCTCCATGTCACAGGTGAATTAAAGAGCATTAGTTGAAATTCTGAGAGAAAAGAACGAAAAATTATTTCTCGTTAGGTGGATAATGATGAATCATTTAATAATCCTTACGAATGGAAGTTATGTGCATAATGTTTTGCATAGTCTCTCTTGAGTGTGATTAAATTATCTACAATTAAGATTATTTTTTCAGTCATAAACATGACTATCATAGAGAATGTAGCTTTTAATGCCCTTGAATTGTCCTGAATGCCCTGAATATTTCAAAACTGACATCCAAATTATGTACGTAATGCTTAGGACACAGTAAGTCAATTTATATGTTTATAAAAAAATAGATAATTTACTATTAGGTAAACAGGAGTATAAGTAGATGCACAAATAGGATTCAGAAAGTAAAATAGATATATCTTTACCAATAATAAAGATAAATGTTTTTTTAAGTGTTCCCTATACATACCTGATTGTTTGATCTGGAATTACCAAACAAGGCGCATATATTTTTTGAGGGATAGGAATAGGTGCCTCGGAGAGATTTTTCAACATTTAATTAAAAAATAATCAATTGATTTAATTTTGATTAGTTAAATTTAATAAATTTAATTCATTAAATAAATAAATTATTGCTTTCAATAGCATCTGATTTAATAACATTAATCAATTCTGATGAGCTACATCTTATAGTACAAAATGAAATTCTGCGTAAAATTACCCTTACATAATAAATGTATAACATTCTGATTCATTCAATGTTGCGAAACGGTAAATAAAACTAGAGTAATCGGACTGATTGATTAGTCTTAGGCTAAGGTCAAGATTTTTTTTTGCTACATCATTAAAGAATATAAACATGGGCCAGACAGCCACTGATGATGTTTCTAATACCTGCACGCCTTTAACTGAAATGAAAATTCTCTAAATCTGTACGGTTGCTGAGGAACAGTTTTTTTTTTCTCATAAAATTTTTTCCCAGTTCAGTGGCATCCATTTAGACATTTCTCTCGAAAATGGAAGGCAGAGGAAGGCAAGTGATCACAAATGAGAATTAAAGTATCAAGACATTCAAACAAAACAAATTGCGGCGAAACTAGGCATGCGGTTGCATCTGGCAAATTTATTATAATTGGTTTTCCATTTGAACTATAATTTCTAATAATTTCTCTTGCTTTTTAATATCCGTTTCATATTTGTCAGTAGACTAGACGTCAACTAGATTAAAATTTTGAAGTTGGGAAAAAAATTCATAATGCAAGTTCAAAAATGAAAAAGGAAACTGTCCCAATATATGCTCAGGCTAGCCGTTGGAACGTTTCCTCTCTTCACTCGCTCTTCTGGGCTATTTAGAGGATTTACAGGGACTCCTGACAAAACTAAAACATAAAGCAATGCTCATATTAAGCATAAATATGATAAGTGGCCTTTCAGTATTTTGTTCTTATATTTTACGCCTGTTATTTTTGAACTCAAAACCACAAAATTTCCTTTTCATAACTTTTACTGGCTTGAAATTATAGCACACGAAAATATATAGGAATAGGCAATCCATCCACAATTCAATCTACGCAACATATTTGTCTTAAAATTAAATAAAAGTCTTCAATTCTGATATAAAAGTTATATTAATTTCATTCATCAAGATTGCTACATTTTTGAGGTTACACTATAAAGATATAAAAGAGACAAACTAACTTCCCACAAAAAAAGTTTCTACAAATTACATTGTTAAATATTTTCATTTCGTTTTTGTTTTATTACGAACATTAGAAAGACATTAATCTAAAAATATATTTTTGAATTCACATGTATCTGTGGCATTGATATTCTAAGTGAATACCATTTTTGAGTTATCGATGTTATTTTCTGAATAATTTTTTTTAGTATTTTGCATACGGTAGGGAAAAGCATGGGCAACCTAGACTTAAAAAACATAGGCTCTAGGACCATGAAATGAAAAAAATGTCCTCCAATAACTTAAAATAGAAAAAAAAATGATTTCAAAAAACTCTGATATTTGAAATAAATATTTCAGAATTTTTTCCCGGAAATTGGTGATTTTGCTGTTACAAATCATTAAATAAAAATATATAGGGCTCCTAGAAGATAAAAATTAACATTAGTTAGAAAAGCAATCGTTTTAGAAACAATAATTTAATATAAAAATTTTAGGTGTAAATAATAAATTATTAATATTGAAATTTATTTTTTTATTTTAATTACATTTACTTTTTTATTTATTACTTCTTTTTGGTGATATCATTTTTTTTCTGAAATTCTCCACCAGTTTCTTTTATTCATATGGAATTTAAAATTAAATTATCTGGCAATTATTTTCTAAAATTTTAAGACAAAGCATTATTGTTAAAAATATATATGTAAAAATGTTTAAAATTTTTACAAGGATCTCGGGATTGTGGAGTAGAAAGGAAATCAAATTTTCAAGAACATGAAACTTATCAAGTTTAATACATAATGTAAAAAAAAATTCAGATATGTAATGAAAATTTCTTATTTAAAAAACAACACCCATAACTTGTGTCTAATCTTTTTTTTAATAATAAGTAAATAAATAATATAATTTTACAAAATTAAATCAAAACTAAAAGCTGATTTCTATTCAAAATATCTTAAATATTTTCTAATTCCATCTATGATCTCTCTTCTATAAATTCTTACTGAAAGATTAAAACAAGAGCATTTTTTAAAAGAGTCTCCAGAAATTATGAAAATTTTCCATTTCCACCCTTCAATCTAAAGTTCAATCGAAGCAGGAATAGAAAACGCAAGCGGAGATACTTGAAGATGTTTCGGAGGAAGCAATTAACTGGGCTCTCCTCAATGTGACACCTGCACCTCCCCCTCTTTGACCGAGAAGACTATTTTATAAAATAGGATATTTTGATTAGAATTTCAAAACGGTGAAGCTAATTAAAACTTTAAGAAGGCGATGGAACTGGAGAAAGTTTGACTCCTAGTGATAAAGCGAATTTGGGGAACTAATTGTTTTCTCGGGAAACAATCATTTTAATAAAACGGCGGTCTTTTATTCTTATGATAGATGTTAAATGGGTAGAAATAAACGCATACTTGGAGGGCATCGGTAAGATTATTAGTTTTGTATTGAAAAGATTTTGAAAGAATGTTTCAGTACACTTGAAGGCGGAATTTAATTAATACTTTAAGCATCTTAATTTACAAGCAACCACTATTGAAACCTTATAAAATGGAAATTATAAACTGTAGTTTAATTAAATAATCAAAGCAGTATATTTCGTTTTCGTCTTCTTTAAAATACTAATGTATAGGTGTAGGTTTTTAATAAGTATTCGCAATTATTATTATGCCAGAACATGATGCTGTTTTGGGGATGGGGTGTTTAATGTCAAAAAATTCCGTAGGCAAAAAATAAAAAATATTATCAGCACGAGCATCTTAAAAGAATCAGCTTTTACTAACGCGTTTCCATTGCACTTACAAAAGCTCCGATTTTAAAAAAATAAGTTAATGACTACAGTAAATAAAACCTAGAAAATGTCATTTTGAGCACGTGATTATATGAAATAAAATAAATAGAAAATGTGATACTTTTTTAACAATAAATGCGAGACAAAGTTTTTTTAATCGTTTGTAAGACTAAAGTGACTCATTCAATGAAACAATTAAGATGAATAAAAATATAATTTAACTTGCACGAGCACGTGTTGCTTGGCCATTAAAGAAATTATGCTTTGAAGTGATACATTGCAAAGCAGATCTCATTTTAATCTTTTTATTGCTATTGAATTTTTCTCGTCTCTGATAAAGACATCCGTGACAAAAATGCTCTTCGACAGCTGAAAGAAAGATTCACAGTGCGGTGCGAAATTCAGGAGTGGCATTTTTAAGAAAGGGAGGGAGCACATAAATGAGTCACGCTCACAAAGGAAGAAAAGCGTCAGCTTGATGAACTAGGGGAAATTCGAAGATGAGAAAATAAGAACACCCCCCCCCCTCCAAAAAAAGGGGATATTTATTTTACGATACAGCATTATGGACCCGCACATGACAGTTTTCATGTGCGGGTCCATAATATACACGTGCACAGTCAACGTACATTTGAATAATATGAAGTTTCGTGCCACATTATTCAAGATTCTCACTATTCACAATTCCGCACATATCACAGCAGCGTTGTCCCTATGAGACAACTATTAGGCATTGTCCAATTGTGGTCACATGACCCGTCTGAAGTAGAAGTGACCTTCAATTACGCGCAATAGTTGGCCTCAAGTGAGCGCTGGGTTTCTTTTCACTTCGTTGTTTTATGTCGGACTTCAAAAACTTCTACATATTGTTTTAGTTTCTACAGCAACTGATGAATATTTTTCAAAATTTAATAAATTCAGTGCCTTTTTGTTGTTTTTTTAATAAACAACATATATAAAACTATTGGACATTCATTTGTCGATAAATAAGAGTTAATTTGTTCGTGTTTGAAGAAATTCAGCAATTAAAATTAGTTCTTTAAAGATTGATTGATGTATATGGTGTCACTGCTTTCATCAAATAAATATAAATCAATCGCCACATTCTAATTCTATTATGTGGTTTTAATTATCTAGGATCTAAAATCTATAATATATTTCTAGCTCTCAAGAATCAGAAATATTATATGGCACAGAAAACATTAATTGACGAACACAAACACAAAGAAACATCGTTCTATATTATATCTCTAAGCAGACATCATAAAATCTGAATGGCCTAGTATAAAAAGTATAGGAGCACATCAAATTTCTAAAGAAGACCTCTCGAAGACGGAACAAAGATTATATTATTCTTTAATTTAAAATGTCCGTTTACAACCAGTACCATTCTTTCGAAAAAAAATTATCCTTATTATTTCTTTAAAATATTTTAAACCGAAATTTTTTTGCGGAAACAAAAGCATTTCATTATTTCTGGTTATTATAGATCACATCTATATAACTGATATCTTCATTTTCTACGAAATTAAATTAACGTAAATGTAGAACGCCTTTTTTCGTCACTTTTATTGAGTTCTTAATTTTTAAAAATATATATACATTAATCACTGCGTACAGTTATAAATATAATATATTGATTAAAAAATTCTAATTGTTCCGTATAACAAATTTCTATTAATGTGGGAAAAACTGATTGGTATAGCTTTCAACACTTTGAAATCGTCTTCAAAATAAGAGTTCAACAAGACGATTATTCACCAAAAATGTCGCGTTTCTCTTCTGACTGTGGTTCAAAATAAGGATATCCCTGGCAGAATTTCTTAAATATGGTATCAAAATATGATGCAAAGGATTTTGTAAATTGTATAAATGAAGAAGTTAAAAACGTTAAATCCATGTGAAAGTTTTTTCGTGATTTGGAAGTGTTTGTCACGTTTAATAGCATTTTAAATTTTTCAAAATTAATTTTGAAAATGACAATTTTATGAATTTAGTTTTCTTCGATATCAGCTTGATCTACTAAAATATTTAGAATTTTGCTGTTTAGAATTTTAACAGCTTTTTAACAAGAGTTTTTCTTTTAGCTTACTTATTAGATCAATATTTACGCTAAAAAGTGCCGAAATTGGCACATCGTAACTAAACTTGCAATTATTCCGTTGATTAAAAGAAGCCCAAATTAAGCTATTGAAGCTTATATTAATTATTACGAAGATTAACAAATTAGCGTTCATTATTAAATTTTCAAAATTCACACTGGACTGCATCAAGTCCTTATAATCGGCATACTCTTGTTTTAATTCCGCTTCTTTGGTGTATTCGGTGATTATATTTTTTTCGCCGTTTTAATGAATATCAGAGATTCTGATTTGGTTGGATTTCAAAGTTATAGCGTCTTCAGCAGAGGAATCGAAATACATATCCAATGTAAATTGCCAAATTGTATAACAAGATTATAATAGAAGTGAAAAGCCAAGCAGTTGCTTTTTCGATTAATCATTTCTCCTTCCATTTACCAAAATAGCAGTGAAAAGCAAGTGTCTGTCACTTAAAATTTGAGGTCGAAAATCAATTGAAACTAATTTACTTACAGAATGAATAATCTATTTCAAGTATAGACACATGAATTATCATGAAATTAAAAGCATTTCCTCGTGTTTTAAACTATGTATGTGCTGTTGATTTGACCTTGAATTTTGAAGAAATTCTATTTTCTAAATTGGTGAATATTTGAATGCAGTACCATACTATACAATTTTAAGTAGGTTGTAGAAAAATGCCTCAACGAATGAATTTTAAACTCAACGTATTGAACTCCTTAAAAAAGTGGAACTCCTTAAAAACTGGTTTCAGAATTAAAATCTTACAGGTTCATGCTTTTAGTATAATAATCTTACAGCATATTTTCCGATGAAAAATATGTCCTCTGAAGTTCGTCTCTTTGAAGAATGGACAGACACGCGCAAAAGCCCATTTTCGTCAATACATCTTTCGTAACCCGTGACAACATTGACTATTGAACGATTTAATGAATGGCATAATAATTTTATTTTTCATATGAAATGTTCTGATGATTAAGAAAAATTAGAACCACGAACTATAATGACTATGCTTGAAATAATTACTTGAACATCATAATGAAAAAAAGGTTTCACTTAAGTCAATAAAAACTTTTTGCTTTAAAAGCTTTCCTATAATCTGCAATTTTTTTCTTCTTCATCTTGTTACTCGTATCGTAATTGATTTCATAATTTACATTTCGAAATATCAGATTTTTGCCTTTTACTCTGTCGTTTATAATTCGAAATGCGAATCGATTTAAAAAAGACTAGAGGAACTCCACAAATTTCAATCAAATTTTATGCCCTGTGAGATCGCTTCACCACGCAAGGTGTGACGACGAATGATCTAATTATCTGGCAAATTATTTTTTACACGCCATAAATTCATTAAGAACGCATTTGTTAATTTCGAAACGGAAACGGATCGCTGGACTTTTTGAATTATTGAAACAGGTAATAAAAAAGAAAAGAGGGGGTATAGTTGTGGAAAAAAATCTTTTGCAATTCGTATTGCTGCAATCTCTTCATTATTTACGAAATCCTCGACGATGCGTTGATGTTTTCAAAAAGGCTTAACGGTTACGCATGGGTGGGGTGGTTTAATGAATCGATTATCTTCGCGATATTTGAAACTGATACTTTATTCTCGTTTTATCATCGAATTCATTTCATTACAAACAGTTTCTATGCATTTTGGAAATAACTTTAATATGAAACAGATGAGAGAAGGCTAGTTTCCCTCGACAACTTCTCTTTCTTTTAAAGAATACCAGTTATAGCATACAATTAAAAATAGATTTGCTTATTTGTTATATTGCTGAATGTATTGCGTTGCCATAAATATAAACATTCAAAGTATTGATTTTTTCCACTGAGATACTGTTTTATTAATTGAGAAATGATGCCAACTCTTGACAACATTTTTGGAAAGTATGAAGATAGAAATTTCATAAAGATTAATTCTTAAAAAAAAATTCTTAAAAAAAAATTAAAAAAAATAATAATAATTTTAATTATCCTTATTCGTGGCCTTATCCTTATAAAGTGGTCAAAAAATATTTTCCTGATTATAAAAAAAATGTTGCAAAAAAGCCATAAAGTTTTTTGAAATTTCTTAAATGGAATGGTCGTGTTCTTAAAATTTTTAGTCCAGTAAAAATTCAATTCAGCTGTCACTATTCAGTATCAATTTTGGAGGAAAATAAAAGGCAATTGAACACATTGTTAGACTCAAAGTTACAATCATATATTATGTTGGACAATACTTAGGAGAGTTTGATTACAGTCTTGTTATTCAGTCATAAAAATCAATTAAAAATATTCTTCATGTTTGTAGTTTATGTTATTATTGATTCTTATAAAATTATTTCAAGAAGCAGCAGTTATAAATCTATACCTGATTATTCTATGCTAGTTGGAGGGAGTATCCTCCTCTCGAACTTTCCTTACACTAACACAAAATTGATAATTTTGAGTTTTGTAATTCAATAAGCAAAACTGAGTATTGATTTAGATTTCTCTCTTGGGGGGTTGGACTAAAATTTTATATTTAATAAGAAATAAAGGATTGTATGATTGTAGATATATTTGAAATTTTGGAACAATACTGCAGTAATGGGGAAAAATACGTTAACATGAAGAAAATTATGCACTGTAATGGTGAAAATGAGATTGAAAAAAACTATTAATTATACTGAGAAATGGGAATATGGTATATTGCTATACAATTATGATCACTTTAAAAAAAGGTGTAACATTATAGCAAAGAAACATTTATTATTTTTAATCGAAACAAAAAATTATTATTATTCCATTAACAAAAAACACATCAATAGCGTTATTCGAATGAATGATTTTATTTTCCTGTTTTTATACTATAAGCAGTGATATTATATCATGCGATCTATAAATATAACATAAAAGTTAAAACATCTTATGTAAATTTATCTTTTATCTTTTAAATTAATGATCATTTGTATAAATCCCGTTAAACTGATTTTTTCCCTTTATTCTGGGTTTTGGACCGCATTGATTCAGCAACCACGATCTTACTGTATATCCACACAAATATATACTAAATTTCATTCATCTAAATCTTTCCACTTTAGAGTTACTGCTTTTATATGCAGCAAATATATACCGATCAAAAGAGGACAACTCTTTGATGTTTAGCTGCAAAATTTCATACTGACTTACAATAAGAATTATAAATCGATATTCTTTTCATTTAATTCTTTCAGTTATAGAATTAAGTCCTGGTGGGGACAGGAATGTGGACAAATATATTTCCCTCAAAACCACTTTATCTAAAATTGGATAGAAGTCTAAGCCATACTAAATTTCATGCCTGCAATTTCTTATGTTTCCGAGTTAACATTTTCACAGATCGATAGGTGGCTAGAAAAAAATCATTTTCTTCTTTAAACAAATCGCACATCAACTTATATATATATATGTATATATATAGCCACTTTTTGACACCTTATTTGAACTTTAAACGAAGAAAATAAAATTCTCAGACAATGGGTTTGGCAAAATCGAAGTATAAATTATTTGTTTTAAAACAAGCATAAAACTGTATTCATGCGGTTTATTAACATCTTTGAAATTTGAAACTTTATTCCATACTTGATAAAAATTATCTTCAGATAGATGAAAATGAAAAAAAGAACATTACGAAACCTGCAATATTTGATTCATTGGTTTAAATATTTTCATATATTTAGAATTCCTATTAAAAGATAAAAAGAAAAAAATCTGAAAATACTCTGTTATAGTAATACAAGAAGTAACCAGAGAAAGGGAAAAAAAGAAAAAAAATCGTTTCAACTTCAGATTATGGAATTGAATTTATGCCAGCTTCTTTATGACAGTCTAATAAATATTTGATATTGCGCGTCAAAATTTGTCTGTAAAATCAATATTCAAATGTGCGAACTTTGAGTAAATTTAATTTCCGCGCTTTTCCTGGAGTCATAAAACAAACTTATTGGGTCTGTCATTCAGAAGATATTGGCCGGACTCGTAGGTGCTTCACTTAAGAAGAATATCAACTGATTTTTTTTAAAGATCAATTTTGCAAAATTTCACACATGGCTTTCTCACATATTTTAAGTTAATCCAGGGCGAAGAAATTGCAAGACATTTATTTTCTACCGAGTATTAAAGTATTTTCAAAATCAATTGTTATTTCGAATAATTACTTAAAAGAGGTCACTGGTTTGTCGTTTAAATCAGTATATCATTAAACATTTTATCATCTATTAAATATTTCATTGAATTATTAGTAAAAAATTTTTAACATATATGTTCTTGTTTGCAAGTTTTACAATAAATTCATTATTTTTCTCAGTAAAATATTGCTGCTCTCCTATTTTTAAATCCAATATATTCCTGAAATTATACATGTATCAAATATATACTTATTTCGGATCTAACTTACAAAAATTTTAAAGGTAGAAGTCAAACAGTTTAGTCCGTAACTTATTAAAATAAAAAAAATTATTCTAAAAAATTTCTAAAATACAGTTAAAAAAATTTCAGAATAATGTATTCTGTACCTAATGTTTTTTTTTCGTATTATATTCAGTTTTAAAAAATGAAAATTACATATCCTATTGAATGTATATGCATATTTAAGATTATCTTAGGCCATAAGATCCCGCTGTTTATACAAAACAAGGTCTATTATGTTTTTTGCTAGGCAGAAGAAATGAATTTAATCTTTTCCATAGAGGTTGGAATCCATCCTCCATTTTCCTTCAACAGATTAGAAGCCTTCGGTGAAAATCTCTTTTTTTGAGTCACATTTTCGGATCAATTCAAGAGCAAATTTCAGATCCCATCTTCGTTTAAAAGTTTCGGAGTTAATTTATTTATTCGCGAATAATTTCACTTCGCATTTCTCGATCTTGAGACGAAGATCCAAAATATTTCTTCTTTCTTATGATTTTTGAAATTTCCCGAATTATTGGTTGGACACTGATGTTACATAACATAATTTTTATGAACTCTTATGCTTCTACTTCTAGACTTCTCAGAACTTAATCAAGTATCTTTAAATTAAAATGTGGATACCATATCGGTTCAAAAAATAATTCTGTTGATTAGCTGCATAAAAATAAAGTTTTATATTTTACTTTACAAAACGAATAGTTAGCATTTCATAAGTCGCAATATCCAATATTTACACTCAGCCAGTTATAAGACGAACTAGCATGCGTGGAAAGGCTGAAAAATACTATTCGGTTGATGACCAATAATTGTCCGGACGGAACAATAGCATGCGGTTGCAATGTATTTTTTTATCACTACGCATTCGTTTGTAGAATTCGAGGGGTTTTATTTAAGTGAAAAAATTGATAACTTATCACAAATTAATTCCAAAATTTTTTGTTCTTTGTTCTCTTTGATGCGAAGTTTCTTTTCTCTAGTTTTCCAAATATAAGTATGCTGACCATTTTTCTTTCTTTTTTCTTGTTTTTTGTGTAAAGAAAAATTCAGGTACGCCAAAACATTTATTTATAGCCAAGCATGAAATGCCTGAATCTATCTCATGAAATTGTGGCAAACATAAATCAGTTCTTTTCTACGCATGCGCTGCCTACTAGCCTTGTAAAAATCCGGCACAATAGACAAAATCGAAGTAAATATGCAAGGGATGGGAATTTTTTTAAGCGAAAAAAAGTTACGAATGTCGCCACCAGAGGGCTTTGAACTTAGAAAACCTTTAGTAAAAAATGCTAATGTGTTTCGACTTCACGTAGCAGTTGTTATAAAAGGAAGACACATTTGCAAAGATCTTGTTTGTAAGGCACTTGCTATTCGGAATGACGTTTATCTTCAAGATCGCGCGTTATTAGTGAAACTATTCTTTCAAAACTGTAATTTCTCCTTAGTTGCTCTTCGGAAATTTCGGAATTTGGTGGGGATTCGGAAAAGGCCAGTGAATGAAAAGATCCTGCGTAAAAGGATTACGAAATTTGAAGAAACAGAATCATTGTCTGTTCGTCCTGGGAGAGGAAGAAAACTTATTTCTGCAGATGCTGTGGAGGAAGTTGCGCTTATGGTTGAAGAAGACTGAGCATCAAATGCTGAGCATCAAAGGTAGCACTAGTGTCCAGCGTGTGGCAGATGCGTTGAAAAAGTCATACTCAACTGTCTATAAGATATCAACAGAGGCAGAATATCCACCGCTACCATCCTTATAAACTTTCATTTGTGGAACGGTTACTTCTGGATGATTTTGACGCCCTACACAGATTTTCACTTGAATTTATTGCTCGCTGTGAGATTGAGGAAGAATGGCCATGGAATATCCTCTGGTCAGATGAAGCCCATTTTCACTTAGACGGTGTAATGAACACGCACAACTGTTGCATTTGAGAATCTCAAAATCCACACTCTGTCATTGACGTTCCGTTACATTCGCCAAAAGTGACGGTATGGTGTGGATTTTCTGCATCATTTATTCTGGGTCCTAATTTCTTCTAGGAGTTACGTCTGCATGACCACTAACATGCTCCCTCACAGGGCGGCGCTATGCATCGATGTTGCAGAACGAAATTATTCTAGCTCTACAGCAACGTCACTGCCTTGACCACACAATTTTTATACAAGATGGAGCTCCTCCACACAATGCGTTGTATGTTAAGAATGTTCTTACAACACATTTTACAGAAGAACGTGTCATCAGCCGACCCTTTACTAATGTGTGACTTTCCCGATCTCCAACTTGATTCCATTTGATTTTTGGCTTCGGGGGCATTTGAAACCTTTGATAAGTCGCGGAAACCCCAGAACGTTACCCCATCTTAAAGAAAGAGTTTCACGCCACGTGCGGAACATTTCTCATAACACACTTCAGTCAACTGTGGAACATAGCATCCTGCGATTTCACATGGTATCTAAAAATGATGGTCATCATGTGAAACATGTGTCCTTATAATTAAAAAATTGTAACATTTGTAAAATCAATTTTTTTAATGTAACATTTGTAAAATTGTTAAAAAAAATACTAAACACTGTGGGAAAAATTGATAACAAAATGTGTAATTGCTTAAAAATTATAAAACTTTCGTAAAATATGTATGCCATTTATTAATACAGCCCCCTCTGGTGGCAACATTGGTAACTTTTTCACGGGAAAAAATTCCCATCCCTCGACTATGTCCTCCACAAAATTTCAGATTTTTCTGATAAATGTTTCCGTTTATAGACAATTTTAAAGAAGGCAACTTTAATTATGAAGATCCTGTACCTTCGCTGATATACAATAATTATTTCCATGCAAGAAGTTGCCAAATTCAACAATCTGTGAAATTTCATTCCATTTCTATAAAATGAAAGTTGAAATTTTTAAGCTCAATAACAATTGAAGATTATAAGAGTTTAATGTGTCATTTTAACAACTGGCGGATGCTTTGCAATCTAGGTGGTGAGATCGTATCCTATTCTTAAGTCTGACGAATAGTTACGATTAATGGAGATTTAAGTTTTCAAAGAATTTGATGACAAATCAAGTTCTGAAAAAAGAAGAGAATGTAGCAGTGTCTCTATGTGTTGACCCTCTACAAGTAGACTGTTTGGTATTAATTACTATAGGTGGGACAAATATGCTTTTGAATTAAAAATTTTCTTTGAGACGTGCTTCTTAATTTTTTTTATTCATAAAAAAATTAAGGGAGAATTTGGTGGCTTCCCTCAATGTGCTCCAAAAATATTATTTCCTAAAAATGATAGACTCATAGATAAAAAGAAACAATATTTATTATGTTTTTAATTATTCCAATTTACTTATCGGATAATTATTCTCTAAAATTTGCAAATTTTTAATAATATACTTTTACATAATTTTTAATAACACATTTTAATGTTTAAGGGTAATTTGATCTGCTTTCAGTATTTCATAAAATATTTCATCTTTTCCGGTGAAAAGAAGTAAAGTAGAAAGAAGATATTAATTATCTGCGTGGACTACTTAAGAAAGTGATGTCCTAATTCCTCGAAAGATAACTTGCAATCTCACATCGGATTTTTTTGGATAATTACGTTGCTAATGACATTAAGATCTCATAGGTCTCGATTACATTGGGATACACTGTGATACACTAAATAAAGCAGATGTAAGGCTTTAAAAAATATAAACGCATCCAAATACTATGTAGAAGGAATCATGAAAATCACATTATGTTTCAGAGATTTTATTGAAACTAAATTTAACTAATATTCCCGACGAACCAGTGGTCACGAAAATCAACTAGTAAAATCATATTACCAGAATATTTTCTCCTATGTTTCTTCATTCAATTCCAAATATGAGTACAAGTTACAAAATGTAATTAAAACTATATTCAGTGTTTCCCACAGTTTTTTGAAAGTATGCTTTTCCTTCAGCTATGATAACTTTCACACAAATGAATATCCAAAGGGTGTGAGAAATAACTGTAATTATGAAAATGTATTTAATTTTTCGTTCAGTTTGAATGCCAAGGGGCTTATTTGAAAAAATATCCATTAAATTACTTCTACTAATGTTACAATGGCATTTATTATTTTATCTGCGTTCAAGACGGCAGGCGTATATTTCCAAAAATAAAAATAATAATTAAACGCCACAGTTCAGACGAATAATCATTCCATTCCCTATTCCATTCTGCTATAAATTTAATAGTGCAATTTATCAATTTTAACCTGAATATCTTCTGTAATTTAAATATGCACCCTCACATACAAATATTTTCTGTCCACCCCTCTCACTGCTTGATAAATCACATCTGGACACCTTCGCGATGTCGATCGCATGACGTGCAGTCTCCACGGCAACGCTACGCAAATGACGACCATGGAAACTGTTGCCCGAAATAAGCTATCAAAAGGTGAGCTCTTTTCGGCTGACGGTTAAAAGTTAGCAAGTCGGACTGAAAATATTTCGCGTGATTTCATTTCATTCATTATTTCGGAAGACGGCATTCCTAAGAAACACTGCTAAAAATATTTTATTACAGTTTCAAGACTTCAGTCATTTCGTTTCCATTTTGACAGGGCTATTTCAAAAAATATCTTTAAAGCTAGAAATATTTCTTCATTTGAATGTCTTTGCTATATTAAGTATCATTTAATAGTCTATAAAAGAAATTTTATTCCTCCAACATATCATAAACCTGGTATTTTGCTGTTGAAAATATAATCTTTTCATTTTAAGGAGCATTATATTAACAAATAAAAAATAGAATTAAACATGAACCATTTGAAGAGATTTTATAACCTGCTCGGAGGCATGATTTTAACGAATGGGTCTATTTCATTATATTAGGACTTACGGAAGTGACTTTGAATGCAAGCGTAAAGTAAAGAAACAGAACAAAATATATTTTTTAAAAAGTATATTAAAATTAGAAATAAATCCTAGAAGGTATTAAAACATTTTCAAACAAGCTTTATATAATATTAATTGACCATAAATTTTTTTAATTAAATATCAGCCCCCTTTGGCGTCTAATTGGCACTCCATGAGTAAAACTCTCCAAATTTTTCTTATAAATATGTTCTATGATGTACTTTGTCTCTTAATAATTTTTTCAGAAATAAACATTGACCCTTCAATTTTCAATAAAAACATAATTCATACTATTATTGCAATCTTACGCCCTTTTGTTCATTGAGCATCTCTCTAATTTGCCGTTAGAACTGAAGAAATAAAACTTTAATAAATATTAAAACTCTTTATAAAGAAATATTTTTTGAAACTAGACTACAGAAAATTGAATCCCTGACCGACCGAATTATCAAACGAGGAGGTTTTGTGAGTGTGACATAATTGTAGACCTTTACCATTAAAATCTGTAACAAGTAAATTGGGAATGCTGCTCTGCCATAAATGTTTTATTTCTAAAGATACCTTCTAACTGTAATCAGTGACACTGGAGAACATGCGTATCGAGCTCTGCGGTTACTTTTGCTACAATTGTCTGCTTTTTAGACATTACACGTCGGTCTCTTTCCGCTCACTATTTTGCTTTGTCGAGCTTGTCTTGCCACGTTATGTATACACTAGCATGAGTTTAGACACAGTACTTCTAGAAATTCCTGGAAGAAGTTGGAATGTTTTGGTCACACTTGTTCCAGCTAGACGAGCTCCTGCAATTTGGCCTCTTTGTAAAGCAAAGAAGAATTTTTGTGAACTCTAAAAAGATAGTGAAACAATTCTAACATTTTCTTATAGAATCTTTACACGAGATAATATTTTATCAACAAAACAATCCAATTGCAATAAAAGTTTCGATTCTTTCTTTAGAAAACTTTCAGAATTCATTTCAGTATGTCTTCATTGCGTTTCCAGCTCTTTAAAAATAATCTATAAAAACAAACATTAAACCAGTAGTGCATTTTTACATTTTTAATTAACCAAGGAAAGAAAAATTCTTGTACTATTATCATCTCGTGTCATGATAATGTCCATTTTTTCATAAAAATCCTTTACATTTCATTTTTAAACAATTAGAAATTGAAAATAGATTAGAAAACTCAATTCCAGGCCATTTTTATCACGTCTTAAAATGAATTTTATTTGACCTCGTTTGCTTAATTTCTCTACAATTACCACATTTGTCGAAAGGCTGTTTATTTTCTAAATCACATGAACTGATACAACAGTAATGTCATGAAGAAATTTGAGTTTTATTGACTTCCAATTTATCTTTGATTTGTAATTCGGTAAAGAATTTTCCCCTTTTCTCATATTATACTATCCTTTCTCATGAGGTTTATTGAAAACAAAGGAGAAAAGATAAAAATTAGAATCAATTTTCAAACTTCTTTGCACAAATTCAAATTGTAAACGAAGTTTTCATATCTTGTCTTGCCTGTACAGCTGCATAAATAATTAATTTTCGTATGACGTGAGCAAATATGGGTGTGCAAAATCATTACTATGTAAAAAAATAGAATTGGGCAGTCATTTGTTATTGATACTAAAGACATAAAAAGGCATTTTTTTAAAAATAAATCTTTAAAAACTCAAAAAACTCAAAATTCACAAAAATCAACTTTATCAAGAATACTTCAATCATAAGATGAACTGTTGCATAAGATAAACTACAGCGCGAGAGGTAAGCCTTACGAGATTCAAAAGATCTCTGATTCTACGATAATCAAGTTGGGAAGCCCCTCAAGATCATATTAAGGGCAGTTAAATGTTGAATAACAGAAAATTTTAAAGTATCAATGACTTAAGGAAACTATATTGAAATTATTAATTGTTTGAAAAATTATTTTAATTCGTAATGTTTGAAATGTAAAACTACTAGAATTTTATTTTTAAGTCTATCCTAATGTTTAGACTCTCATTGTTGCATTGATTTTTATTAGAATTTACATTCATTTAAATGCTATTTTGTGTCTTTTTATTATACTTTTTTTTCAAATTCTGATTTTTGATGGAATTTTCTAACGAAACACCACGTAAATCAAATTCTAATGCAAATTATTTTGTTCAAATTTAGTTTTTATAATTTGTTGATGTGTTCTTCTGTTAAGAAACTAGAGAAAGTAATCTATCTATGTAGAAATGTTTTATAGTTGTTTTAGAACATCACTATGTGAAACAAATGAATATCTCGTATTATATCGTATTATTTATCAGTCGAACCCCAATATTTAAGGAATGGATAGAAAAGAAATTTATGTTTTAGTTCAGGAGCTAGATAATATATTTTCTACAACATTTCAAGCAAATAATTTAAGATACCTCTAAACTATAAGAATTTTGTTTTATACCCTTTTTTGTTCCAAATCTTGAGGAACATTTACCATTTAACTGGTAAATTTTGGTTTCATAGATGTTTTTCTATCTTTTGTATGGAAGCTAAACTAAACTATATAGCTAAATTCGAAAGTTTTTCAAAAAATTCATCCCGAATGTAGTCTCATACCTTAAGCTAAAACAATCCTGTTTATATATAATGTACACTGCTCTGAAAAATGAAGTAGACTCATATAACTACTTCAGAGTATTTTGATATTTATAAGTTAAAATTCAACATTCACTGGAAAGCGACATCCAAGCTGATGTGAAAAGCAAGATTCTGAATGTTTAAAGATTCAACCTCCCTGTGAATATCGATAATTTCAGATCCACTCGATTCAAAGGCACTTTCTAAACTTTAGTTACCTGTAGCTATCTAAAGGAACATGAGATTCTAATTTTTACATGATTTAATAAAGTCAAGAAGGATGCATCACCACGAAAGCTTGTGCAGCCTTTAATAATAATGAAGGCCATTACGGGAAATAACGTGTCGAATTACTCCCGGGATGAAACTACGCTATTGGAACGATTATTTTCCTCTGAATCACTCATAAATTATGAAGGACGCAGTTTGAGGGGATCCATAAAAGCTCATTAGGGCAGAGATCAGCTAGTCTTCTAGGAATCTTTGTCTCCCCATCCACGGGGAATTCCTTCTTTCCTTCAGAGAATAGTGAAAAAACAAATCCTTATTCTTTCTTTGTGAGAGGAGGGGAATTTTTATTTCAGAGAGAAGGAAAAGCTTCATTTTCAGAAAAGGCGTGCATCGATGATGTTTATAACAACTGGTTTAACGGCTTAACGTTAATTTCAAGAATTATAGCATGGCTGTGTACTCTTTAATCTGACGATTTTCATATTTATCTGAAGTCGAAAATGAAATGTGTGTTAATATTTAAATTTCTTAAAGAAAGCGTTATTAACATTAGAGATTTTTTTCTGCAGGAAAGATAAAATTGATTATATTAATGACTCATTATGATGAGAACAACTTTTGAGATCTTTGTAATCTTCCCTCTTTACGAATTTACGAATTAATGAGCATTAATCTCGAATAGACGGCGAATTGTCCAGCGAATCGGAACTCAAACTCGCGACCCTCAGGCCGCGGAAGCATGTAACTATCATGAGGATATTATTACCCTTGAAGACTTCCAAAGATTTTCTTTCATTGGAATATTGAAACTGAAAAATTGGTACTTACGTATTAGACCGTCGATGTGCTAACGCTCGCAAACTAACGCGAACCAATTTAGTTAGGTGGTAAGAACTCTTTGATACGTTAAACTACCATTATTTTTCCATTTTCAAGTATAAACTCATATCATGTCCATTCAAATCCGTATTTTTAGATTGAATAATTCCATAGTTTTGGAAATATGTCATTGCATCTTTTTCGTTGGAAGGCAAATCCCAAATTTTAATTATTTTGACGAGTCAAAAAAATCAAAGCAGAAAAAGCGTTTAATGATCTTCTGCGAAACCAACAAAATGGCGGACGACAGTTTAGGTTTGAACAATTTTTAAAATATTGATGTTGGTTTAGCAACTCATTGGCGACGCCTTCAAATTAATTCGACGGCTTAATACGTAAGTACCGAAAGATGAGCCAAAACAAACAGAATTGAGTCTCGGTAAGCAAAATAATCTCACAAAGTTAATGCAATGTTGCTAACAGATTTAATGCTATGTTACTCGCTTTAAGAATATATTCTAAAGATTATCTTTCTTCAAGAATATAGCCAGAAGCACAAAAGTCATTATCATTTAAAATACTTTTAACGTTTTTCTCATTTTTAACACATCTAAACAGATCAGGCTTAACTAAAAGAAAATCTTTCTTTTCAGTTTTCGGAGTACAGCTCCTTCAGTTTCTTGATAAATATAGTCGCATGTCCGAATCTTCTCCTTAAGGTCGCTCTCTTAATTTAAATATGACTATTTTACTTTCTTTTTTTTAAGAACGAAGACATATCTTGAATGTCTTTTTAGAAATATTTCGAAAACTATCGCTTCTAACACAGGATGACCGCCAAGTGCAATTCATACAGCCCATAAATCTTTGTTTCTGCAAAGGTCTAATTGTTCATATATTAAATCTTTTATCAAAATTTGATGTTCGTTCCCGGTAATAAAGATCGTAACGATATCTTATTCCGCATTTTTTTAAATTCGTATGTATAAAAGGATCGGGAAAATATGACCTTATAACATTGAATAGAAGCGTGAATTTAAATCTTGAGGCTTAGGCTAGTAGTCTTGACAAATTGTTATTTCTTTCTTGGTGTTGTATAGCGAAGAAAATAGAAACTGCCATTGGATGATATTGAATGTGACGAAGAATCAGAAGTAGCAGCAGCCAAATGTTTATGTGTTTTGTGCCAATTTACATTAAACAAATAGAAGTATTTGAAGGTTTTTAAGCTTAATTTAAACTCATTTATACTCATTTTATTTGTGTGTGTGTGTGTGTGTGTGTGTGTGTGTGTGTGTGT
>JAOUZG010053093.1:5527805-5552212 GCA_026289955.1 Argiope argentata
GTGTGTGTGTGTGTGTGTGTGTGTGTGTGTGTGTGTGTGTGTGTTTTAAATTCGTTTTATTCCATCACGGGAAATCGACTTTATGTACAAGCGGAAGTGACGAGTTCAACACAGAACGACACAAAATAAAATAAGAAAAAACAGATTTTTTTTTATATTTTTTTTAAAATTTTACTTAAAACTTTTTTTTACTTTTAGATTTTAATAGGGATCTTTGGGGAATGCCAATCACATGTACTTCTCGTTTAAGGGAATCATAGGGATATTTTAAAGGAATGTACTTGGATGGACAATCTTTATCCTTTCACTCAGAGCGTGGGAATTAATTGTGTGAATACATTCATCCACGATCTGTGGATGAATGTAAGAAACGCATAAATGAAGTTCTCCCCATGAGAAAGAATTGTGAAGTGTGTGAGCCAGAAATCAGACTTCTGCCTTCGCGTGCTCAGGAGTCCATACCTTCAGAAGCTACTGCACCCCTCCTTCCTTTGTAAAACGGAACACGAACAAGGAAACAATTGCAATAATTAAGAAATTAAAATAAAAACAAAATTGTTGACCTTAGTAGGAATTGACTAATTTTTTTATATATATTACTAGTTATATTTTATTCACAGAATACATAAAAATATTTATTTTTGTACACTTCATGAATAATAAACTTATGAAGAAGAAATTTAACTCTCAAATCAAAGTTTGAAAACTATATAATAAAAAATACATTTAACTTCTTCGATTTTATAATACAACCAAAAACCTTTAAAATTTAAAAAAATTCTGTTTTGATATTATCGTTTATATGAAGTTGGCGTAAATAAATCTTGTGTTAGCTAAAATCAAACATAATACTCGCTAATCTCAACTCGGACATTTTTTCAAGGAGCTAAACCTTAACATGTTTATATCCACAAGATGAAATGACTTGAATCTTCCAGCTGTAGAAAGACACAGAAATTATAAGAACATTCTAGAACGAACGAGAAGTAACAGAAAGTAAATCAGTTACAGAACATGAACTTGCGAACCGTCTCTTTCAATTCATAGCATTCTAACACTTAGTTATTCAGTCCGCACCAAGTTAGAAGAAATTTCGTTACAATATTTCTGTCTTTTAATCAAATGATGACCTTAAACACTAAAGAAGGTTCTGCAAAGTAAAAGTTTCCTCAACTAAAAGAAAGAGGTTATATTTGAGAGATTTGAAGTCTAGTTTTGTCAGAAATCGGTTTGATTTCCCATCGTTTTTTCATTCGGAATGAACATTACAAATAGACTTCCAAAAGTGGTATTCGAAATCAAAGTCTTGCAAATAAAAACATTTTCTTTCAAGAACAGGAGAAATAAAACTATTCGAAGATATAGGCAATATATCATAAGCACTAAGTTCTTACGATGGTTTTTTTTATTGTTATAATTTTTAAAACTTCTTTAAAAACATTCTTTTCAGATTGAGAAAGGAAATATGGAACGGAAAAAAGAAACACACAGTTTAACAGAGGGAACACATGCTGCCTCCGCTTGGAAAGAAAGAAGAATGAAAAAGAAATCATAGCAACTATTTCCATTTCAAACATATGCTTTTTCTCACCGTTCTTTTATATTCAGGGGGAAAGGCGCTTCATAAAATTTGTATCTCTAATGCGCAACGTGAAAGAGAATTTTCGTATAGCATTAAGCCGCAACGAAAGAAACAAATGGTATTAAAGTTCGGCATGAACTTGGTGTTTCATCTGCTATTTTGCTTTTAGAATTCGCTTTCAGTAACAAATGTTATTGATTAAAACCAATTTGTTATTGTTTTCATACTTATGAAGTTTCCTTAGAAAACATTCCGTAATTATGAAATAAAAGTTTATTTCCGGAACTAAATAACATTTTAAACCTTATTGTGCAAAAAAAGTATTCTTTTGACTTCTTTTTCATGCTTTTACTTTTAAGCCTAACCTTGCATATGGGAACATGCTAACACAAAAAAATCAGCTCAACGAACGAATAAAATTCAAATTGTTTCCTCTAAACAAAACACATACCCATTTTTCAGCTTATAAAAGCAGCCTGCTTAAAAGTATCCCCAATTTTCTTTCCCTCCACTTAATGACGCACCGATGCTTCATTCATGAATAGAATGAATACAAAATGTATATGGTGTCAGGTACCCTCATCCGAAAGCGCGTCTTCGAGGGAGCCCTCATTCACAGATTGATGGAAGTGCTAGCGAGATACCTCACTTCTCACAGTTGAGCAGCGTCTCTGACGTCTTGGCGCTAACTCACAGCAGAAATGAAGTGAGTTGACACCAAGACGCGGCGATGTAAAGACGAAATATCACAATGCCTTCTTCGTAAGACGAATTTGAAGATGAGCCATTACGGCGTGTTGTTTAAACGATGAACTTTTATTTAAGCTCACAAACTGATCACCGAACTCTCATCCTGTAAATTTGCCTTCTTCACTTTATTCATTATAATTTGTGCATTACCATTAACGTACAAATATTGTCACTTATTAAATCTCTTCGTCATAATTTATGCATTATCACTAACGAAAATATATTGTCACTCATTGAATTCTCAAATATGAATTAACTAGAACTTGTGATTGATTGGTCATCACCCCCGCATTTATACAAATGTAATGGTTTAGTTCATTTTCCAGCCCTTCAGAACATTTCAGACATTTTTATATTTTATATTTAAAAAGGTATTCTTTCATCCTCTGAAACCATTTAATTCTTTTGCTTCTATGCAGCTTACAAATTTTAAATTGAAAATAATTTATTTTTAAATTTTGGAAAAATGAAAATGTACATAACTAAGGACTCTTGTTAAGGAATAATTATTAAATGTTTAAATGGCATAAAATTGCTGTTCTGGAATTATTTGTTCAAAAGTTTTATTTAATAAGTTTTAAACGCAAGAAAATCAAGGCAACAGTGACAAATCTTCAATAACATTGCATTTAGGAACGGCAAACATATAGGATCGCGAAATTTCAACATCCATTTTTTTCGATGTATAATAGATTTAATTACATGTTACTTGAATTTATAACCTTTCGATGAATTCATCACTTGTTAAAGAGCAAGATGAACCAAGTTACTTACCAACCTATCCTTAAGTGCTGTATCAGCCTTTTTTCCTACTCCTTTTCCTTTCCGGTATTTCATCTGAGCATGTGCATTCTCAAAAACCTTCCCTTCAGAATTTTATCTCCTGCAAATATTTAATCACGAAAGCTGTTGAGTTGAAAGCTGAGAATAAAAAACATATTTTAGCGCACTTATAAAGGTGTAATTTGAATTTTTGTTATGTAAAATATTCCTTAAATTTAAGATTATATACACTTACAAAAAATTTAAATGTAATTTTATTTCTCCTTACATGTCTCAAGGAATGTTTATAAAAGGAATCTATTTTGATGTTGATTAAGTAGATAGTAGAATCTCTTTTAGAGATTTTCCATTCAGAAGAGAAAATGACAGTGTAAACTACTGAATAATAAATTTATTTTATCTAAAAATTCTATTCACTCTCGCATGTTTTGTATCTTCCTCAGAAGCTAATGGTTAAAAGTACAATATTTTTCCTTCAAGAATTCGTAACTAGAAGATTTCTCCCAAATGCGATAGTTTAAATTATTTTTAAAAAACAAATTTAGAAACAAACATTTCCTCGCACTTCTGCTGTAAAAAGAACAAAGCCTCCTAGACGTAAATCAAATTGAAGTCGAAATTTGACGATATTTTCCTCAATTCTTAACAGCTGATAGGAACATTCGAGCAAAAGAATCTTGAAACTGTGTTTTCCTTCACTGCCAGTCAAACAAAATGCAATATCCAAAGCTCTAAAAAGGAATAATTTATCTCTTATCTAGCTTGAGACTTAAATTTAGAATCCATTTGAATGATTTTATGAGGCACTTTGCATCTCAAGACTTAAATTATGCAAACTATGAAAGGCACACATTGAACTCCATGAAAGTGTTCCTGTACCAAATGGACGCATCATCAAATCTACATAATCAGTTACAGCTTTCTAATTAATTCAGAATCAACTCAAAAGTGTGTCAATAGATGATGATTTGATATTTATCCTTTTTATACTGAAATTAAACATATATTTCTAGTACCAGAGTTTTAATGCTCCGCCTTAAAGCAAGTTACAAAATTAATGGGTAATTTTTTTCTTCAAAAATTATTATATAATATTTTTTCTGATATTTTTATTTTTTTAAAGTCAGTTCACGACAAATCTCAGTTTAACAGAACGATAGGGATTTTGAAGCAACGTGTTAAAATTTATTCATATAAAACTTTGGGGGTGAAAAAAATATATTAAATTTCATCCAGCTCGAATATCAAATTTCAATTATTCTATATGAGAAATTAAAGGCTTTTCTACAGACTTATATTTTTAATTTAACTCACCGGCTAGGTATACTGAATTATATAAAGAGAAGGCATAGTTCATGGACTTATGTAACTTATTCTTTAGACAATGCCATGTGGATTACAGCGTATTAGTAAGGTTTGGAATCGGTCCATTCTTCATTTAAGAGGGATTTTCTCCCTCCCCACAAAACATCATCTGTATACCTGTTTGTTGATATCGATAGTAAAGAACTAAAGTAGCTTGTTTATTATCCAGATCTAGATCTTATATAACAGCATGGGAATGTACCAAAAAGATGAATTCGCATTGGATCATAATTCTTCATTTTATGGAAGGAGGTTTCCAGTTCTCTTCCAGAAGAATAGCATTTATTTCCTGCACAAAAATTCCAAAACACCATTGGATAATTTTCGCGAAACAATAGCAACTGTCGATGTGACAAAAGGTACTCTCCCCTATTTCACAACAGTTAAAATCTTACTTACAAGAATACGCCAAATAGATGTCCAGGTGATTTTAGTTACATAATGCTTATCAACAGTGCGTTATGTCGAAATTCTGAAGCTTGTACAAACAATATGAATAATGTAATGGAATTTATTGTTATTTATGATTCCTAATTTAGTGTATTTTAAATAATGCCATTGTTTTATACCTGCAGTAGTATTTAGCACATTTCAAATCTATATAAAATTCTGTATAATTATTTGGAGATAGTTTAAAAGATATCAGTTTCCGAAATAAAAAAGTTTTTCATATAAGGGACCTTAAGTCCTGCCTTCGGAATTACGAAAGAAAAACTCCTAAATTAAGCTCATGAGCTGCTAAAATTATTTATAATAAATACTTTTATTTCGTCAAACATTCACTTTGAATTTCAATGTAATAATATATTGTCGTAGGTTATGAATGAACTTGAAAATTCTTGATGATAAGCAAATATCTTATGGGAAAATTCAGAATTTAAAAGAACTTTTATGTATTTACAAATCCACTATTTTCATGATAAAGCGTGCGTGTATTGTGGACAGCAATCAAAATCATTGATGAAAGCTTCAAATAAGTACTAATTTTTTAAAAAACTTGTTGAGTCCATACATTTTTTGATTTCCTTGTCAGTTTTTTAAATGTCTTGATGATCAAACCTTTACTGTAAAATGTGAATTCGGGCCATATTTAGATTGTGAAAGCTTAAAGACAATTAATATTCTTTCCGGAAAACTCGAATGTTTCTAATTATATTTAATGTACTTCTTATATAAATTAGTAAAATTGTATTTGCATTTATCTTTTCCTCAAAAATCTCGGATGTAAAATAGAGATGGATAAATCCCAACCTTTGTGAAGTTTTATTAGTCTCCGAAATTCAGAATTTATGACTGATTCAGAGAAAAATAATCTTCTCTCGCGATTATTGTTTAAAATAGATTATTTTCTTCGTTACTTCACTAAAAATTTAAGATTTTATATCTCATTTTCTTGTTGTATCAAAAAGTAGCCTAAGTTTTGAAACGGCTTTTACTGAGTTCGAAATTGTATTTTAATCAAAATTAATACCAAACAATCTACTATTTAAAAATCTGATGCTCAATCTCGTCTTCTCAGGAAATCTGAATTTTCGTATCAAAATGAATCGAACAATTTCGAATGAATTCAGAAATTTTAAACTAAGAATATTAAATTAATTTAGAATATACTTAATCTTAAAATTGCCATTTATTACATAATAAACAATATAAATGAATTAATTTGCATTAAAGGTATAATAAGTATTTAAAGTAGTAGATTATCGAAAAGTAAGCAGATTATCAAAAAATGATTGAAAAAAAAAGATTTTTAAAACTTTATTTGTTCCCACAATATAAAATTTTTATTGAATTTTAATTTCCATATAAATTATTAGTTGACATTCACAATTTTTAAAATCTATACTATTATTACGGCAGGAAAACAGCTTAAGTGCATAGAGATAATAATTACTGCTGAAAATAAACGTGTTCGATCAACTGTTTCATTATGGGGCAGGTTCAGAATTAGTATTTGTTACAGATTGCCACAAGTCCTAATACTATTCCACGTCAATAGTAAACGATTTGAACCTTGCAAGAAATAATAAGAAAATGTCAGGGTATGACAAAGCAATTTCTAGTCTTTTCTTAACCTTAGAGTTTACTTAGAAAATCAACATTCTTTCTTGCCGAAAATCAGTTTTTTAAACTCATTTACAGGGATCCTTTGATCAGAATCCTATTGCAACTAGAATTCAAAAGATAAACGGATAATCAAGGAATTCATTACAATTCAATAATTTCTCAAGAAACAATTGTTTTTTACGCGTCACTTGATTCCGGTAGTGATCCTTCGTGCATCTGCACCTGATGCATTTTAGATCTTATACAAAGGTTCGAATGGCTTTTCTCGGGAATCAGAAACTTTAAGAGGGATACTTGTTCTTCTCTTATTCTCGTCATCTGACTGCGTTCTAAAATTAAAAGGCACCAAAATAGCCTAAGTATTTTTTTTTTCAAAATGAAGCGTTAATAAACCTACATTTAATTAACCTAATATGCTCTAATTTTATTGTGAAGTATATCATCCTTTTACGCGCTTGTATGGAATTATTTTAAAAATTAGGTTAAGTGAGAAATACTTCATTGAATACTCCAGCAAATTTTTAATTTGTTTCTCTAAATTATTATCAACGGATAAACAAATCATTTTTTTTCTCCTCTTCTATACTGACTATTTTTAATGAAGCTCATCAGGGCTTAGTCTAATTTCTAAAAGTCAAAACTTTCATATTAGATTTCTGATGCTTTAATTTCTATTATTGCTGCTGTTTTGTTTATTTGTATGCATTTCTTAATAGAAATGTAAGCTCCGATTTTAAATAAATTGGAAATAAAAGCAAGCCACTTCTTTCTATTTATTTATTTGCCCTTACCTATTTAATCTACCCATAAGATATAAGTGATAATTTGAATGAAGCGGAATTGGAATTCTTGAAATATATTACGATACAAATAAATATTACGTCAATAAAGAATAATGGAACACATAATTACCTAGATGCAATATATGGCAAGTTTTATTATAGTTTAGGAAAACCAAGGAAATAAATCCCGCAAGAAAGTCAAGAAAATATTAACAACAGGACTAGCAAGATATTATTATCGTTAATTATCATGGGAAACATCGTGAGCAATAACTTGCCGGATTGCCCGTCTTGATAAGGCTTTGCGTTGGCAATTATTTTTCTTTACATTATCACTCATAAATTATAACGATGGAGTTTTGGAGATCCATAAAGATTGATCTGGATAAAGATCAACCATTTTTTTCAGTGATCTTTCCCCTTTTGTATCCAGAATCCTTTTACAAGGGACTAATTTTTTCCTCCAACGATAAAACAAATCCACGTGAGCACTGAGTATTCTTTTTCCTTAAGGCAATGGGAATTTTTTTTATTTCTCGAGAAAGGCATAACTGGAATGGAGAGATATACTTTGGAAGTTAAGTTTAGTTATATTAATGCCCCGTTTCAAAGCAGCCGTAGAGCTACTCAGGGACTGACGTGGTAATTTTTAACCGCAGTCAGATGACAAAAACAGCACCTGAACTGCAACCGTCCTCTGCAACCTTCCACTTTACAAGAGTTGGAGGACATTTGAAATCGACATATTTAACGAGCATTAGACCCATTTACACCACGGTTTTTTGGTGTATTTGAGTCACGGACCCGAAACTCTCCTGGTCTGAGTTCGAAACCTTGCCACCAGGATTGTGCGGCCTCGCTATACTTTTGAAGATACAAATTTAGAGCAGAAAACGATTCTTTCTAGCCTTAATACCTATTCCAATTCTTGAAAGATCACTTGGTGGTTTGGTTGCCAAGTTACTGCAATGCGTCTACGAAAGTGAATTGTCATAAATTAAAAGTTGTAATACCTTAAGAAAAATTGTCCGTAAAGAAACTGCTTAAAAGGAAAGTTAAAAATGGATCAGGTTTCTCAAATTTTAAATTCATTTTCTTTTGCTTTATGTAAAATGTACTATTCTATATTAACTTTATATCTATCTATCTATCTATCTATCTATCTATATATATATATATCTATATATATATATCATTTGTTGAAAGCAAAAGGCACTGTTCATTTGGAATAGATTTTACGCCTTAAATAAAACTTTTTGGGAGATTATTAAAAAATTTTGTAATTAAAGATAGATATTTAAACAAATCATTATTTGGAAAATTATAATTAGTTACTATGCTAATGTTCAGAAAAAAATAAACGCTTCGTAAAGGAAAAAAAATTTCAATGTAAAATGTAGTTAAATTTACAAGGATGGAGCAAATGTTACCTTTTCAAACAAAAATTTTCGATTAAATGTACTGTGAATAAAATTTGATTTACAAATTACGAAAAACAATCTGATAATTTTTAATATCCAACATAATTTAGAAGATCGAGAGAGAAAAATTACTTACCTCATTTTTTGGAAAAATAATAATGTTACTGAATTTTATTGAGTCGAAAGCCATACTTATACGCATTAATTTTTTACAAACAATTTAGACTTCGTTTCGAAAAATATTAGTACATGGGTTATTTTAATTTTGTTACTGTATTTTGAATGTGAATAAAAATATCAAATCGTATTAGAAAAAATAAACAAGTTGGAAGTAAAAAAATATTTTGAATAAAATTTTTATTAGCTATTATGAGCAATAATTTTTTTTCTCTTCGGTTTTTACGCATATTATTAACCTTGAATATAGAAGAAGTTCATGATTACCCTTGATAAAAGCAAAAGAAATTAATGATGAAAAAGTTACAAAAAATATCAAATTAAGAAGTAACTTTTGCTACCAGTGGGAAAATAATGAACAAGACTTTTTAGTTTACTAGAAACTGTTGCTTGTATGAAAATTTAAACTAATTGTAGTAAAATATATGAGACAGACATCATTATTCAAATTCAAGAGCTTCATCTCCTTTATTTTCATTATTTACCCTGCTTAATTTCAAATTAAAATTTATAATGGAATTTTTTACACATTTTAAAGAAATTTGATTCAAAAACCAATCCAATCAACAACTTTATAATGCTAATTTTACAAAAAGAAAATTTACTCGAGTTACAAAGAAATTTCAAAACACTATCGAATATCTAGTTTATGAAATCGCGCAATTCAATATAGGAAAAAGATATAATAAAATTCTTGCTCAGAAATGATGTTAAAAAAAATAACTGTCTTCACTATGAAGAAATTTTAATTTAACTGCTTTACTAACTCGGGAAAATGAAATTGTTCATCAAATCAAAAATCATCAAGTTTTATAAGAGATAAAACGGAAATTTAAAGCGATGGTTGAAAAGAGGAATTTTTGAAATTTGGCAGAAACTTGATTCCCTAGTATTGAAATTTCACCTTTGCTTATCTTTCTGTGATTTTTCGGGAGAATTAAGGGATTTAAAAAAATCTAATGCTTATTAAGGATGTAACATACGGAAAAATTAAAATAGTAAAATCTTTAAGACATCTATTGAATTTTTAGTTTGTATATCGAATTTTTTTAAGCTATATATGAATCTTATACGATTTTAACATTATTTTAATAAGAAAATCAAATGATCAGAGAGGCGTTTGGATTATCAACACAATTGAGATGGAAAAGTTCCAATTAGTCCATTGTCATTGTAAGTATAATCCATTAAATAATTTCTAGGAATTAAAAAATAGTTTTAACGAAAATTGAGTAAAAGAGTATCAAAGGCATTTGTTTTCTAAAATAAGAAACAGTAAACAAGCATTTTCCATCAGGGTAAATACGACATTTCTCACATTCATACCCTTGAGCTCAAGGCGTCCAGTGTATGAAGGATCCTTCCTGTTTACAGAAAAATCGTCATCTGTTCCAAAAAGTTCAATTTCTGTATCCTTTTCTTGCATTGAATTGATGCTATCCGCAAGTTTAAAAATCGAAATTCGATTGAACTTTAATTGCTGTTCCAAATTTTGAGAAAAAGTGTTTTTATTCCAGTTTTCTTTTATTTTTTTATTTCGTGGAGTTATTGTTAATAAAAATTAGTTATTTTAATAATAATAATAATTTTTAATAATTTTCCTATATTAGATGAATAATTTCGAAGGAATTGTTTGCCATCTCAGTGTTTATCTCGAGCATCGTTATCATCATTTATCGATTAATACCATCGACTATATAATTTGTCACATCTTTATTCTTAAGATCTGGCATGTATTTAAGAAAGGAATATAATTCATCTACTTATTTATTGTACTTTTGAATAGCTATGCATATAAGCGATTTTAGAAAGTGCATTTATCACACTTATATGAAAAAGAATCGATGATTTCTTGTCGTAACAAATATATATTTTGTGATCGTTATAGCTATAATATATTTCTACTGCAGCAGTTTGTTTATTGTAAGTTATCTCAATAAAATTTATTGTAAGTTGTTTCTATAAAATACAATACACTCCCGAGTATCCAGTTGGCGATTCTCCGACTTCCGTACTATCCTATTTCTCTCTTATATTTATTATAAATGAGGAAGGCGAGGCTTCCATTGGCACCTTTGCCAAAGTATTAAACTTGGGCGTCTGCTGCGATCCTCTTACTTGTCGTGATCAAAATACAAGTTGTGACGGGGGAAAAGCAAGCATGCATTCTGGTCGTTGTTTCGCCAGAGTGTAATGGACCTTGATTGAAGCCACTGTTCCTGATTATAACTGCACAGTACGTATGGTATGCTAAATTGTTCTTGGGTATGTTTGATGTTTTTTAAGTGGACCACAGTAAAGATTTAAAAATGCGGAAAGCCGAAAAATGTTGTAGTGATTATGGAAGCGAAAGACGCGGTAATCAGAGATTATATCCTCGTGTAGCAGCAAAAACTGGCAACTGCTTCTTTAATTCACCATGCCGTCTTCACATTCTACTTTTCTTGAGATATAGGAAATGGGGAGGGCTTAGTACTCAATAAGAAGTGTGAAAATACGTATTGAAAGAGTGAGTTTTGGTATAAAAACATTATCTTCTAGTATAGTTGGGTAAAGAAATGAATTCATGGAACATCGACCTATCCAATATTTTTTATTATCCGACCGACCTCTCCTCCACATTAGACCGGAAACTGAAGAATTTACTGTATCGGTAATTATTTTGAAAAAAATATACCGTCTTCAAAACTAAAATTTCCTTGTTATTTTTTACAATTATATAATTATATATATTCAAATGTCATCTGCTTGTAGACTAAAGTATTATGCTTCAGTTATTTCAATAGACAATAATACAATAAAGTAGTTAAGTATTACATTTCAGTTGTATCTTCAAATATTACCGACTGGTGAACAAAATTTCGACCAGGAAAAAAAAATCGAAGGATTCTATAGCCCGACCCTTTCCTTGTTACCACATCCCCAGATAAGTAACTCACCATTTCAAATTAATCTTGTGACCTTCTGTGAATCAAGAAATGCTCTGTGTAATGTGCTATTTAAGTTCCTAAAATTTTAAAAGCTAGTCCATAATTATGCAGTAAGGTTTCTTTTAATATCTACTATTCTTGTATGAATCTCATGAGGTTTCATCAACTTAAATGTTGAGAAATATGAATGGTAGCGGCGATATTTTGCTATCCTTTTGAAATTTAAGAACTTCTTTGTTTAAATTTTATTTTGCCTTACCGTATGTGTTTTTGATGATGGTTACAAACTTTTTGTTGGTCTGAGGTTTTGACAATATTTGAAAATCTTTTTTTTTACAATTTAATTATTTCATATTAAAATAAATAAGTCATCTTAGTAAAATTAGCAAAACTATATCCTTTAATAACTTTTCTTGCTTCATTCAAAATTAATACTTTAACAAAAATAATAAGAAGAAAATTACCTTCACAGACCCTTTTAGAATTAGAAAAATGTGCTCTGTTAAATTTTGAATTTGAAAGTAAAACTAAAAAATTTAAACAAAACCAATTCTAAAGGTTTGAAGATGATAGATGGTGCGAATCAATCATGCCTCGACATTTCTGAAATCTTAACTGAAAAGAAGTGCTGTCATTTATCCTCAACAGTATTCATTATTCTCAAGTTTTATTGTATTAATTATTCAGAATAACAGAATTCTTTAACAATTAGCAGTCAATTTTTCATGCCAGTTTTAATTATATCGTATTTCTTTTAATACAAATAATTAATATGAAAGTACTTTCAATGACTCACACTTATTTTCCTGTTTTTTGGTTTATAACCTCATTTCTGGGGAAGCTTTATTAATTTTTTTATGTTTTATTATTTAGTTTTTTTTACTGTTTTTCTTGTAACAGCATATTTGTTTGTATAGAGGAACGCTAGCATCTACAGAACGCAATAAATATGAGACCGTAGCTATTATTTTCGGACTAATATCACTTTTAAAAAACTCTTGAGATAAAAAAGAAAAGTAATAAACATCTAACTGATTTAAGTTAGCATTTTAATGTTTAGTATGTTAAAAAAATATTTTGTAAAAAAGCAGTGACAAGGAAACAGCAGCATAAATGCTATTATTTTTAAATTGTATTCTAAAATATTCTATTTTAATTTCAAATATACTTCTAAAACGGAAATTACCGAATCAAGACATATGGGGTTTTTTATAATTATTTCTGATACTATTTGCTAGATAATAGACTGACTGCACTTAAGATGAAATTTCAGGTCACTCATTTCAATTTTAATCGTTAATTCCATTCTATAGTCGAAATGATCAAATAAGCAAGCGCAATAAACAGTCCAGATTTTTAAAAATTCATTTAATTGTGAGTACAAGTGATATTTTCTGATTTGATAAATACATATGATATTATTGCGGAAAATTTCTTTTGGTCTTTATTCTTTGTTCGTATTTCTTATTTATAATCGGGTAATTTTTCCACCTACTTTTCATAATCTTTTTCCTTAGTTTGTATTTGTATTAAGATAATTTTACCACCTGGTTCAGCATAAAACGTCATAACCTGCTCTTGTGACTGAAGAGTGATGAACGTACGTAGTTTGCGATACTTGCAGAGAGTATTCTCTTCAAATAAATTTCATTTCATCAAAAAGAAATCTCTGCCGCAATATTAAATAGTATCTACAATACTTCTCTTTCTAACATGATATAGTGTTACTCTCCACATTTCAATCAAATCACATCCTTCAACGAATGCCTGTTTTAGATGTCCGTCTTGGTACTGTATGAGATTCCTACATTGCTTTTGGATGCTGAATTAAGGGAGAAGAAAAATAACCCCCTACTACAAGAACATTTTTTACGTCCCCAAATCCACTATTAAACTAGAATCAAACTACAATTATCTTAAATCACTGTTCATTGCTAATAAGTCTGGATAGTTTTGAAGTGATGATATTGTTATTATTATTATTTTACTTTCTTATGTTTTTCTTACAACGAATTTGAACAAAAGCCTGACGATTGACCTCAGAGGAATGGAGAATTTTGTCCCAATATTAGCAATTCGTCTGTAAACATGATAAATTAAAAAAAGGCTCTGATCTGGAGGTATAAACTCTAGTATATGTGTATTCAAATTTTTTTATGAACAAAATCCTTCAAAAGAAACCTGCAGCACAAATACAAGTGTAAGTGATAACGGCAAAAAGTAAAAACCTGGATAGGAAACATTTAGCAGACGAATTTGGCATTTAAAATGTAGACACGCATCAGATCGGAGCATAATCTATCAAGGAACAGACCGCCGACCTTTGTTTCGGCATTCATTTAAAATATAACTCGGAAAATGCCTTGAATTAAATAAATGCAATTTGCGTCATAATATTGTGATTAAAATTGTAATTTGATGCAAAATTTAGGTTCAAATTGGTCTGCAAAAGGTCGCCCAAAATGCAATTCAAATTTCTGATCTACTTTAATTGGATGCCAGCGATTAATCACCAAAAAATTGTCAAATATCGCAGGTTAGATTGATACCAATTTTGGTTTTCCTATACAATTTAACAATTTAATTTTAATAAAAGTTAACACAAAAACAGGCTTCTTTTACTATACGATCACACGATTCTCCCTTTTGGAATACCTAAAAGTTAAATACGCCGTGGTGGCTGGTGGTAAGGTTTCGGAATAGGCGAGTTTCAGTTCGAGATAAAATTCCGGTGAAGAACCATAATATAAGCAGGTCTGGTACACATTAAATCCGCGGGGCCAAATGTCTTTCTGCTAGTGTGCGGTGGAAATTTGGAGAGGAGAGTATTATCTCAGATGTTGTCCTCGTCATTTGGCCATGATTCAAAACTACCGTCCGTCCCAAAATTGCTATAGAAACGGGACGTTAATATAACTAAGTAACTAAAAATAAAATTCTTTTTTTTTTACAGCATTGACCAAGTTCTGACATTTTAAGACGACCAAAAACCTTTAAAATGGCTTTCTGAAATTTTCATCTTAGCATTTTGAAATTTTACATGCATTAAGAGTAATACCATAGGAGATAACACACAAAAGTTTAAAGTATTATATTAATTTATTTATGAGTTACAGGGTTAACTCAAAACTACGGATTTTTTAAAAACATTTAAGAAGTTTTGAGTTATTATATTAGTTAACTTTGATATTTCTTACTCAAACTTCAAGATTAATTTTAGCTTTTGTTTCAAAGAGGTTAGAGAAAGTAATAATAAAAAAATGGAGTGCTTTCAAAGAAATTTGGGGTGCCTGGAACATTTTTCCTTAACGTTATTTATCGCTAATATTATATTATGGTAACCCCTCCCTAACTCATAAATAAATTAATATAATGCCTTAAAATTTTATGTGTCATCACCTTTAGTGTTACTCGTAACGCCTGTAAAATTTCAAATTGCTAAGATGAAAATTTCAAAAAGTCATTTAAAAGGGCCCTGGTCACCTTAACCCGCAAGAGGAGGGGGATAACACTTTATTGGGAGAGAGTTTTGGAAGGATGTTGATGTAATAATTATGTATGGAATAAGATAGCATAATCTAACTCTAAATTAACGAGAGATAAACTCTGTACACTTTACAAATCGCGGCACGGGGTGAAAAAGAGGTAAATTTCTGAATTCCGGAAATTTCAGAATAGTTCGCAGAAAATTAAAAGCCTCAAAGAACCTGATAGAGAACCAACGTTAAAATAAAAACATTATCTTTCATTCGTCTCCTTTACTCTCTTGTTGTGTCTCAATATCTTGATTTATAATTTTAATGTAAATAAAGCTATGTGAAAGCCTTAATAATGAAAATTAATATTTTCTTGGCATTAAGAAAGTTATAACTTTTCAATATGAAATGAAAGGAAAACGTTGTTTGCTAAGTTTGGAATCTTGTTTTGAAATTTTCTTTTAAATGGCGACCATGAAAACAATCATAATATTTTTCATCTTCGGAGATTTGTTCATCTTTTAGCTTTTATATAAGCGCCTTCATCATGAAGTTATTGCATCCTCGGCTTGAGAATTACGTTATGTATAAATTAAATAACCAAATATCGAAGAAGTTTTATTAAACTGTCACAGAAGGTTTTGAAAAAAAAACTTATCTGATTTTGATTCATTTTTATTTTTATACTCATCTGTCAAGTTTAAAAATCCAAGTTTGCAAAAGATATTTATTTAACTAACCAAATTTTCAGACATCAGAGAGGCTTCATTGCAGAGACCGCATCAATAGCATATCCTTTTTAGCTGTTGCCTTGTTAGAGTCGGAACCAACAGGCATAATAATCTTTCGTTTATGAGAGTCTGACCCAGACTAAATCAATTGTGCTCAAATTCTCACAAATAAATAAATTTAGAAATCACACAGCAGCTCAAGCCTCTTTATTATAGCACATTTCACAATTCTTTCCCAAATAAATCATCAACCCAAGGTCACCTCATATTTGGGAATGAGTAGCTTTCGATTTGAGGTTTATCTTTCGCCATTCTATTAAATATAGAAATGATATGGGGTCGGATATCTCCTACAAATGACTGGTGAGAGTATACCGTGACTGACATTAGTCTTCAAGACTCAGCTATAGTTCTCGTCTATGCTGCCGCGCTTTTCCGATCATTCCAAATTTTCTTATATCTTCGGGTAGACAGAAAGTGTCACTTATGATTTTTTCAACAAATAAAGGGTAATTGCAAAACAGAACATTATACTGAATAATTAATCTATGGTAATAAAAACTTTTTATACCTTTAATTTTCAAGGATATAATTTAAAAATAATTAATTTTCCTTATTCTGGTGCATTAGTGAATGATTACTTTGTTTAATGAGGAAAGTCGAATTAATTAAAATCTCTTGATAAATAAATTTCGAAATGCCTTCAATCCGGAATTCTTTTCATTTTCGCATCCTTTACCCGATTCGTTTTCCTCTTCTGCAATTCTGAAATGCCTTCGAACTTGATGGCCCTTATTTACCGGCAACCCTAATTGCCCCAGTCAAAATAAATCAGCAAACTAATGAAATCGCGCTCAAATGCTAGTCTCGAATGTATTTTCACCTGGACCGTTACGCATCCCTCCCAAAAATGTTAAGGACACTAAACTATTTTAAGACTCTGGTCAATGAAAAATCCAACACCATCGATTATTACTTCCGAATTGCGACGGTCATTAATTCTTAAAATATAAGATTTGAAAAGAGGGCAATTGCCATTTTACAATTTCTGAGAGGAATAATTTAATTTTAAATACCTTGAATAGTAAAAATTGGCTTATCATTATTCAATACAAGGAAACAATAATAATTTAAACTCCAGTCGATATCAAACCGATTTACCATTCCATATAACCATTGTTATGCTTAAAACTTCATTGGAAAACTAACTAGATTTAAAAATTAGAAAAACTGGCTGAAAAGGAGATTTTCTTACATGTTCCTCAATAATTCGAAAACAAATACATTAATTTTGTGAGCTTCCTGTCTTAAAAATACTATAATGCAAGCTCTGTGCTGGCTTCTAGCCACAAATGCATTACAGAATGTTCTGAAATAGATTGACGATTTTCAAAAATATGTATCTCTCTCAGCCTCTCTCTCAGTCATTTGACTGAGATTCAAAAAAGCTATTCTTGCAGCAAATTCATGCGACAAGGGCATAAATTTTTCCTTCTAACATTTTTTTTTCTTTTTTGCTTTAGTTTAAAAAGGTGTTGATAGATGTTACTGCTGATTCACTATATTCGTTCTTCCCGCGTGCAAATTATCAAAGAACACGTCAGAAGGAGTTACCTTTTCAACTTTAAAAAGAATATTATATGACTGGAAGAGAAATCGGAATCTGAATAGCAAATTCTGTAGGAAACTTTCGAAATAGCATGGCAAGTTTACCATTCCAGAAAATTCGACTCATTGAAACGTCTGTGAATTCTTCTAATCCCATTTCTGTAGAGGCTAACTAGAATAGGGGATCATGTACTTGAGCTATTGAAAGAGACTAAACTTGGTGACTTTAAATGATATTTTAGAATAGTTGTTCAACTCCTTTAGAATGTACGGGGCTGCTGCGAATGGACCCCCTCTCCAACTAATCAGAGTCAACCAGAATTGCTATTAACCCTTTGCACTCGAGCGGCGCCGATACGGCGCCCGGCCGTATCGGAAAAGTAATTCGATGCACAATTATTCAAAATAAAAAGGCTTGTTTATTGCTCCAAATTTGTGTGTGTGTGCGCGCGCGCGAGCTTAAAATGGAATTTCTCCGTCTTTTTACCATTAGGTAGGTATTTTCAATAATCAAAATTGAAAAATAAATAAATAAAACTTCAAAATGATGCACCGTCCTGAATGGTGCCGAAGAAGAGCCATCGAGTGCAAAGGGTTAATTGTTGTTCAGTTTTCACTTTTACATAGGTATTATAAAAATTTCTTGATGTAGAATTTTGTTGCGATTACATGTGTTACAAATCTGCAATGTTGCTTTAAAGCAGGGTTAATTCAATCTCTGGGAAGACCATTTTATTATCAGCTCTGTTGGACGTTGATCGGAAGCCGAATCAGTAATCCCAGGGCCTGTGAACAAACTTCGCGAAAAATTTGACGACAAAAAAAGGCATTAGTGGAGTCTCCTTGAATTTTGACAATAGAGCCAATAGGAACTTGCATATACTTGACTGTTCGAAAACCTTCTCTGCCGTGTCTCAGGAAGTATAAAATGCCGTGCTACCGAACTGCAGTCAATCTTTGAGATCAACTCTGGTTAAAAGTTGAACGATCTCTCTTCCTGAGTACTTCCAGCTGCTTGTTGTAGTTGTACTCTTTTCTAGAAGCCTGGCTCTGTAGTTGTTTGTCTCTATATTCGTGAATTCGTGTTCATAGAAGTCGTCCTTTTTTATCAAAGGCCTGTTGACTGTGTTCTCCATACACCCAATACAAGCAAAACCATTAACTTTATGAAGAAAGTTCCGTAACACATGCTTTCTATATCACATACCAGTTTATTCTGTATAAATTCATTCAGCCAAAACAGACAACGAGTAGATGTCAGCTCTGCATAACTTTTTTGAAATATTGGATAATTGAGAATTACACTGCAGCCACAAATAATTAATCCCGCATCAGAATAAAATGCAGGATATTTCGTATTTTGGAATGGGTTCTTTGTAGTCTCTATTATGAATGCACAGGTGACGACTTAGTAGATATAGGTACATAGATATAGGTCTGTATCCTCCTTTTAAAATCAGCTTATGCATACGCTAACTTCTCAAACTGTTATCTCAAGCGTCTTTCGAGGTATTTCTTATTAAGATAGGAAAATCAGAAAATTTTAAAATTCTTTGCAATAAATATATTGCAAAAATACTGGTTATTAACCGCATATTTGGAAATCAAACATAATCACCTGACCTATCTGGTTTTTGGTAATTCTACAAAAACAAATTAAATGGCTTATTTTGAAATTAATTTCATACGTCTAAACCGTAAAATCATAAAATCGTCATGCATATAGAACTTTCAAAATTAAATAAGCCAAGGCAAAAAAAGATGCCATATAATAGAGGAATACAGATATATTATTTATTGTCCTTAAATAGAAAAGGGAAATATTTTATAGCAATCAGAATGACAAAAATTACTTATACAATCAATGTGAGTAATGAACACCCTGTAATAGAATTCATCTAATAAGAATAGGAACGAATATGTGTCGCTTGTAACTTAAAATTCAGAATTTAAAGTCTAAGTAGAAGATTCAAGTCATATAATAAAAAATAACAGATGAATTACTTATTCCGTCTCTAAATTAAAAATTAAAAGATTTAAAAGAATCGGAAATGCAAGAGTAATGAAACTCATTAGGAAACTATTATTAAGATCCTTGCATTAAAATTATGTTAATAAAAGTGGGAAGATATATGAGTTGTTTATTTTTCGCTTTAGAACACAAATCTTATTCCAGATAAAATGACTAAGATTTATAGTTCAAAATAATCTTTCTTTATAATCCACATGTGTGAGCATTATTTTTGAAGCAGAAGCGTGACACTTTGAATTTTTAACTTAATTTTAAATTCATCCTGGAAGATAGAAGCAGCACGGACAAGGCGCATTCCCTCACAACGCGGCACAAAAGCAGAAAAGGGTGGAAGAAAGGGAAAACAATTTTCATAGTGCTTATTTACTCTTAAGATTCTGATAGGGATTTCTCACACGTGTCGATTCTGATAAGGGAAAAACAGGGACCTTTAAAAAATGTGCTTGACTGGACAGTTTTTATCCCTTTACTCGGAGTTTGGAAACTCGTTGGCTTCTAGCCAATTCAGCAATTTTAGAACTGCTGAATAAACTAAATAGAAAAAGTGGAATGGGATCAGGAAATAGAAAATATTTTAAAATAAAGTTTGTATGGGCTGAATTGAGATAAATGTTAGAAAATTAATTAAGTTTAAAGTAGAATTCAAAACATCATTACACATATATAATATAAATTTGCATAAATTTTTTTTTGTTAGGATGTATATTTTTGAATACACAAGTATCCAAAAATCGAATATGTACTTCTAAAGTTTTTTCTTCTTCAAAAGATTGGTATGGAACTACTAACAGGCAATCACAAGATCGCATACCAAATTTAATTTCTCGTAAATAATCACGTGAAAGTGCCAACAAGGAGGTAGTCAACTCTTTGTTAGATTTGATACAAAATTTGTTAAAAATCGACATTTGGAATGATAAACCAAATAAAAGTTGGAACACCAAATTTTATTTAACTGACTCTTAAAGTTTTTTAATTACCATCTTCATTTGCATTTGAATACGACAACCGGACATTCTCAGATGGTATTTATTTCAAAATTTGACAGAAATATATAAACCTGGTGCAAATATGTATCAAATTCCATGCACCTATCTCAAAGATTCTTTCAGTTATATGTTCACTCGGTGACATAATTTCTAAAATGCGCTTTCAAACTTATGAGAGATATGAAATGTAGGCTTTAATCAAAATGTCAAATTCGAATTTTCGACAATGAAAAAAATAAAAAAGATAATAAAGCAAAGTCGTACTAAGAGCTAATGTTCAGATAGGTTCGTGATAATATTTTTTTAAATGCTCAGTGTAAAAACTAAAAGAATACTCTGAAAATTTCTTTGTTACTAGTAATATATATCAATACTGTTATTCCTTATTCTAAAGTAGTTCGATTATCGACTCGCAATTTAAGAATTTGCAATCAATAGACTTTAGGAAGAATGCCTTATGAATGTCAAGCATTCCAAACTCCAAAAAAAAAAAATTACTTTTATTCAACTTTTTATTGATGTATTTTAGTCTTACACTAATAGATGGCAGCATATGTCTCATTCGCCTACTATGAACTACCGCAATAATTCAAGTTAATAGTGTACTGAGCCTAATGGCGTATTGCCCTTGGGAGTTGTGAAGCTACAGCAAACTTTGCACTTCAAAAAGCTTATTTATATCGCTATATCAAAACCTTTATATGCCTTTCTTCCTCATAATTCACGGTCAAGAAAGAATTCATATTAAACCGTTCGTTTATTGAATTGTGTAATCGTTAAAAGATGAAAATACTTTGAGGTCCCCCTGTAGCATCGCGACTGAGGAGGAAAAGGAAATGCTATTTTTACTTCCTTTTACGTAAAATATAGAAAATGTAATGTAAAAAAATTGACTTTATCTAGAATTTAGACCTCTAAACTCTAAAAACACATCTATCAGATTGTCTATAACATATATGAGAATTCAACAATGCTCTGAGCTAGACGGGTGAAATTTGGTATATGATCTTTCCGTAAAATTTGTAGATTTCTATTACATTTTGGACAAAATCAATTTAGAGAAAGTTTATCTGTCGGGATCTTCGAATGTAAGCTAACACAAGAACTAAAAAATAAAGAAAGTTTGACTCCGAATCAACAACTATAATGCAGATATCTATTAATGTCAAATCTAACACCTGTTGGTCCATACATTCAGAAACATGAAATTAACGCGACAACTCATAAAACGCAATAATTTATATATACCAAATTAGGTATGAGACTGTGACTACGAGTGTTAAGTATAAGTTAAAAAAAAAAGATAAAATGAATTAGGTATAAGTGAGTTGAAAATAAGAGAAAGGAAGAGGAAAATTATAACGTACGATCATTAAGAGTATATATTTAATTTTTTTTCTTTTATTCTTCCATAATATTTTAATAAATTTAAGCTGAGGAAATTATGCTCCAATAACTTCAAATTATATCATTATTATTATACAATAAATGTGCAATTCATCTTAAAATTTTCAGTTATGAGTAAAATCTTTTGAAAATATGCTATTAAAAGTGAAAATATATAAGTATTTTTAAGGCCCGTTTATAATTTAATTCATTTTAAATAGCTGCACATTTCGGGTGAAAAAATGAATTTTTCATCGAAATTTAATTTTCGTCAAAATATAATGCTTAAAATTAAATCATTTTGTACCATTATTTTTAATAGTAAATCAAAATAACTAATGTTTACATTAATAAGCAAGAAACAGATTATTAAAAATGGCAACATAATTTTAAAATCACATTCATGAATTATCTCTTCTATCACTAATCAAAAAATAAAATAAAAAACATTAAATCGGGCTCAATACTTTATAGCTATTTCGAAGAATTTTATTTTTAAAAATAGAATTGAATGAGTATATATATTTAAATAGAATTTATAAACATTTTGGAACTTTAGCAAGATTTATAATTTAGATTTAGTGAAAAAATACTAAATTCACAACAAAGATTAGCATTTTGTAGCTATTTTACACCTATGTCAATTAAGTTATCCTCTGGATTACATTTTTATTTAAGAACATACGAGGAAGTTTGGGGTAAATGACTCCCGTTAGCTCAAATGTTAAATACCAGGAGAAGGCAAGAAAGTATTCTTCTGCCCTGATCTCATCTCGCTACATCATTAATTTAAAAGGAATGGGTTATAACGATCATAGAACGAAATGACCTAATCTGTTTTCATTGCACTTCTCGTAACTAAGAAAAAAAAAAGGGCGAGAAATTGTCTTTTGAGAGCTGCCTTGGAGCCATCTCAGCCCTAAAGGAAAATTATAAGTCCTATTTTTTTCCCTGCATACCCTTCGCCGCGTACTTTTATTCAATTCGTTTTTATATTCGCAAGAAATAAATACATCCATTTAATATATGATGTCTGAATATTTTTTTCTCTCTTTCACCAATCAATTTATTGTTAATTAAAACTTGACAAAAAAATTTTTTTATATAAAACAAATACGTCTTTCGGAGGGAATGCTTGATGTTTTAGGACATATGAATATGGGAAATTCTTCTATCAAGGCTCTCTTTTCATTCAGTTTTTTGATGCAACTGAATTAATAAACCCAATAAATGCAATTGCTTGGATCTTTTTTAGCCTGGAAAAAAATTTAGTACTGTATTTCTAATTAAGGAAGAGGTGATCATCTCGTATATATGAGAAAATAACTACTTATAAACTGAAAAAAAAAAACAGAGAAATTCATTTTTATTGTTTAACAGTTTTTATTAATGATACATAAAGTTTAATTTTAAAAGAGTATGAGCTTTCGATAAGCCAAGTAATATTGTTTATAACTATTTTTTAAATATTTTTTTTTTCATTTGTGCCGTTTAGGATATATAAAATGTAACATTCTAAAGGGAATCTGCTCGGTCTAGGAGCCCTATAAAAAGAAATGAGTCAACTTAATGTTTCTTTATGTATTTGTGAATTGTAATTGGTAATCAATATAATGAAATAAAATAAAGTTTAAAATGAAATCTGGTATGCATATTTCATTGTATCATGCTAGAATATCATTTCTTGAACGGCCATGCACCACGTGCTCGTGCAAGTCAAATTATTTTTATTCGTGAAAGTTAAATTATTAATGGTTCCAATGAATAAGTTACTTTAGTATTACAAACGATCCAGAAAACTTTGTCCCACATTTATTGTTTAAAAAATATCACATTTCCTATTTATTTCATTTTATATAATCGCGTGATCAAAATGAGATTTTTCTAGGTTTTATTTGCTATAGTCATTTACTTTTTTTAATCAGAGCTTTTGTAAATGCAATGGCAACAGGCTATTAAAAGCTGATTTTTTGAGATACTCGTGCAGATAATAAAATTTATATTTTTCACCTACGAATTTTTGTTAATGCCAGATCCTCAGCCCCAAAACAACATCATGTTCTGACATCATTTATTATAAAATGCAAAGCTTAAATCTTATAATTGGGGAGCAATAGTAAGAATTTATTTTAAAAACTATGCCTGCATAAATTTCATTTAACCATGAAACACAAAAGTACCAAATCGATCAATATTGCATGACATTATACATTGCTTTTAATTACAATACTTTCCATAAGTTATTATAACTATTCTATTCAACATCCAACACATATTTTTAATACCAGTCTTTACAATGCAATTATAATTAGTTAATATTCATGAAGT